>JAOXJM010000079.1:15773631-15785829 GCA_026413425.1 Tringa solitaria
GCTCTGAAGTATTTTCCTTCACTGCTTGTCACACGGCTCTTGAGGTTTTTATATTAATAAATTGTTTTAATTATTTTTTTTTCTCTGTGGGGACAACTATGTAAAATCAAACAAAAGAACTAACATGAGATTTAAGATTGTCTCTAACGCAGTCAAATGAAAATCTACTTCCATCTCATTGTGACTTAATGGCAAAGAAGTATATAATTGGAATCAGACTGAATATAAGATTCACAGAAATATAAGAGTTGTGATATTGATCAGCACTGGTATTTGTCTTGACAAAGTGAAAAAGAATATGCACAATTCCATCAGAGTCGTTATGGAAAACTTGACAGGCAGTTTCCTTTCATGGCATTAATCCTACATGGCCCAGTGTCCATGACAGAATGGATTGGAGTCTCGACTACACGCCCTGGGTTCTTTTTTTGGAATTTTAGAAATGACAAAGGTAAATGAAAAACAAAGATCTTGTAGCATGTCCACTGTGAATATAAATCAGTAGAGCCCTGCTGATGCAGAGTGAGCTGTTTTGATTTACAGCTGGGAGGACTGTACCAACAAATTATATGTATGGCAGAATAAGCAAAAGCAAAATCAGAGAAAAGAAGCTAATTTGTTTTTAAGGACAAAATATGTTAATTGGAAAAATTTAAGTTTGTCAGTTAAAATTTACAGAAGTCCTTTCAGGAGTTGGGTGGCAAGCTATGATTCAGCAAATAGCTGTTTTCCAGTACCAAGTTGCTTCTTAACTGCCTAGAAGTCTGGAGTGCCAATTACCCTTATCATTATCTCATGAAGGGCTGGATAAAATGCTCCATCATTCACTGATCATGAATAGTGCATAGACTGTAAAGGCACCACCTAGAACACACACTCAGTAATGAGGATAAACATGATGTGGCTCATAAGGCAAAAAAATAATAAAGTAAAATATCTGCAGCATAACCCTAAATAAACAAATGTCGTTTCACACACTTAATCTAGTGCCAAGATAATAACACTGTGTAATCAACGAGTAAACAGATATTTAGCCATAATATTCACTTCAAGTAGCAGAAAGAGGTCTTTTATTTACCACACTTTCATTTCTTTTCAGCAGGTTTTACATTGAGTAATAAACCATTGACTGACTTGTAGTTCCATGGCGCTTTTTAAATTAGACACAATGATGTTTTATCTAAATCCTAAAAATCAGTGCAGAACCATGAGGAGTAAAAGAGTGCAAAATCCCAGGAACAGGATAACACATTTAATGTCACTACTATTATTGACTTTGGGGGGGAATTTTGGTATTTTCTTAAATTTGAAAAATTTTTCTCTATTTTCTCTTCTTTGTTTTTGAAGGTTGTGAATCTGGCTAAAGAAATGATAAACTGAAAATCATATTTCCAGTGCAGTGTGACCTACCATGGTGGTACTACTGTCCCTGATCATCCACTTGTAAAATAGCCAAGCAGAGTCTTCTGGATCAATTCTTCAGTTGTTCAATTTTTCAATACAATAGCACTATACTATACACAGGTACAAAATTTTAAGAGCATTGATCTTAAAACAGCAATAGCTGTACCTCTCTGCAGTATTGACTTCTGCCGGGCCACATCCATTGACTGCAGCTTTGCACAGGAGGCATCATATTGTAAGTAAGCATGACGCATACTTCAGGTGAGTGGGAGGGAGATGCAGGCTGAATCATTTATTTGATTAAGACCTGGATTTTTTGACACAATTTCATAAAACAGCAACCAACAACAAAGGAAAACCAACAACAACTAAAAAAAAACCAAACAAACGAACAAAAAAACCACAAAAACAAAAGAAAAGAAAACAAAACAAAACAAAAGAACCCCAAAGTTTGTTTCTGTTCCATGGAGGGATAAGAACAAATTTGAAAGTTTGTCACAAAGTGGACCTGTCAGGCCTCTCCCAGCTCTGCTCCTCACAGCTTCCTGCTACATGGGAGCTGAGGTGATTTCTCCATTAAAGGGGGGATGTTGCTGATTCTGTTAAAGATAATTTAGATTATATCCACACCATCTCAAAAGAGAAGAATTTAAAAAAGAAGCACTTGCAGGTTTCTACTTTTTTTTTTTTAATTACAGCAGATAATTTCCTAATCTTTCACTGTTGCTGTAAAATAAAAGTTACTTTTTAGAAAATTACTGTTCAAGCTGACTCTTGTAAAGTAAGTAGCAGACATTTTAAGAAATTCTTTCAGATTTTAAATCTTCTAAGTGGCTGTCATAGGTCAGAAGACACATTGCTTTAAAGACTTAAGCATTAAAGAAGCACTTAATTATCAATTACACACAAAGACAGTTCCTAAATGATTTTTAAAACCATGAAAAATTAAAGTACTTCATAAGGCAATTAAAAGATGCACACCTTCAGCTTAGCTTACTGCATATATGCATGACATATTTTACCTCTTAGTCCCAGCTAAGGCTGTTTTCTAAGTTTCAAACACAGACTTATATTATGGAAGGAAAGCTCTGGAAGAGACTTCACCTTATATGAACTGTGATTATTTTTTTTAAGTGATGCTCTAATTGTTAAAAAAAATCACTTTTCTGATATATTTTAGCAATTAATGACAATACAAAATTTGCTGAATTCTCAATTGCCATTTCCATGAACCAAGAACAAAGACACTTTTAACCATCATATTATATCTCTTATTAGAAAGAGTTTCTTAGAATTCAACCAGGTTGCAGTTATTGCTAGAAACTGGAATTGCCCCTGTCTTTCACTGAAATGGGGCTGACAGGAGCAAACAATGGAAGAAGGAGAAAGTGCAGAGATATTCTGTGTTTCTAGACACTTCATTGTTTTGGGAGGTGGATTGTAAGCGCCATCATCTTGCAGTTATTACTTGGTAAACAAAAGTTGGTTAGATCACAGCTACTTGAAACAGTCTTGGACAGAAAGGGAAATAGAAAGGGAAAACAAGATCTTTTTTTTTTTAATTTTAATGAGTTTAGATAAGGTTCCTTTGTTTGCCTTCCCACAGCAGACAATTTTTCTTGAGCATCTGCTGTGGGGCTGGGGCAAGTGTGAGTTTCTAGAATAGCTCTTACTAACTTATTTAAGTGGGATTGTAAAGTAAATTAAAATGTAAAAGTTGTCGTAATACAAACAACATCAATAGCAACTTCTGATAGTAGCACACCAGCTTGAGGACAATCAGTCCTTTAACAGAGCTGCAGGAAAAATTGCTGCTGAGAAATTCAATGCGCTCTGGGGCATGTAGGGAAGCAGGCTGTTGTCATATTCAATGCAACCTTATAAACCTAGAAGAAATTACTTTTCTGCTCTGCTTTTATGTGGCTGGAAGAGAGACTATGATGACAGAAGAAGCTTTTCAGTATCAGCGTCTAGAAAAAAAAGCACATAGACTCAAATCTGGCTATGACTGACCAATTATTTAGATGCAACAGCATTTATAAAGGGCTAAGAAAACTCCAATAGGCCTCCTATACAGATTTCTTTCCAGAAAATGAGATTTTCAGCTGTGATCCATAAAGGCAAAAATAGTGCTATATCTACAGAAAGTCATGCTATTCAGTTTTATGCAGGACAGCAGTGCTCAACGAGGAGAGCTTCAGTGAGCTAAACCCTCTCCTTGGTTCTGCCTTTCACTTGCTGTCTAAGGTAAGTCTCCACTTCTGTTGCTCTCCTTATCAATTACTTTTCAAAACAGCAAAAATGCCTCCTTGTGCTTTTCTATCATAATGCACATTATATAAGTGTCTGTCTTCACCTAGTCCTCCAAATACTACTGTACAACATTTAATTCATTAATAATGACAATAAACCTACAGAAAGCAGCGTAGATACAGCACTGCACAGGCAAGTGTTAGCAAGGCAATGGAGTCAGTAGGTTTACAAGGATGGCATGAAGCCTGGAGGGGAAAGATGAAGTTCTGTGGTGTAAAATGGACCTGCCTTGCTGTTTATAGTATGGTCTAGCAATGGCCAAACACAGCACAAGCATAAAGGATAGTCTGAGTGCTTAATATAGAGTCTGTTCTAGGAAAAAAGGACATTCATTTATTAATTTCCCACTAGCCCGCTCTTGTCAAAGGAGATAACAGTTGCCTTTAACGGGAGATGGAATTTGCCTGCTGGTTTTTAGGTTATTGAATTGACCTCTGATTTTCAGGGATACATTTGGAGACTTTACTTCTTAAATGGGATTTCTACTAAAAGATATAAGAAACCCCTCCAAGGGTATTTACAGTGACTGGTTATCTGGTGTTGACATTAATTGTGCTGGCATATTTTGCAGAACAGCCTCAAGTGTAACATTAGCTGAACTGTAAGACCCTTCCATATATAACAGTCTAGCTTAATATACTTCATAGATGTATCCCCTGCTTTATGTCTATCGCTCAGCTGAAGGAGTCAGGGCAATTTTATGCAGATGTCTCTTGGGCTGAGCCCTGCAAGTGCATTCATAATGATTTAGGATGTGCTTTTATTTGCTGCATATCTGTATACTACATAGGTTTTTTTTCATAAATCTGCTCTCCAAAGAGAAGAAATATCTTATCAGCAAATATATCTTAAAATCAAAATATCCAACATCCTATAGCAGAGCTCAAAACTTTTCATGTTACAGATTACAGTCTCCATTTGGATACAACCATTCTTCAGCTTCTAGTCTCACTTACGTATCTTTTTTGTGGCAGCTATGTAAATTGTCAACATTAAGTTAATCACTTAGGGCACACAGGATGAATTCTGATGCAAAATGAAGCAATACCTTGGCTGCATTGATCCATTTTTCACGAGTTTATGTTTCCTGTGGAGTGGGAATGTACTCTTTCAACACTAACTTACCGCTGCAGAGAGCTCAGGGTCCTGCCACTATAAAGAGTAATGTCAAATCTTGACACAGCTAGGAGGTGAATGTGGGACCAGCATGGCTGTATGTGACAACAAGGGCACCATGTCACAGCAGGTCATTTCTGCAGTGGATGGTGTGACAGGGTGGTGAGGCAGCAGTGTAAGGTGACAGCATGCAAGCTGTAAGCACCAGAGCTTTTGAGTTAGCACACACAACCAAATGGACCATCCCTTCTGCAGATTCCCTTTCTCATATTTTGTAAGGTTTTATTAAATTCTGTTAACCTGTTAACTCGACAGTTTTGTATTTTATTAGTGATGTGTTATCAATTAACCCCCTTCAAATCAGCTACCGGTGCTTATATAGCAGAAATAAGAGTGGATCAAGAACGGTGAAAATGGTAATGGAAAAACACCTTTGAATTTTCTGGTTGTTTCAATACACTGCATTGCATGTAGTGCCTTCACATTCACTGATGCTGCATTGGAGAGTGACAAAAAAGAAATTGTCAAGTGATTTTGACATATACAAATAAGTAATAGAAGATGTATCCCTTATTATCAGCAATGTATATAATCATGCAAAGTGCACATTCACATTTTACCAATATCCCTATAATTTTTTTGGTTTTTGTTCTACCACATATAAAAAAAAAGAATAATTTCTACTTTTTATATATATTATTTTGTTAACAGTACCTTGATTTGAGGTTCTTGGTACTCTGAGGTTTAGTAATGGAATAGTATGAGAGATTTAAGCAGTTATGGAACAAACAGCTGGATAGTTTCTGTAGTGACTATAATGGAATCAAAAAATCTTGAATTGTCTCTGCGGCTTTCATTAATAGTCCCACCACACTTGCAATGTTAAACATATCACATTGAACATCTCAATGGAACTGATTAGAATGATTAAGCTGTGAGACAAAAAAAAAAAAGAAAAAAATAAACCAACCACAACTGTCCAAAACCAGCTACAGAGCTCAACTATTATATATGTATTACTCCTGTATGCAGCACAGGTGAGCTGTAAATGGAGACTTTCCAAAGCAATCCCTTCCTATTGCTGCTAATATTAAGAGTTTCAGTTCCAATGACAACGTACATTACATTGCGTATTTTTTAACCATCACCAGTTTAAAAGCTCTTGTTAAAGCTATTAAACAGAAGATAGTTCAAAACAGAACAGAATATATCAGGAGGCAGCAATTTTAAGGAACCAGTCTGAAATCCACAGGATTTCAAAAATTATTTTGTGTGGCAGCAGACAAGTTTGTTTTCACAAAGTAAGCTTGGTCAAACAAATTCACCCAGGGTAATTGGAAATCACTGGGAATACCTAAGGCTTTGGTATTTTTTTTCACATTTAAAGATCTGAAACACTCTGGTTGTTGTATGAACATCCAGTGCTTGAAGGCCAGTGTGGGAAATGTGGAAAATAAATATGCTCAACTTGAAAAAGAATCCAAGCCCTATATATGTAATATTACAATAACCTTGATGGATAAATTTGGTGTCACTCCATCTTGCAATAGAGTGGGACAAGGAAGGTAAGTGTCTCCTTCAAGCTCAGACACTCTCCAAAGTGGAAAGGGAGATGCAGTGGCAACACTCACCATGAGCCCAGCAATTCCCACTGGCCTATGAATCGGCAATAAAGCCTTAAGTTCTCACGGGCTTGACATGAGAGCCCAAGCACCAAGCTGAAGCTTGAGCACTGTTGCAGCAGCTCCAGCCATTGTCAGTCCAAGAAGTGACAATGAGTCACTCCAAAGTGACTCCAGTAGCCTGGCCTCCAATGTCTTCAGGTCTCTCAGGACACATCATTATTCTGGCAAACACCCTTGGTGTTAAAGTGTTTCCCTCAACTGGTGTTAAACTGTTTCCATCAACTTTGCCAGTCATGGATCAGTCGATGACAAAAATTTGAAGGCCTTCATATGTTAGGACTCTTGAATGATTACAGAGGACTCTCATGCTTGTTTCAGAGGGAATTTACAGTGATGACAGAGTTAAATATGACAAATGGATGGTTTGTAATTAACAGATCGAACATGTACCACCATCAACAAAAAGGGATCCTCAAGCTTAATAGGAGAACATCATTTTGCTTGTTTCTTATGTTCTCTCCCTAGACATTCACTGAGAGGTACACTGGTAGTGCTGGTGGTGCCTGCGTTTGACACCAAATAAAGATATTTTCCTCATTTCTTATTAACAGGCAGTAAAGAACAGGACACAGCTGACAGCAAACATTCTCTGTTGCAATCTGTCACTTAAAAAAATAATAGCCACAGATCATACAAGGAAGTATGAGTGTGGCAGGTCATTAATATCATCTACCATGCAGCAAATTGCTTGTCATGCTTCCTTTATACTCATTTATGTCTAAAGAGGACTGTTTGAAATGAGGGACAATAAATATTTTTCACACAGCCTCCTTTGTTAACCAAGATGAATTCCCTAAGTTTCCTACTGAAGAGCTGAACCAAAGAGAAGAAAATAAAAGAAACAAAAAAGGACATATAAAAATTTATGATCATGGAAAATTCATGGACTTTAACATTTAAATAATTTACTTAAATAATGTTATAGATCTTATATATATATTCTTTCCCTTCAGAATAGCATGACATCATAATGGGAAATAAACATAACCATCAGTATTGTTTTTCTGTATGGCAGAAGGTAGCGTATGTGTAATGGAGACTGACTGGGATGTAAACATTAATATTTTTGCAACTCCAAAAACTTCAGATCATTGCCAGAACATTAAATTGTACAACTCCACATCTCACACATTGTCTTACGATATTTCCCTTTCCAAGTTGAGAATTCGGGAATGGCATTAGGATAACTCATACTCATTTTTCTTCAACAATTTTTTGGTTTTCCTTGTCCAATATATTTTAATATTATTTTTTGTTGGTGGTCCCAAAGAAGCCTGAACATATCACCTGCTCTTGCAGGAAGAATTTCACACTTAAGCTACAGAGTCAAGTTTGAGTATTCCGCTGCCTAAAATTGATAGGTAACAACACAGCACGCATTCCATGATATGCTAAATTTCTGAAATAAGGGCAGAGCCCAGAGATCCCAGAGTACACTGAAAGTGGATGAGATCATTGTTCTTAATAAAGTAAAAACAGACAAAAAGCATGTTCTGAGACTGCGCTGAGTAAAAAGCTAGGTAAAAACTTTCATGTTGTTTTTAACAAACAGTTCTGATATTTTCAAGCTATGTTTATGCAATGTATCAAAAATGGAAAACTGAGTCAAGTATCAGAATCAATGAAAATTGGACTCGAAGTTGCTTATAAATGATGATGAAATTGGGATGTTCAACTTGAAAATGAAGGGAGCAGAAAGCCTCTGCCAACATACTGTGGTCACAACTGTAGTACACCAGGTTAATGAGAGCACACTGCATTTTAGTTCTTGGTCATTTTGCCTGGTGTGCTGGGGCAGGGCAGCCAAATCACAGCCAAACAGACATTGACATAAAACAGTACCCACTTCAGGTAACTAGTACATTAGCTGTGCAAGTCAATCTTAGGAGTACGCCATGTCTTTATGACCTGATGTGTTTCTTTCTCACTAGTCTTTCATTCTCTGTATCACTAAGACATTTTGATGTCACCATCATTGGAAACCAGAACATACTCTGGGTTGGATTGGGTTTCTCCCAATGATGATCACTGGGCAGAAGACTGGAATTTAAATTATAGCTGCTGGTTCGAACTCTCACGCTGGTCAAGACATTCAACTTCTCAAAAAAAGTTGCCTATCTGTCAGGATCTTTTGTCTCATATAATGTTGGAGATATTTTAAAGCAATTCAAGGATGAAAGGATGTCTATTAGCCACTTTATCCCTCTGAGGTTACCAGATCATTTTGTTGCATATAATTGCATGCAATGTTCTGGGATATAAACAAGTATGTGCCATGTGGAGTCCCACGAGTTCAGTACAGGAACCATTTCAGAGAAGTAATTAAGATTGCTGTCTAATTCTCAACATTGCTGAACTTTCCTTCTCCCTTGCTTCTCCTTTTCCCTTTATTTAAACCTTTCTTTCTCTGTTCTGTATAAATTATTTTCTTCTCTTTCTGCAACAATATTATTCCCACTTTTCTTTCTGGGAGCTTTACCTTTGATGTGATCTCATGCAGTACCTGAGAGCTTGTTGTGGTCTGTTGTAATGTCAAATGCTTTTGAAGCAATCTGTAGTGGAAAGTCTTAATGCTCAGATCTAAGAAGGAATAATTTCTTTCCTCCTGTCCTTTCTGGAGCTTGCTACCTATCTCTCCAATAAGAAAAGATACCAAAAAGTAGAAGATATGTGGTGACCATCAACACCTGCCAGCTCACAGGGTAAAGAGAACATACCTCATGAGCAAACTCCCCATGCTTTTAATCCTCATTCTCCAAAAGTTTCAATTGTTTCCAAGTTATATAAATCTGAAATGCAAAGCCTGATTCATATCCCTATGAAGCTGAAATCCTCTTTGAGTTCAAAGAGAATATCATGAGTGTGAAAGGTTGCAAAGCATCCCAAAATTGACATACCAGATACTCTGCTGATGTAAACTGATGCTGTTCCATTGATTTCACTGACACTATTCCAGTTTAGTGCTGAAAAAAAAAAAACAGGTATAAGATATGTTACATAAGTTATAGTCTCCAATGGATTGACCTGTTTCTATCAATGCTATTGGAATTTGTGAGTATGAACATCAATAATCTAACTCACAGAATTGAGATAAATGATATCTTGTGGTCCTGTCTCTACCTTACTGAATTTCTATGAATAATAATTCCCTCCCTAGATAATTTTTTAGAAACGCAGCTAAGAATGTTGGTGAAAACAAATATCTATGGCACTAATATGTGAGTTTCTGAGAGAGATGATAATGAAGAAGTACAGATGCAAGATTAAGTTATAAAATTCTGTTAAGAAAGTTTTACAATATTAAGTCCTTTTTTACAGAAAAAAACCCTCCCTTGACCTAAGTGAGTTACAGATCTAAAAGCAAAATAGTTATTTGCTTTTAAAACTGTTTTAAAAATATAGATTCTTTGACTGACTTATCACTTTCACAGTCCTCAAGTAGCATATGAATATAACAGCCCAGATTGAGCAGAGGGTGTTGGAGAGTTTATCAGACTACCTCCAGTAGTCTCTTCCTTAATAGTGACTCTGTGATTCTGTGACTCTTAGTGTTCCAAAAAACTCATTACTATCAGAAATCTCAGGCGAGTGCTATACTTTGTTTATTCCCAAAATGTCCATCATGTGTAGGAATTTTTTGGGATAGATACCTCAAAACCTAAATATTTTAATAGAGAAATGCTAGTGACGTACTCTATACACTTTATACCAATCTTACTAGTTTTAAATAGATGGGCATAAAATGAACTCCACAAGTGGCATTAAGTATCCTTTTTACTGGAAGTGACAGTGTATGGTAAAGCATAGACTATTCTTATCCACTGAGAATAGCTACTTTCTGAGGCATGATACCATTCACCCTAACATCCACTGAGGAGGCATGATTTCACAGTCACTAATTATCTGTGATGCTTCTCCATGGCTCACTGCTATTCACGCAAGAAGAATACAACCAAGCCCTGGGTGACCTTGGCATGGCCACACACCATAGTGCTACACCGTATAGGGAGAATAACTTATTATAGGACTAATTAATTTACAGTGGAGGTAATTCTTCTCAGCAGGCACAATTAGGACAAGCGTAGGAATGCACTGATTCAGCTGTACTTCTTCCAATTCCTAAATAAGCTCATTGAGCTCTGACAAAGTTTCCCTAATGTAAATGTGCTCCCAAGGAAAAAAGAAGTCTCTGCAGGTGTGCATACATATAGATACCTATAGTTATATAGATATATGTATAAAATAAATATATTTTTATTCAGGTTTTTCTTTAATTTACATCACACTATTCTTCGAAGAACAAATTGCTAGCATCAAATACTTCATGACTAGTAATAAATCTTTGGTTGATCATCAGTTGCCTTGTATCTGGAAGTGTGGTGCTTATACACTTCTGCCAGTAAGATTCTCTGGAGACAAAATCAAAACCCTGCAGGAATTATATTTAGCATCAGCCTAGCTCACCACAGTACATTGGTCTGCCTTGCTTAGTAGTTATCTCTTTCTATTCTCAGGGAAGGTACAGGCACTTCCTGATTTATCTCCATAAAGACAATTAAGAGTGGTGTTTTGGGGAAGGGCAGTGGGACATACAGATAATCACGTAGTTTGGAAAGAAGGGCTATAAGTACTGGTAAGGTTTTACCGATACTTTTTCCTTTGTTATTTGGAAAAATCTATGAAAGTCAAGAGCAGAGCAAAAGAGATAGCTTACACTGAGCATTTCAATTTAAAGTAACAGCCTCTGAAGAGGTCACATTTCTACATTCACTGGGGTTCTTGAAGAGCATCAAGGCCTGTCACTACCAAGATACCGTTTGGCATATTGACTTCTTCCATTTACCAGGGAAAACCTGTGTCCAAATAACCATTTCAAGAAAATCTAAATGTAGATGATCACATCTTGATTTATATTGATCAACAGGACAAACATCCTACCACTCCCAAGAATGTACAGAACTGTAGACTAGTAAAAAAATGTTCCTTTCAATAGAAATAAAGGAATAAATAAAGCTTTAAGAGAATTAATTGTATTTGAATGAATTATCTTAGAATGAATTCTTCCTTTTAAAATGAAATCAGAAGCAGAAAGCAGAAGCAAAAAATCCACCTTAATCTAGATTTACTGAGATCATCAGTCAGAGTTTTGATGTTTTCCCTTCCTTATTAATTTAGTCTACTATTCACTGCTCTGCCCTTCCCCCAGCAGATGATTTCATACTTCAGAGTTAAGCCCTTAGATCATAACACTGACAGCTGCTTTCTGTCAGTGATTGTGATCCAGTAAAGAAGTCAGGTTTCTGACCAGGCAATAATTCATAAAAACTTCCAAGAGAAAGGCATAATTGAATGCTACAAAGGTGGCAGCCAAACCTCAGTTCTAGCTTTAACAAACTCCACAGTATATCCAGAAATCTTCAGACATGAAAATTAAAGGCAATGAAAGTGAGGATAGTTTTTATTTGGCAGGTGTTGATTTGGAATGAGAGCTGTTGCACAGCAGGATAATAGATTTTGACTCAATGAGAAGGATAATTATGGAATAGAAGAAAACAGACTGAGCATATCATTAAATAGAGATCTTAAAAGGACAGGTAAAATATCTGTATGGTTTAAGTTTAATTTTATTTCTTCCACTTATTGTTTGTTCTCCTATTTTATCGGGGGGGGGGGGGGGGGG
>JAOXJM010000079.1:15789553-15804584 GCA_026413425.1 Tringa solitaria
CCTGCCATGAACAACCCCCCCTGCCCCCCACTAGAACAGGTTGCTCAAAGCGCCATCCAGCCTGGCCTTAAATGCTTCCAGGGAAGGGACATCCACAACTCCCCAGGCAACCATTTCCAGTGCCTCACCACCCTCACTGTAATTAATTTCTTTCTAAAATCTAGTCTAAATCTACCCTATTTTAGTTTTAAACCATTACACCTTGACCTATCACTATACTCCCTGATAAAGAGTCCCTCCCCTTCTCTCCTGTATGTCCCCTTTAAGTACTGGAAGGCCATTATAAGGTCTCCCTGGAGTCTTCTCTTCTCCAATCTGAACAACCCCAACTCTCTCAGTCTGTCATAGCAGACGTGCTCCAGCCATCTGATCATCTTTGTGGCCCTCTGCTGGAGTCATTCCAACAGGTGCATGTCCTTCCGTATTGAGGACCCCAGAGCTGGATGCAGTACTCCAGGTGGGGTCTCACCAGAGAAGAGTAGAGAGGGAGAATCACCTCCCTCGACCTGCTGGCCACGTGTCTTTTGATGCAGCCGAGGATGTGATACTATGACTCTATGTGGTTGGCTACATAACACCAAGATTTCCATTTTCACGAAGTGGTGGGTCCTAGCTCCAGATTTCACCTTGATATCCCCATGATTATTGCTTTTTAATGGCTGGACACATCCAAAGGGTTTGAACTACCCTATGGGAAAGAAATGTTAGAAACGGGAATTGAGATGTAATTTAGATCCTTTAACCTGGACTTCACTGGTTTCCCAGCATGCAAATTACAAAGCACAGCCTGCATGACCAACTTCAGCGTGTTCAACAGTAAGCCATCTAAGCATACTCAGGTTGGATTCTCAGTCCTCTTGGTGAGGAGTAAATCCCGTGCTTCTCAGTTTCCAGGAATCATATATTTTGGGGTTTAGGATTTTATTTCCCCAACAACTACATGTTTGGAAAGGTCAAAGGTTTATAGTAATTAAAATAAAGATAACATTGAAACCCTTATAACTTTTGGGAACCTGAAATTTTTGATCTCTGCTCTGCTTTCTTAGTAATAAAACCAAGATTATCAGCTTTTTAAATCAGTACTGAGTTCTTGATTCATGCTTATTTTGAACTGATTTGATCATCTCATGTGATTCAGGAATCCAAGTTTATAAGACCAAAGATGCATCCCATTGATTTGATAATTTTAAAGTCTATTATTGTCTGTTTCCTTACTCTTGAAAGTTAACTGTTACCTAAAAAAAGGTGAACAATCCATTAGAAATCCCATGTAGTGTGGGTGCATGCTAAGTGTGGAAGAAAAAGCAGAATTATCAAAAGTCACTGTATGTAATAAATGGAAATTATTGCTACAGGCAAATGTGTATACAGCTAAAAGCACAGTACACATAATCCAGTTATAAATATAAATATGACTTTCTGCTTTATGGTTAAAAAAGCAATGTTGGTATCAATTCTGAAGCACCTTTCTTACGCTCATAAAAAATATAGCAAGTCTTCAGTAGGATTTAATAAATAATAAACAGACAGCAGTCTAGTGGATGGAGGTGATGAATAACCAAAAGGAAGAGACTAAATACAATATTTGTGTATAATTAAAACACTGAGCTACTGCTGGTTGATTTGATTAATGGCACCTTCTTAATTATAAAGTGTCTTTAGTTATAATTTAAGACTGCGACAGAATGTCTTTTGCTCATCCAGAAGCATGAGACAGTGGAGAGATGAAGTATTTTATTATCTTTCTTGAATAAAGATGAGTTCTAATATAAGGCAAGCATGGCAATCCCAAAGTGCATTGGAGGTTAAGGAATCTACAGGTTAGAACTCACAACCAGTAGATGGCACTCATTTTATTTAATTCCATTCTACCAAATTAGAGAAAACTTCCTTTCTCTCCTGCATTTATTTTATTGTTTTTTAACATAGAGAGCAATTTTTGCTGTAGAAAAATAAAATTTAGGAGAAAACACTAAAAGATTTAGTCTCGCATTCCATTTTTAAAAGGGGAAAGAGAGACGTTCAAAGTGTTTCAACATTTCCAGAACTAAGGCTTTAAATTACAAAACCAGGCAAGGAAGGAAACAAGAGGACAAGGATAAACATAAGGTAAAAAAATGGTACAGAACGTTATCTTGATGTAAATTGAATGCTTCTGGTAGACCCACAATAAAATATCAATTTTATTTTTGCCAAAAATCACCCTCTAAAAATATTTTTAAGCTAAAGGCAACCAGTTTCCCTCCTCACCACCTTTTCAACCATCAGATCTACTGCAAAACAGTATCACCGTTTGAAATGCAGGAATGTGACTTCTCAGTTTAGACTGGAAGCTCTCCACATCTGCTCTCCGTATCAAATTGTGCAGATAGCCTGTCACAGGGTCCCTTCTTTTGATGGTGTTGAAGCTTCAGTTATTCCACATCTCAGGTTCAGCCAGAACTGATACAAGAGGGACAATTTCAATCCTGATTTCTATTCTAGAAGCCAACACCAAGACGAGGAAATTCGTAATAAGCAGCTAGCTTCAGGTCATACCCTACTGACATCTTTACAACTCCTTGTGCAACCATTCACGGTTTCTAGAGAGGCCATCCACTGGATCAGTGGGTCTTTTTTGCTTATACTCAACAGTGCCTTAACACATAGTTGGTACCACTGGAACTGGGAGGGTGATTTGCAGGGTATGCATTACTACAAGCTAATATACTTAAAAGCAGAAGGAAGGGGGCATAACCCAGTTTTAGGTTCCAGGGCCCCCAGCTGCTGTTATGTTTCCTGGAGAGGGAGTGAGCTGGTAACACGGTAGCTCCGGACACCACCCAGGAAAAATGAGCAGAACCAATGATGACAACTGAGCTGCCAGCTGCTCACACCACTTTCTACAGCATGGTGGGCTTTCTCTAAATTTAATGTAAGTATTAAATAGATCTTAGTTTATTCACTAAACTTCCTGGTTAGAGGGAGAAAAAAAAAAAAAGATAAAAAGAAGGAAGCATAACAAAATTGAAATAACATCTGCCTTCAGGTCTCAATAATAAGATCACTCCAGGCTTGGAAAAGAGAGGAAAACAAATTACGCCAATGTTAGAACAATCTTTTTGGCAAATAAAGTGGATGAATTAAATAACCTGCTCTACAGCTAAGATACCGTCTAGCCTTTAATCTCTTCTGCCTAAATAGACTGATCACTGCCTGTTAGGTGGAGTTCTAATAGCAAATACCATTTCATAAAAGGAGACTGTGAAACAAGAATCTTCTTGAAATGCAGCCAAAAAGGCCTGAATTTTTACGGAGTGATCAAACTTACACTGGCTACCTCTGGTACAAAAGCGACCTATAATAAAACTGAGTTTATGTCCCAGCTGTATAGGTGTTTAGGAGGATGCTATCACACTACTTTTTTTCCCTACCTCTAGCAGAGTATGGATTGGATTAAGAATTGAGGAAGTCTCAAAGACTTAACCTTTCTGTATTTGACAGCATTTTCAAAGAATCTATGTGTAGGATTTAGAAGAAACATGCCTAGATGAAACCTAGTTTCAAAGACAAAAACTTTGAGGCTTGGAGATCTGAACTTTTACATCTGGCTGTTATATGTACAATGTAGTAAAGCAGAACCCAATGTTTCCCTTTGTTCAGTTTCCTCCCAGTCTAGAGGGGCAATGCACTGAGCTGAGCAAATAAATAACCCTGAAGTTGACTGCAAAAGACTGAGGCTGGGTTGAACACAGAGCCTAGGAAAGTAAAAGCTCCACCACCCTCTCTTCCCTTTCTAAAGAAACCTGGATATGACAGTGAATATTGTGGTCAAGCACCTCACATGTGACCTGTCCAGGTATGTGAACGTTTGTTCATTTATTTATCCACAGCCATGCATGCTCCTGCTTCCCCTTCTTCTGTCTCAACTCCAATGAAAGCCCAGAGCAATGGCATCTGGACTGTCACAGGTATCAGAAAAAAAGCAGGCTAAGAGTCTGTGTTTCCTAGATATACACAAAGGGCTTCAATGAAATGAAATAAGAGTTTGTTGTTGATGCATGCCATCTAGCTAGGCATGCACCTAGCTGGGCAGTCCAGATTTTCCCAGTCTGGACAGCACAGAACATTTCATTTTTATGATGGTTTGGTAGGACTCAGTCTCATTAGAGGTTGCACCACTTTTTAAAAAGAGTCAGACTTGCCAGTCTGGGAAATTAACAGTTTTCCTTAAAAAAAACATTGTCTTAAACCAAAAGTCAACAAGCCTCAGACTGGCTTGCTGTGGGTACAGGACCACCTGAAGTGAGTAAGTCTTAACAGATGTATTGGAAATCCATTGAAAATCTTTAACCTCTCGGCCAGCCTCATTACAGGAACCCAATAACCTCTCCAGTGCAAATGCCTGTCAGATACCCAACTACCGCAGGATATGATGGGCACTTAGAAAGGAACAGAGTCAGTCACTGAGTAGATCCCTCTTCTCTTTTATGTTACTCATTTCTACATGTGTGATGCATCAGCAAAATGGAGATTCTTCATTCTTTACTGCATGGGAAAGTACAGACATTTGGGGCTGAAGACGTTTTTCTTTTTCATTTAAGAACTGACAGCTTCATATTTTCAATGACTGATTTGACTGATTATATTTTAGTATTTCTGTAAATTAATATTTTGTTTTCTGGTCTTTTGGGTCTTCACAAAAAACAACAGGAAGATTAAATAAGCCACTGAAAACAATTAAATATTTGATCACAGAAGCAATCTAGGTTTTAAGCAGTGTGTGGAAAACACTTTCACTGCTATTCCTGCCCATCCTTTTTTGCATTTCAGAGAGAACTATACATCTATTTTGTTAAAAGTGAGTAAAAATTTTGGTGGCCCTCTTAAGGAACTGAGACGGGTGTTTCTGTCTTGCACAGTATGAAACAGTGCTGGGATATCCAAATTACTTCTGAAAACCTGCTTCCCAGATGATTTACCCAATGGTACTTTGTGTTGCAAGTACTAAATTGCCCTAAGCAAGCCAGCTTGGCTATCTCGAAACAACTTTCCTAAATATAGAGCAGAAACTGTCAAAACTACTCAACCTTCATATTCCATGGCTTTTGGCAGATCAGTGCCAAAAGCCAGGCAGGGCTTTACTGTGAGAACATTAGAAAAGAGTTGTCATGGCAATGTTTGGGGTTATTTTTTGTTGGTGTCACATGTGCAACAGTTATTGATTACTGAAGGTTTTGTAAACAAGCCCACATATTGTCACTGTGGGTGGCATATTAATTATTAAGTAAACAAGAGAAAATAAATGTGTGCAAAGTATTGTTATTACAAGCAGTAGCAGACATTTATCATGGTGCCATATGAATTCAAACTGAACAGAAGTGATAATTGAATCCCTTAGTTAATACCAGTCCTCTGGCAGAGGATCCCTGGGAAGCATGATTGTTAATTGATTGCCTTGTATTATTAAAAATGCAGAAATAAGTCTCAGCAATATTTCACATACTTCAATTCACATGTCAATGAATTTACGTCAGGAATGGTCTTTGGTCCAGATTAATAAAACAGCATATTGAGATTTGAATATTATATATCTTCTTTTCATAGTAAAATGTTTTTTTTCTAGACAATACCAATACACAATATCGGATGCTCTCATAGTTGTCATCTGTCCTGATTTTTATTATGGGATTTGCAACCCATATCAGTTTTTTAGAGCTCATTTGTAGGAATCATTGTTATCAGACAACTTCAACTTTTATTAAAAATTGAAATGCATTGTACTCCTCATAACTTTGGCTACCTGCAAAATGTCAACCTGAAACATCCAGTAGCAAAGAAAAACAGGAATGAAGTTTTAGGCTTTAAGAATGGTGAACGCAAGTCTTGAATTCTGAACACTTATGCCAATGTGCTTTTACTTTCCACTGTCATGATGCTGTAAATGTATCTTAATGGAAATAGAGTAGTAATGTCTCTCTATTCCTTCTAATAAATCCAGACTCAAAAAAAGAAAAAGATATGATTTATCTAATACTTCATAGACGATCTGTGTTACAGACCAGAAACAAACCCAACTTCTTTGTCTCAAGACTGCCCTCCTTTTCAGATCAGCATTACCCAGTGCTAAGTAACGTAAACTAATAGTTTGTCAAAGATGTTAGGAATCCAGCACCCAAAGAAAGGCTCAAATTAGATCTGCTCAAACAGTATTGCCAATTGTTGAAGACAAATACAGAGATGTAACAGTTGCTGTTCAATAATTTAATCTCAAACTGCTTTGCCATTACTGAAATAACATTTCATGATTGCATTCAGAAGTAAAAATATGACTCAATAACTGCAAACCACATGAAAACTTTTAAAACGGAACTTGTATTTGCAGACATTAGAGCGAGATTATCTTAACAGCTCAATGGCCCTCCATCAGCCTAGATGATCATTGATATAGAAATCTTAATGAGTCAGCTAACATGCAATGACAAGCTGTCTCCTTGATAATGTTTAAAAAGCATCTATTTATTCTTCAGGCTCTGTGGGAGGATAGGATGTGTTCTATGGAGAAGATACGGACATAAAGGCCCTGCATCCCGACTTTAGCTTAGTTGCCCAGTTGCAACCACATTTTTAGGGTATGTAACTGCAATTGATCATAGTTTATGAGCATGAAAGAAAGGAATTTTTTCTTGAAAAGTGCAAGGATTAATATTATAGAAAAATTGATTCCAGAAATCTTGCAAAGCTCATCAGATCAGAAAAGAGAAATAATGTCATGTGACTTCTCAGAGAAATTCCCCATAATCAATAAAAGAAAGTGAGGCTTTTTTCACTGTTTTAAATATTCCTTTCTTCTTGAACCAAGGCCTGAAGCACACTATTGGTGGCTTGAAGGGAACTAAATCCTCCTGAGTTCTGAGTACTCGGTGACAGTTTTTCACAAGCCGCTATGGTCTTTTCCTTCAGATTCCTGTCTAATTCCTTGGACATAACTGTGTTTTGACTGATGTCATATTACCTTCTTTCTCTGCTTTTGACTAATTCTGTCCTGTAGTTTCCTTCTGTTCTTTACTAATCACTGAGGAATCCTGCTTTGAAAAACAGATAAACCCCAAGCAGGCAGACAGGTGTCCACTCAATGAGCACCAGTTCCCTCCCCTGCTATTCATGAAGCCTTACATTGGATTACTTCTCCTTCTGTCTCACATTAACTGTTCCTTGTTCAAAATGCTTGCAGTTTACCTCCTTGAGACTTTTATTCTAGAAGTCAGCAGTTATTGGTTTCCTTATGTCTTCCCAGTGTACCAGCACCTCTTGAGGATTTCTTCTTGCTGTTCCACAGAAAAAGATGCCTAAACCAGCCCTCTTCCTCTTTGAACTTCTAGACTTTCTTCCAGCTCTAAGATCCTGAATTGCTTTCACTCAAGAAACCAGATTTACTAATTATTTTCTTGTCCCAGTTAACTTTTTAAGTTGAAGAAATGTATTTTTCAGGGTTACTTGATACTGCTGAAATGCTTAGAAAATAAAGGAATTCCATAAACAGGACAGGAAGATAATTCCCCAGATCATCAAAATTATTTAGGAAAAAAAAAAAAGCTTATTGTATGTGTCTGAGAAATTTCTATAAAGTGGATTCTGTAAAAGTATTTATGTGCATTTATGTTTAAATGGCTTACTGGAGTGCAGGTATAACACAGTGGATGCACTCTTGTTGAGATTAGTCCTGCAGCTCTGGTTACTACCTTAAAAAAATATCTGTATCTATGTTTCCAGCAGAGTTCTACTTGGAATGTTTTTTCAGCAGAGTTCTCCTTGCAGAAAAAAACAATGAAAATAAATTAAAGCTCAGGCAAGTAGGGCAACATATATATATATGTGTATGAAAGACAACAAATGCTAGGTTATCATTTATATTTGGCTCAGAATAAACACATTTTGGACATTTCAGTGGACTATTGCTTGAGAGGCTTGAATCTGGATCTTACATTTCTGGGAAGAGGAGGAGGAGGTGCAGTGAGCAAAGGGAGATGCTTGTGTAAACCCAGCCTTACAATTCAAAAGAGTGCTCTGAGAATATAGGCTGCATTCCCCACCCCAAAAACATTCCTGAAGTGAAAGGAAACCATTCTAACAATGTGCCTTTTATTTATCCCTGTCCAAAATCTGGTGCAAAATCTTTGAAAACAAACTCACTGCAAGATAAATTAAGTCTTGTTAAGGGACCCAAAGTGGCCATCATTACGCTCATTACAAAAGGTCAGCCAAGTTTTACGAACTCATATGTCAATTTTACCCTGTAGCAAACTTAGAACCTTTTTTAAACTGATCCAAAGAGAATGAATTACTGGCAATTTGCCAAAATGAAGTGAAAACTACTCACTTCCTCGCTCATTTTAGTACTTGTAGTTTATTGCTGGTGTAAATAGGTTTATAACCTTCCGGTATGAAGCACAGACATCTGCTCAGCTTAGCACTAAACATCTGGTTATTCCAACAAAGCATATAATTATATTTAATGGATGAGAAGTGTTTGATGGATTACATCCAAGTATCTGAATAAGACAGTTATGCATAAAGACTATTTGCAGGGATTAGCTTGACAGGCTAACAAGACACAGTAGAACATTATTTTGTCTGATAGTTATATTGATTTCGACTAATGTTTTGTATTGCAGAGGCTGCAGAAGACATTTATTTTAATTGTAATTACAAATTCTTTTAATTTTCTCTAGACAGCCACAAAATGTAGAAATTTTGATTTGCTTGACCATCAAGTCCAGCCCACTAACACTGCAAGATTCTTCTGTGTTGTACTTTGACATGTTTTTCAAACTTAGCATTATTGTTGAAAGAAAGAATCTTTTTCTCATAATCTATTGTCATCAGCTAAAAGATGGTTCTGTCAGGAAGCATTCCCTGTGCAGAAAAAAAAATGGACATTTTTCAGTTAATTGATGTGAGCAAGTAGCTTGCCAAAGGCAATACAACAACAGATTGTCTTGAAATGAGAACTATTGTTCTAGAAACATTAGTAGTGGAATTCCTCCAGGATTACTTATTTTCATTAAGAATCATGACACAAAAATGGGAGTTCTCTAATTAAGTTGAAAAGCATTGTTAATGGAGGATGATCAGAATACCAGACAGGAAGAGCTGGATGACCTTGAAAACACTAACAGAAATGGGATGAAACTTAATTGTGTAAACCACAAGGTCACATCCTTGGAGGCTACTAACAGGCTACAGGCCATGAGCTCAAAAACAAAATGACAGAGAAGGAGGCAGACATTTGGTGTAGTGGACATCACTTTGAACTACATCAAAACCTCAGACACAATCCTGACTGGTAATCAGGCAAACTTTTTCTACTATAGACAGAGAAATATTAACAGTGTGATATGGGGAGCTTGTCTGGAAGATTGTGTACTGTTCTGTCCACCTGCATTCAAAGAATGCAAGATCAAACAGAAACAGTTACAGAGAACACTGATAGACCGACTGGAGGCATGGAGGGCTTATCTCATCACACATGGGTAGAAGAGTTTGTCCTTTTTGCTCTAACATAATACAATCTGGGAGATTATAGAATTGATCCCTATAAATACATCATGGGGAGAAAATAAATCTCCAAGGAGAAAGAAGAGCTAAAGACACTATTTAAATTGTGATAATTTGGGACTGTTAATATATTGACATAAGCTCGCCTTGAATAAATTAAAATTGTAAATTAGCAGACATTTCCTACCCACTAGGTTAGTAAGATTGTAGAAACAGCTTCCAAAATTATCAATGGGTAAACAGTTTTAAAACAGATGTTAATAAATTTCTTAAGGGAATTATACAACATTGCTGTCTATAATATAGGCTGGGTTCAGTGGCAGAAGATGTCTGCTAGCTGTGTCTTGTGTTCCTATAAAAGCAATAGTGAATGGAATTGCATTACTCCTAAATCACCTCAGCACTATTACTACTAACCATTGCTTGTTTATTGACACTGCAGAGGTCAACTGAGTAATTCATTGGAGGTATTTGGCAAACATCTGTTGAAAACTACATGTCACCTTTTGATAATATAATGCTTAATATGTTAGATAGTTTCCTACCAGAGATAAAGAACAACATTGTGAACACTTTTCTAAAGGGTGGGATTATTAATGTGATTTGCCTTGTGAGATCGATTGAACGACTGACTTATCCTGTGACACTGTGGACTGGGTGTCTGGAAATAACTTCAGCAAATTATGTCAGTCACAACCAGGAGAGGGACAGGGACTTGCTGAGATTAATTCTTCCCTGTTTCTTCCTCTGAGATATCGTAGCTCCTTGCTGCCCTTTATTCAGAGCACATTCTCAGGCTATATTAGGTCATCTTTTACAGATGAAGGAGGAAAACAAAACAAAATCTAAAACCAGAAACATTCTAGAAATAAATCTTACATAATGTGTTTTCCTTCAAAAATATTAATTTATCCAGATAGATACATTAGGTGGGAATGTTGGTCAGACTTCAGTTCCATGCTTTGTACGATTTGCATTGTCTTGTAGTAACAGATCCCATCCTGTCAAGTCATCACCGTGGTGGTCCTAGGGCAATTTCACGTCAATAGGAATTTCTTCCAAAAAACCAGCCACCAAATCAAACAATCAAAGCACACTAAAAACAAGTGAAACGCCTCCCAAAACCTAATGTAATTATAATGTTGTATCAAGCTAGAAATGAATTTGTAAAAATTTAGTTGGCCCTGAACTAATATTTTCATCACTGAGAAACTTCAACATCTGAATCTTATTTTGAGCAAAATATAATTTCTAAATCACATAATTTATTGCCACAGAGAAATTCCTGTTCCCTCATAGCACCAATTAAAATATAAAATACCGTGTACATGAAGTTCAGATCTTGATGGAAAAATTCTGATCTGCTGAAAAACATGCAGTCCTGACTCTCCCATTCCTCTTTAGAAAAAATACTTTGTCATCAAGAATTGCACATGATAAATGAACCAGTGATCACGTTACTTTTGGCGACTCACAAAGGTTACTTTCCATCATAGCTGATGGAATACAGCTAATTTTTAGTGACTGGATTTTGCAGACCAAAGTTCTGGGAGGATGTGAAGGAGGAAGTCAGGAACACACAATATAGGCAGAACATTTGAAATACCATATGAAGTTTTTCTTGCTGTTAGAGCTGACAAAGGAGCCCCAATGCCCTCTCTTGAAAATAACAGGCACAGGTCAGGATGAAGCCACTATTTGCATAGGTCTATCCTATGTTCTCAGACAAACCACACTATTCAAGATCACACAAACACTATCTGCTCATGTCTATTGGTCTTTGGCAACCAGAGTCTTTTGAGTAAGAACTCTAAATTGAAGAGCTGTGTCATGTAATAGATACTGGTATTGAACAGTTAACAGTTTATTGTTGCCCAAAATTCCTAGGCTAAGTACTTCTGCACATAATCAGCAGGTTCAATCATTACTGCAAGTTGATTAGCCTGGAAGCAGCCACATTTCTAAAGGCAAATCTCTGTTGATTAAAACTTTTTGGCTAATTATCTTGGCAAATTGTCTTGTTTATGCCAAAGCTTGAGCCATAAGCCCATGTTTCCAACAAAGGAGTCATTAACTAGTCTTTACAACTGGAGGTAAAAATGGGTTCTAAAGAAAATACAGAAAAAGCATAGCTCAGACGTAGAGTAGCATAGAAGACCTATTGCTAGAAGCCATTTTGAACTGAGATAACCCAGGTCTAGCCCCATGACACACTCTGAAAATGACAAATTCAATCCTGACCTTGTTTGCACGTTCAAGATCTTCATGAAGCAGAGGGATGTCAAGGTGAGAAGATCTTAACAGTTTGGATTTCCTTCCTGAGTGTCACAGTTTCCTTCTGTGACCCAGGCAAATTAAATGGTTGCTTTGTGCTACTGTTCGTACCTCTGTACAAAGGGGATAATGGCAATTCATATTTTCCATCTCTGTACTAATCTTGGGCATAAATATCTTGAGCCCAGGGCTATCTTTCACCATCTTTTTCATATAGCACAGAGTACAAAAATGTTTCCATGTGTTTGGTGCTTCTTGGCACTGTAATGATACAGATTATATATTTGTCATTTCCCTGGAGTTCCATTTCTTCGATTAGTTCTTAAACAGGCGCCTTGTAAAAAAAAAGATTTTCCAGAAAGTGCTTTAAAACATTTTTAGTCATTTACCACAGCAAATAGATTCTAAAGAGCTGTCACTCCCAGTTTACTCTTCTTTAGAATAAGAAGGCAAAGCAATAATTATTTATATGCTTTTTCCTTTTGATCTGATAATGCCATGAAATATATTTGTAACGCACTACATTAAGATGTTTCTGTATTTGCTTGCATTCCATGTATTTATTTAAAAAAAAAAATCCCACAAAGCCAAGCTTCTAATCAAGCCTGCAATCCTCCCAGTGCTCAGTATTTGTCCTTTGCTATGTCTCCAAAGTCATAGGACTGGCAATGCTCGCTATTTTCTCAACTCACATCCAAGTTTTTTATTTTCTACCAGAGACATCAGCTGCACATGACGTATTCTTAGTGCTTTTTTGTTTGCCATATACTGATAAAGATATATGACCTACCTACACTCTGCACATAATCATATGCACTTTTATTTGTGCACTAGGTACCCAACTAGTTAGGCAACCTTTTTCTACCAGTTCTTGCATCTATGAATCTTTTAACTATCCATCTTTCATTGCGCCATCTTTCTAATAACTTTTGTGCCAAGACAGCTCTGAAGGTAATGGTAACAAATCATTCAGGAATGCAAGCTGAACAGACAGCCTGTTAGAGTCTAACAGTCCTGTTAGAAATGAAAATTAAATAATCTGTATGAATGACATTTTAGTAGCTGTTTAGTACAATAATTACACTGACTGAAACCTTTGTCAGAGGAAGACAATCTTTTAAGGGTTCAACATGATTCTGGTGAAGTAAAAACATTCAACTGTCAAGTGACTTTTAGTGGAGTCATATAAGAAACTAGAAATTTCTTGGGACAGAACCATTGGACAGAAATTAGGTGAAGTTCTGAATTCTTTTCTAATTGTGGTATGTCTTTTTGGCAACCAATTTCAACCCAGTTAATTCAGTGAATGTAGTTCTATCACTGTCTTCTAAATCCCACTTGCTTAACTATTTTCATATAAGTTTACTACGAAGTCACATTTGGCAGTTGCTGAAACCACAGATGAATGTAGGAAATTAATATATTAGATCAAACAGTCTAGACCTTAACAAACCTTACCAACAATCATTTATTGTTAGTACAAGGTGTATAAAGGGACAGAGCCATCACTTTCTTTATTGGAAGTAGCACAGCCAAAAACATCTACTCAAAAATCTGGGTAGTGAATAGGAGCACAACTCTAACCTAATAGCAAGAGGTAATGAGAACAAAATTCTTGTAGACTTCTCCTGGTACTGGATAGAGCAATACGGACTAGAAGAAAACAGGTGCCCTAATGAATCAAGAGTACCATGTCATCCAGAAAAAAAACACCTATCAAGAGATTCTTTATCCCTAGGATGAGCACTCATCATAAGAAAGGACATAAGAAAATGGCATCAATTATGGTATCTGTCCAAGATTTTGAAGAACTATCTCAAAATATGACCATTTCCAGAACTGTTCCATCAGAGACATCTCTTATATTGTAATAATGCTCCAGCCCTTCAGCAGCCAATCAGTCTAACAATCAAATTCAAAAATTACAGTCACATAGACACTGATACCAGTCCGGGACAATGTGGTATGTATTTTAGTAACAGTATAGGGAGTAGGCTCAGAGAAACACAATGTGCTTCATTTGGCAGAGTGGCAGTGTCCCTGAGAATAACTGATCCTTGCAACACCCCACCAGATTTGCAGTAACTTGCTTTTCCAAAATCAAGGGATGTTGTTCATCTAAACAGAACTTAATTCCAGGCATTTTAACAATCCATGTTATAGCAGAGGTCATGCTACACAATGGTCCCTTCTACAGGCCTGTGACTTTTTCAGATGCAGCCCTTGCATATTTACTGAGAACACAGGGACTCCTTTTTTTAAAAAAAACAGAACAGGGTGTTGTTCAGTGGGACTGACCTGGGTTAGCAAATGTTAAAGATCCATTGTTACAAAAGAAGCAATAATTGAAACCAGATTCTTTGCAGCCAAATATTTCTCTACATCTGGATAAAATAAATGGGTGTAAGGGAAGAGGAAAGAGCATCTCTGCCTCTGTGTAGAGGTCTATGCCTGTGAAAGGGTTTCCTTTCAAAATGGTAAAGCTATCAGCATTTGTCTCCTGGACTGGGTAGATTTATATTCACTTTTATAACTCCAGAAAAAGCTAGCAACCAGCTTGCCTGTGATATTCTGTAGCACATGTATAAACTCATGAAGCTTTCAAGAACTTGCAAAGAGAATCATGCAACATGCATGGCAGAATGTGTTCCTTCTTCACTAAGGCAGACAAAATGATCATGTCACCTGCAAGACTGAGTGTTTGAGCAGCGACAACAGTCCTCACTTCCTTCAAGATACAGAAGGAGCTTCCAGTATACTTCAGTTAAAGGAGAGAGAGACATCTGAACTCTAGCTCCTGAGCTGAACACCCTGAGCACGAGAGAGGGAAACCTGTACTGGAAAGAGAATTCCCACTTTGCAAACTGGTTTAGCACTGCCATCCAGCCAAATCAGTGTCCAGGCACATATCACACTTTGGGTGACCGGCCAAAAAGCCAGCCTGATGTAATCCTTGATCCAGCCCTGCATACAAGATAGAAGGCAGTTCATCCTGTCTGTATGCAAAGCAATTTAAACTCCAGGTGTCCTATACTCTCTCACTTACTCTTATGGCATGATATTTTATCTGGAAAGTACCCCAGCACTAACTGGACTACTCGGTGTTGGCGATGTTCTTACACTGCAAAAGTAAATGAGCTACACAGTGGTAGGCATACAGCAAAAAGACAGAATCACAGAATCACAGAATCACAGAATTGTGGTGGTTGGAAGGGACCTC
>JAOXJM010000079.1:15819696-15837850 GCA_026413425.1 Tringa solitaria
TAGGAAAAAATTTTACACTGAAAGGGTTATTAAGCATTGGAATGGGCTGCCCAGGAAAGTGGTTGAGTCACCGTCCCTGGTGGTATTTAAAAGACAGGTAGACGTAGTGCTTAGAGATATGGTTTAGTGATGGTTTTTGTCAGTGTTAGGTTGATTGTTGGACTAGATGATCTGGAAGGTCCCTTCCAACCCAGGCAATTCTATGATTCTATGATATTTTGGTTTGGAAGCCTCCTTTCTGCCAAAATGCTCTCAGTGACAGTTCATCTGTGTTGGTGTACATCTTATTCTTCATTGTCATCCAATGATATATTCCACTTCTGGTGAAACGTGTACGTACAACTCAGACCTTTGAAACCTACAGGCAAATCATCACCTGCACTACATGACAAGAAGTTTTCTGAGAGGGTGGCATTCAGTTCCAGAGTCTGCAGCCCATCCCGGGACACATGGCAGCACTTTGATAGGAGCTTCTTCCAGAAACTTTACTAGAATTGCACATTATATAATTCAAACTCAGTGGATTTAGTAACAGGTGCCCTCAGCTTTGAAAACAGATGCCTCATAAATAGCATCCAGACATTAGAAAACTCGAGGACTCCTGAGGACCTCACAAAGCATAAAAGGAAGCAACATTAATACATGGTTTGGAAGAACCTGGTGCCAAAAAAAGAGCAGATATTAAAAGCAAACATCAGAAAGAAATAACAGTTGTTTTGAATAATTGCTACAGTGTTAGACACTGGGGAGCTGTAAAACTTCCCCAGCCATTCTTGTTGCTTTCATTTTCCTACATTGTCACAGA
Organism: Tringa solitaria; assembly: GCA_026413425.1. Lineage (NCBI taxonomy): Eukaryota > Metazoa > Chordata > Aves > Charadriiformes > Scolopacidae > Tringa > Tringa solitaria. Next base: position 15,820,502 of record JAOXJM010000079.1, read on the forward strand.
TACCCAAACTACTGTAGTAATTTAATTTTACTTTATTGCGCTGCTTTTCCAGCCTTTCTAATGAGATAAACATTTCTGACAGTGTTGAAACTTGACGTGACAACAATTTGCAAGACAGATCAGACCCAGAGTATGAACTGCACAAGTTATAAACAAAAAGGAGGAAGGTAAAAGAGATGTGTATTTTGCATAGCTTGGAGTCAGACAAGAAAAGAAGGACCCCAGTTCTCACTGCTGAAAGGTATTTGAGATAGTAGAAAGTAGGTTCAGTGCACAACTCTCCATAAAGGTTGGCAGCAAGACAAAACTGGCTTTCTGATTACATTAAACAAGAGGATGGCTGCCTTTGTGGTTCATGTGCTTCAGCCACACTCTGGACAACAACCAGTTTGAACCTCATGAGTGATCTTTTACAGGGGACATAGAAAATGCCTACTTTGTATGAGGTGGGTGTACCATGAAAAGCTAGTTTATTTAGTAGCACTATGTCCAGAAGCAATACAGCTGTGTAAGTACAAAGCTTTGCCAAGGTTGCTTTCCTTTCTAGAAGAACTCCACGCAGTATTGGCGCACCTACCCTGCTTCCCGACACCCTGAACAACACAGACAGACAGACAGGCCCATTCAGAGGTAGCTTGGTTTACTTTATTGCACCCTTACTCTGCACAGAATAGTTATTGTCTCTCTTTGCTCCTCCTTTGACTGTTTCTAAAGAAAGGAGACTTTCTTTCCCACTCCTTTTTCTGGAGATCTTCCCCCCTTTGTTGTTTCTCTGTAGTATTACCTAATTTGCTGTTGCTTACTACGATACTACAATGACTACTATTACTTTTTATCTTTTTACCTTTTACTAAATCATATGACTGCCTCCTACTTCTCACTTTCACGCACCAAACCATTCTTGACCCCTGTGTTTGCCAGATGGTTAGTCAGCATAACATTTGTTGGTAATGCCACATCCTTTGGGAGGATTTTGGGAAAGTAAAAACAAGCAGGTTATTTTTGGCAGGGCACATTTTGTCACACTAGGGAAGAAGAGGTTACATCGCAAGGACAAATGTGTCATGATTTCCAGGGGACACCAATCTGTTTAGAAGCCATAACTGCAGGTGCGAGAGAGCTCGTGGCATCGCACTAACGTCCACAGCAGGATAGCAGAGAAAGCCTGTAGTGAATGACTCTTCTGTGAGAAACTTTGATGACTTGGGCTCATGCTGAGAAAAGTAGTTGTGCTGAAGTCATGGAATAAAGTAGAAAACAATATATCCTCCTACTCAATTGTTCTCTCTGGGTAGTTTCTAAGTATTCTGAATGCCAGGTCAGAATTTCTGTTATTTCCAACTGAGCTCTACTGTTCTACATAAGGGGAGAATTTGGCTCTTTTTTGTGCAGGGAAGGGCTATATTAAATTTAACACCTAATATCACCCTCAGTTACAGAGTGATAAATCTGAAGTTACTCTGCTCTTTTGAGCTCAAAGTACTGAGCGCAAATCCAATAGGTTTATCCCACTTTCACAATGAGATAACAGAAAATAAGCTGTGCTTCAGGACATTAAGACCAGAAGTAACATACAGTAAAAGGACTAATCTTGGAAATAAATTATTGGGATTGTACAAATACAAGAAATAAAAATCTCCATAGACAAGGAGGGAAGAGTTAAGACACTCTGCCTGGAATTACAATCTATTTTCTCTGGTAGAAGCTGTCCCAGACCTGATATGCCAGCTGCTGTCTCTTGATACATGTCTCCTGCCTCCCCATATGCTTCATGTATATGCTTGCATATCACTCTGCACTCAGTCAGCAGCTTTAAAATGTCACACTGATAGCTCGCTTGGTGACACTCCCCACCCTCTGTGCTCATGACTTAATGTGTAGGTCTCAATTCTACTTATAAACACATAAAGGCAAAACCAAGGAGGTGGTTTATAGTGAATTTCTTGGGCAGTGCCACAGCAGCGAATGCTGGAGTGAGCTAATACAGATGGTTTCATCGGCCTGTGGCCTGTAGGGTCAGAAGAGACATCACAATCATGTCGTCAGTTACTCTGCCCTTTACAGGCCATAGATTTTCATTGGCTGATTCACAGATTAATATCTTCAAGGCCACTCAGGCCACGGAATGATATTGAACTAATAAATTCTGTTTGACTCATAAATCTTCCAGCAAGGTTTCTGTAAGATTTCAAGAAAAAGAAAAAATCATACTTTTTCTTAGTACTTTGCTCCAAATCTTGATTGTTAAAAAAATGTGTCTTTTTTTCTCATTTGCATCGTTACAGAGCAAATGCACAATTTTTAACTCTCATTAAACTTTATTCCACTAGGCTCAAAACCTTTTTTAGTATCTGATTTTTCCTTCCCATGGAGACACTTCCAAGCAATCATCATATTACCTCTTGATCTTCTTTCTGATAAGCTAAACACATGCATTTCTGCAGCAAAGTCTTGGCCTTGTATGAATCATATAACCCAATATACTTAAAGATATCTACCTTCCATGCTTTCAAACGGAAAAGAAAAGGCTCCGCCATGATGCTTCCTTTTGTTTTCCAAAATGTTGACAAGACCACAGAACTTAGCTCAAGGCACCACAGTTCCCAGAAGAGGTGAGGTCATCTATTGGTTATTCATCTCAGACTTTTTACAAAAGTCTGCAGCTGATATTTTTTTAGAAGTGAAATCACACATTTAGTTTCAAGTAGTCAAATGGCATTCCCAGGGAATTCGGACAGCCTCTGTAGGGAGAAAACATTCCTGTGCAGTCAATGGAAGAAAATTAAATGACACCAAAAGGCAACTTAGCATGCCTAAGAGAGGTACTCCTCCTCCTCTGCTTTAACAAGTAACCTCTGTTTCTCTGAGGGGTGGTCAGACCCTCTCATTCTGAATGGATTCCCACACAGACCTCACATCATAGAAATGGTGGGGGACAGGGAAATTCCAAATGTGAACCCAAAAAAGTCCTGTATAGAAAACATTCTGCATTCACAATGACAAACGTACTATTCAAAACAGATGCCTGATAGTAAAAAAGCATGGACGAACCTAAGTCATTCACTGGCCAGAGTACCTACTCAGATATTGGAGTGCTCCAAGGGGCTTTTCACCCTGGGAGCATGAAATCAGTGATCTCACTTGTCCACAATAAGCTCTGACCAGAGTGCTATGCCATGACCCCAGCAGAAGATAACTATGCAGAGCCAAGAGGCAAAAAAAAGTCAAGTGTTATCAATGTCTATCTGTAGCAAAGACATCAGTTAAGAGTGAAGTGGACATGAATGACTTCTCATTGTGCTTACGTACATTTTAAAAAGAGGCACAATGTTGATACAATTTTTAGTCTGACAGATTTGTCCACATTTTTACTTTCAGAATATAAATGACATAAGATTTTTGCCTGATTTAGGTTAAACTGATGTTACTTCTAAATGGAGAAAAGCCTTTCGTGTCTCAATATTACAGTGTTTCTAGATAATACTTGCAGTGCAGGGTCCTTTTAAACCTTTTTTTTTTTCCTCAGTGATAAAAACCTCAAAATTCCAGCTTTTTCTGTCAGTGCATTGCAGGTGATCTGTTTCTCTAAGGATTCAAAATAATTTTTAGCTCTCTGCCAGCAAACTGCAATTTTATGATATCAGCTCACTAGCAAAGTATGGAGAATTGCTAGAAACATTCTGTCTGCCTTCTGCTATTAGGATAAACCCATGAATACAATTACTGAATCTCCCCACATACCTTGCAAACTTGAAAGACACTGACTTACACTGTTAAAAAGCTGGCTATAAACATAAATACTGGGGGTTTTTGGTGTATGTGGAATTGATGTCTAGGTATTGCCCATGGCCATTTAGTTTGCCATTGAATTCATGAGTAAGTCAATGCTGACTTTAATGGGCAATAAAAAAATGTTAACTGATATGATAACAACAGACTTAGATTGCTTATATACGTGTATATATAATTTGTTGTGAGGTACAGCTAACTGGATGCAGCTGTTAACACATTCCATGTCTGGGCTGGACTAACAGCAGGGTAGTTGTGCTGGATTGCCAGTGTTTTAGGAGAAGTTAGATTGGAAGATTAACAGATCAAGGGCAGCAGCAAAAGAAGTATATTGTAACAAAAGAGAAAAAAAAAACATTATTTGGTGGCTGTGTTTCTGACTTTTTTTCAGATGAATTGCATATTTTGAATACCCGAGGAGGACAAAGCATCATCCTCAATAACCACTGTAAACTACAGTGGTTTCACTCAGTGCCCTTAACAACATGCTTGAACTTTTGGTCTGCCCCGAATTGGTCAGGCAGTTGGACTAGATCCTCATTGTAGGTCCCTTCCAACTAAAATATTCTAGTCTAGTCTAATGCATTCTGTTCTATCCTATCCTATCCTATCCTATCCTATCCTATCCTATCCTATCCATAGAGAATATCTGGGTACTCTATTCAGTCAGATCAAACACCAGCAAGACATTACAATTTTGTTTTTCATTTTATATTTTAGCTGAGATACTCTAAGCTAGATCACTTATATTGGAATTGCTCCAGATCCCCTAGATATCTTTAAATAGTTCTTTCTCTTATTTCTGCACTTACAAAAAGTACACAACAATATTTGTACAGGTATCAAATGTGTGATCTCACAGGCCCAAGATTGGTTATTTTAGGCTATTAGGTACAGCAAAATTCCAAAACTTTGAAGGTACTACAGAAAAAAAAAAAAGTCTTATTTAATAGTAGCTCCCGAAATGTGATTTCATAGGGGTTATTCCCAGTTCTGAACTTGAAAGAAGATGTTCTTATATCTGATCTATGATAAACAGAGGGATAATTTATTAAGTATTTGCAATTACTCTTCTTTAGTAGAAGTTACCTGCTTTGTGTGAAAAAGTTCTGATTTTATTAGAACTTGTATACCTCAATTTCACTATAAAAAAACATATCTAAAGTTGTGTTCTAAATATCTACTAACACAGTACAAATATAATATTGCTGAGTAAATTTATGAATGCATTAAAGCTGAAAGCAACCATTCTCACTGATACGAATATTGACTAGGACTACAATGACTAGAAAACCGTAGATGGTTTCAGAGAAAGATCAGGATTCGAATTAACATAAAAAAAATTAACCAACAGAAAAAGAAACAAAATAAGTCAAAATTTATTTGGCTGTAACTACTGTACTTTTCAAGCAATTAAAGCTTTTAAGGCATTATGTATAATATGCAGAAAACACCACTTTATTTAAATTTATTTAAACTATAAGGAGGACATTTCAGAGGATATCTGACAATTTTGTTTTGATGTTAAAAGAAGAAAACAACAGAAGATGACGGCAGATGAAATTTCAAATGATGGAATATTGATACAGACTGTTAATTAACACAGAGTGTTTATTCAGGCTACATGGTTCATATAATCAGTTACACTTACTAAATGAGGACTTGATTGCCCACTATTCCAAAGCATACCAGCACTTTTACGTGTGAAGGCATGGACTCTGTCCATTTGTATTTGCTATATACAAGAGGGATGGCCTCTGTGAGGAGTGTGAAATGGTATCAGAATACAAATAGCAAATTTAAATATTCCTAGAAATGCTGCATTATTCTTTATGTCTGGATCTCAGCAAAGAAGGGTGTTTTTTTCCTTAGAGGGAAGACAAAATTATTGGACATGATACAGTTCATTGCACCTAATTTTAGCTATAGAAAGAATCACGTTCTGGAAACCTCTATCTCCTCTGACTCTGGAGGGAATGGAGAAGACTGGAATAGATTATGTGACTAATATCTCAATCACTGAAGTTACATAAACTGACACCAACCCCTTATCTTTAAAAAGCTTCTTCAAAGACTGCCTCATCATAGAGTCTGAGAATAATTATGGAATTTAATTTGGGTAATATGGTAGAGGAAGTGTCCATATATGAATATTTATAGGAAGCCTTCAGTAATCAGAAAAATCTTTAAGCATGCTCTAAGCTTGGAAAGAGACCTAAGTATGTATTTAAGAGCATGCTTTGTGTTTGCTTAAATCAAGGCAGCCATAAGGACATTATTCAGTGCTTTCTTAATACGGGTTTAAGCTCCCAGAGGCAAACCAGTAATGTATAATGTTTGAAAAAAAATGACAAGATCCAGTGATCCTAGAGATTTCTGAGCTTAGGTCTTTCCCAAAACTTCCTGATCTAAATCAATTCCGTTCCTGATAGATCTCCTTTCATTCTGACATCACAAGCCAAAATTCATATTAGCATACTTGGTAGAGAAAACATATGTTTAGATTCATATTTGTTTTCTGTAGTTACGTTTATTGTCCTGTCCTATAACTTCCTGGGCAGCTCTTTGAATTAATAAGGAAGAAAAGTATTTCTAAATAAAGCATTTCTGATTTCACAGTGAAGAATGTATATGTCAGTAGACTTTGCTTGCAGATCTCAACAAGAAAGGAGTAATCTATACATACTCTCTTCCAGCATCTTGTCTTTTCCTTGCTGTCTCATGCCTACCATGTCCAACAGCAACACAGGGAAAATAACAGGTAGATCTGTGGGAGTGTTGCAGAATTGGCAGCTGAAATTTTCAACCATATTCATACATGGCTTTTTAGGTTTCAGGGAAGTCTGTGACATTGTATCCAGAGTGAAACATTTCGACTCTGCGTTAAAAGAAAACACAACTCAATTGTTTAATTTAGTCAGCAAAAGCATTCATTGTGTGTCCCAGTGCCTGATTAGTTGTGAGTGGGTCTGGTGAGCTGTTGCAGTTGGGCTTGTTGCCATTCCAGCATGTGCAGTTTCAGAGTTTTTTGCTTTGTTTTGGTTTTTGCAGCTGCATATTCTTCCTCTGCTGAACGTCAAAAATCTTGAAGTAGTGCCAATCAGATACAGCTGAATTGCCTTTGCTGCAGTAAAAAAAATGATCAGTATGTAATTTATTATTAGAATAGAGCATTCTAAATTTTTATTCCCATCACAGTGGACAACTATATCCATTTTTGTATAAAAACTCACTTAGCACAAATAAAAGGAATGGCAGATTAGCTGGTTTTAAGACCTTATCTTGTTTAAACGAGTCACTAGGGAGTGGACCTCAAGGATAGCCACATCCAGTGCATTTAGTTGCACTTGGAGAATTCTTTCTCTCCTGGTCCCTGTAGAAAGCTTGTAAAACAAATTTGTTTTCAGTGGCTTAGGAACCTCACTTCAGTAAGATGAATATTTTACTATTTGAGAGAACTATGAACTACCCAATAAGCAGAGGTGAGTGAATTTCCTTTAAAATTAAAAGGAAAAATAAGGTACCCATTTGTGTATCAAAAAAAGACAGTGGAGAATCATGTCTAATGCTTGATTTTGGATTTGAGAATCCTCCCTGGAGCTCTGGTTTTACAGTCACTTTCTCATCTGCTTAATTCCTATGAGTAGTCTTTTGAAAGCAATGGGAGGAACTGTCAGCAGGATGTCAGTAAATCCAGTCACATGACTACACTGGGAAGACACACGTGTTCATATGGCAGAGGCCAAAAACCATGTTGTTTTCCTTAGAGTATACTACCAGTGAGCAGATAAGGAAAAATTATTTCTATTTATCCATAGGTTTACACCAGGATTTTAGCCAGGGCTCTCTGGATCCTATGTCTATTGACTTAGGAATTACTTAGAATAAGATTTAAAACAAAACCAAACAAAAAAAAACCAACAACAACAAAAAAAACAACCCCGAAACCACCAACCCCCCAAAAAACCCCAACACTCTCAGCATAACATCATTCATTGCTTTGGGAGCTCCCAAACTTCATCTTTGTAGTTCTAAGGGATGCCCTGCATGCAGGATATGGTAACCACTTGCCGCTTTGGGAATGATCTCCAAGAGCCTAAGAATTTGCAAACACTACAGATAGCAATAAGAGGAGAACACACCCTGAAGGAGCTTGGTTGGGACATAGATCTCTGCTAACTGCTTGCAAGCCCTTTCTTCCCAGTGCAGTGCTGAGTCATTGGTGTGATTCTAATGAACTCCATTAGGATTGCTGACTACATCTTCTAGTTATTTACGTAATCACTTAACAAAGGAAGCAACTTGAAGTCAGTAAACACAAAGACCTTCATGATCGCTCAGACCAGCTGCATAATGAAAGAAAAAACCATGCGAGCTTAAGGCTGTTTTAAAATAAAAACAACTAAAATCACATGACTCATGAGAAAAGCGAAGTTCAAGCCTCCCTTGAGCTAGGAATTTTGTGGAGTTATTTTTAAAGCAGTGATGGGAGCAGTGCTATTCAACTGGGTGTCAGAGTCATCACATGTCCTCGCAGTGCCTTAGTTTCATTCAATGCAACTATGCCTTTATCACGTGCCAGCTTTGTGCTCAGATAGTGGGTTAAAATATTAAACTTCACTGAAGTTTCTCTGATTTTATAATTGATCCAAGGCTATGGAAAACAGTTTGACAACCAAAGTGAAGACTGTAACAACATCAATACGATGAGAAGGATATCTAACACAGTTATTATAAACTTTGCTTGTAAAAATTACCAGGACAGCATTAATTTTGTAGGGTAAGTACCTTTGAGTAAACTTAGGCTTCAGTCCTGCATAGAGACTGCCAGTTATGGCTTGACCAGAGGTACAGAAGAGAAGAAAGAGCCTTTTGCTCATGCACTTACAGAAGAAAGTAGTCTTCATCTGGTGCCTTTTCCTCCAGAGAGGATAGTACATGCAAGCTAAAAATGAGAGCAAATATCTCAGCGTTATTGTATTTCAGGAAATATCATCTGCCGATCTGACTGTGTCTGTTTGGCTCTGTGTTGCTGCAATGTGGGAAGTAGACTCAGGAATGGATTTAAAGCACACACACTTATCCAACGCCTTTGTCAGACATACCCCAGCTACAGCTTTGGTCAAAACATTCACACTGTGATTAGAAAGATCTCCAGTGTGGGTGTGTCCCATCCATGCCTGATCTATCCAGACTGGAAAGGGTAGAAAAGAGGCTGACTCTCTTGCTAAAGTACAAGAGAGCTTAGGATCCAATCTTCCAGAGAGCTCAGTCTGACATAAGCCCATAATTAATGTTACACAAGGACAGTCCAGGTGATGGACAAGCAACTTCTGAGAGGGTGTTGACCTGCACTTAACTAACAGTGAAAGCATAATTTAATAATTGGGTAAAAAAACACACCAGGCTGCACAGGCATCAGGACTTTGACTTTCAATTTTCTGGCCATTTTGGAGTTATACAGTGACCTGGAAAAAAACAATCAATTGAAATTATACTAGAGATAATACAGTTCTATCTATGTAAACAAGAATGATGGTTTTCAGTCAAACTGAAGTTCTAACTACACCAGATCCCCTAGGACCAATGACTTCCAGTCTTTAATTCTGTTTTGTGTGAGCAAGTCTTCCCTTTTGTTTTAAAGTTCAGCATGATTAACTTTATTTTATTTATCTTTTAGTTCTTTTGTTTTGAGAAATCTATGTACCAAAGAGTGCTCTCAGATGTCTTGAACTCGGGAAGAGCTGATCGTATGATTCACCCCCTCCACGTCTACCCAGCTTATGTTAACAGTCCCAAATGTTCACTATCAAACAGCATGTCAGCATCCTGTGGACTGGTCTAGAGTACAAGCAGATGATGTGCTTTTCAGCAGTAATGGGTATTAGATTGCAGGGGAGGCAGGAATCAGTGGTTCTAAGGCATCCTGTGTGATCTTTGGACATGACAACATTATAGATAGCCACAGAGAATCTGCAACATTTTGTCCACTGAGTTCTCAAGCTTACAAATTTTCCCTCCATAGAACTACAGTTCATGGAAAGTCAAGCTGTAGAGAAGATGTAGAGTCTTCTTATATTTCCATTTCACAGAGTGATGGCATGTTTTCAGAAGGATTTGCATTGTAGTGATACTGGAGGTTCCCCTGAGAACACAGATACAGACACAAATGGGAAAGAACTTGCCCCAAATAATCTAACAGCCTAAGTAGGTATGCCTTAAACACAAACAAGCACACTACATCCTTTAATTGCAAATAGTTTTGAGATATGGCAAAGCAGGGGGTACCCTGTGTTCCAGGGGTAGCAATATATCCCAAAGGTTCAAGCAGAAGTCAGAGGGGTGGTAAAAATAAAGACAAGTGCTTGATAGACGAAGTTGGAAGGAGAGTTGATGTCTTATCTCCAGAGTAAATCCTTCTCTTTTGACCTTGTATGAGGGTCAAGAACTTGTTCAGTAACAATTACTACTATGACTGCAGACAGAAAATTCTTGCTCTGTGCCCCAAGGATTTCAGAAGCTAGTTGCACTTACAGTCACTGGCCAAATAGGCACCACATAAAATATGAGTTATACGAGCATAATTATATGGGTAATAAGATTACTTTGATCCCTTTTGCATGGTCACAAAGGTTTCCATTCTTCATGACATTACACCAGACCTGAGGTGTCCCACGCAAGGGATAGGTAGTCTATGGCCAGTAACCCCCACCTTCTTAGCACAAAAATAAACGGGAAACAGGAAGGAAACAACACAACTGAAGTCGGGGAGAGGGCCGGGGGGGGGAACCCTACTGCACAAGGTAACAAATAAATAGACTATTATTCCTTCCAGAGATGGAGAAAAAGATAACCAGTAGAAAATGGTATTTACGGGTGTCCAGAGCCAAACACTTTCCTGAAGCATCTCTCATATGAAGTATCCCTCCTTCAGGAATTAGCCTAGCTTCTTCTGCACCATAGCTATATCTCTCCTTGAGCTGCAGAAAGCCTTCAAAGTTTGGGATCCATCCCAACCACACATAGCTCACCAGCCTGGCATGTTAAAGACAGCCTGAAGTGTCTAGCCAGCAGAGGAGAGGAGAAAGCCAACACCGTTTCTAGTGCCAGCTGGCCAGGTGACCACAACCAGTGGGACACACTGCTGGCTCATAGAAATGTGGCCATGAGTACAGGCATGAGCATGAGGTCCATCTTGAACTCACAACCAGGCAAGACCTGCTTCAGCCGCTGCTACATGCTCTCCTCAAAGGTCCAGGTTGTGGATCCAAACACCTTTTCTGAGGCTGGGAGGCTGCACAGGGTGGACAATGAAGGATATTACTGAGAGTTTTCCACTCAGCCTCTTTCAAATTTACCACGATGTGTACAGGCTGAGATTACAGATTTTGCATTATTTTTTGTCATGAAAATCCAGCAAAAATCGGGATTTCTAGTCTGATGCTCTATTGTTGTCATGCATAACTTCCTGAAGAGAAACTTTTTCCTTTGTTTTATTTTTTTGCTTCAAGTGCAGCCTAAACTCTCCCTTCCTGTTGGGAGCAACAGCTGCAGCATGCGGCATTGGCTTGCCAAGCCTGAACGACTGTGAAATATCATTTATCTTGGAGCAAGATAGTATCAAAGAGAGCAATGGCGTGGGCCTGACTATGAATTCATTACATAGCTGTGCTTAGGAGGAGTAGGATAAGTTGCAGTATCAGAGGCAAAAGAGGTCCCACTTCTAAGCTAACTCTTGGACCTGAAAGGACTGTCACATCTCAAAGCACTACCGAGACAAAAAGGGAATTTAGGTTTTCTTTGCTCGGAAAAACACTCTGAGCTTTCAAATGATGGAGATACAAAAATATTCACCAGGGCAGGAAACCCATACTTCTGTAGATTAGTGGGAACATGGTGGCCCCAGAAGATCAAGTAATTGGCTGATGAAAGCCATGCAGCTGACACACACACTTCACAGCATACCTACGTTATCCCACAAATCCAGTGGATCCTGCACGAATGTCACAGCCCTTAGATAAAAAATGCTTTCAGCTATCCTTCTGTTATCTTCACTCTTTTGCCTTTTGGGGGGGCTTTTTTGTCAGAAGCAAGCTCTGTGTTTGAAGTTTAGGAGAGCATTCAGACAAGCCGGAAATTAACAATTAATCACGTACCTTCCCCACCACCACTCCACTCCCATCTTTTGCTCCGGGTTCCCTTGGTGCCTCCTCTCCCCCAGGGGCAGTCGGCTGAGGGTCAGGGCAGGCGGAGAGCACTGGGCTGCTTTGTTTTGCAGCCCAGTCTTAGGCTCCTCCAGACGTGTGCTAGGCTGCGTGGAGCTGTCGTACTCGTTTCCCTTTTCAACCTCACATATTTCTCATTAATGATGAGTGGGAAAGGTCAGGGAGGGTGTCTTTAATGGCCTGCTTGAGGGCAAGCAACAGCCTTGGGAAATGGCGCTCTGATTTCCTGGGAATCCCAGTCTATTCAATAAGCAAAAAAAGAAGTCCTAAGAAAAGTGACGCTATCAAGGTGTTAAAGGAGACTTTACCATGTGGGCTTGGTTCTGCCAGAATCTGTTTATGTAAACTTGGGTAAAACTCTCACAGTGATTTTGGTGGTAGGAGAGTAGCCTCAATGAGAACAAAAAAGGCAGACGCAGAAAGCGTTGCAGAGATGCAAAGGGGTGAAGCACTGGGAGCTGAGCGGGCTCAGTTTAGGGCAGCCCACTTGAGTGCGTGTGTGCCATTTTGAGTAAGTAGTCCACCACAAAACTCCTTGGAAGGGTCTAGACCACTGGCAGTAACATAACAAAGGCATCAATATCTTCCATCCTTCCATTGAGCTGCTGAGTGGCTGAGATGGCTTTTCTCAACAGCAGTTCTGATTTTTCTCAGGGATCAGGATGATGAAAAATTTAAATGTTAATAACTTTGTATGACAACAATTCTCCTGCCCTAGGACAGAAAGCCTCAATTTTACCTGTGCACATTGTTTTTCAAATATAGAACAAGTAGTAATAGATAACATGACCATCAGTATTTTCATAGAGAAGCTTTGTGGTGTAAATCAATGTCAGGCTACAGAGTTGAAGCCAGCGGAGCAACGTCAGGAGTTTCTGCTATTATTTTTCCCTCTTTGTTTTGTGCCTTGCTTTGCTCTATCACTAAATGTTCCAGGGCTTTCTACCATGAGCCCAGAGTGTGGAAAATGCTGACCAAAGTAATTTATTGTATCTGGGCTCACAAACAAGCTGTTATTTGTCATTGGCATGTAAATAAGTCACTGTTCTTTCCACCTTATAATTGTTAAATAAATGCTGTGAACCAAGTTCACAGCATTTATTTCTTGTAGGAGGTCACTGAGATGATTTTACAGAAATATCCTGCAACAGTTTTGCAAAACAGGATGAGTCTCAGCCTGAATTTCATGACTGTTTTTTTCCACTTCCATTCCAATGGTTGCTGTGTTTTTGCTGTCACAGGCAGGCGGTTAATTCATCCTGACTCACGGAGACCAGTAAAATGTAAACTTTGTTCACTCTTCTTAGTGTCTAAGGCATATGTATTGTAAATTACTTGTATTTTGGTATGACCTAGAAGTCCTAGCCCATGTCAACTGCAGACTGATAGTGTATGCACACTTACAATCACTACATACCGCTGATTGCAGTATAGCATGTTGATAGTCAAACAGATAGCTTTAAATGGTAGCAATATAAACAAGGGAACTGGTAGCCTCATCCAGGCTGAAAAACTTGCTGCGGAGTATGAGTAAATTAGCCCATGAAGACCAATAAATATATCCTATTTACAAACAACACCTGCCTGCAGATTAAAATAAAAATACCAAGACTGGGAAGAAATTACTTGTATCATCTTTAGTCCACAGATGGCAAACTGAGGCAGAGATTAAGCGCTTTGCCCAAGGTGTGATAAGAAGCCTTTGTCAGAGACAGGACTGGAGTTAGCTGTGCCTCAGCCTGTGCTCCTTGTTCTGAGCACAGTGTAGATTTATGCTACACACTGATGTAACTACTCTGACCCTGTAAATGTCATTCTCAGTTTTCACCCATTAAAAAGACAGAATCAGTTAGACTGTGAGTGTTAAGGATGCTGCTGGGAAATAAAAATTGAAAGCCCTACTTTCGATCTAACTCACTGATGACAGGCATTTTGGGAAGGGAATCAGCAGCAAGTTTTGCACTTAAAAGAAATAATATCAACGGTGGTGGGCAGGGGTTTGGGAAGCGAATCTAATAGGTGCCTCTAGATTTGGCTAAGAATGAAAAGAGCATTTTCTTTCCACTGGTTGCTGGCTAGTAAAAGCAAAGGGGTGGAATACATCCAACTTGCAAAACTTGCATACAGTTACTGCTATCTGCAAATGGGTGCCCCTCCCCGCTCATGTGAGCTACACAGGCAAAAGAGAATGACACATGTGCTGTTTCCTTTTCCAGTTGTAAAGGGGTCAGGAGCCAGGCAAGGAGAGCCCGAACAAGAGGAGCATTTTCCTGGGCTCTTCCAGCTGTTCTGCTCAATCCTGCCGTCGGTTCTGAGCAGGGAAGAGAGACTGTCAACACAAATAAGGCATTTTTCAAAGGCGTAAATTATGAGTTACCAAAACAATGCGACATCTCCACCACGTGAGTACCCTTACCACCCCCCCCCTTCAATAAGAGTGGATTTACCAGTCTGCCGCTTAAGGAAAAGATTGTCTAATGCATTTCATTTGTAGTTAAAAAAAAAAAGAGAAAAAAAAAAAAAAAAGAAAAAGAATGCCTAAGACTAATCCTGAAGGAAAAAAAGTTGTGATGAAACTGCTTTCCTTTTTTATTCTTTGTGTCTGTGCGTGCGCGTGTGTGTTGAAGAACTGAAACGGTCTCTGCAAATTCCAGCTCCTGAGCAAAGTTAGTAATGTTTCCGCCTAAACCCTGGCTTAGAAAAGTTTCATTTGAATGCTTTTCCCTTCTTTTCACCTTTTCAAGCAGTTCAGGGTCTGTCCTACTTGCTATGTGCTCACCAGCTCTGGAAGCAATCCTAGTTTAGTAGTATTTAGGAAGAGCTATGCCAAAGATGTGTATGCCTCCGAATTAAATTGACTCATACGATGGTTTTAAATGTAAGAACATTTCTGTTATGGTTCCAGTCTTTAAAGAACTGGTTGTAACTGGATCCAGAACAGAGGTAAAGATAATCCATAAAAAGCAATTTTCAAGAAGACTCACTCTGTGAAGGCTGATTTAATCCATCCAACAGATCCCCAAGGAAATAAAGTAATATTTTCTTATGCAGAGCTGTCTCACACAGGAAGATACTGGTCTCTCTCAGTCTTTCATTGGCAAAACTTGTGTCTATTTTTGTGCATTTTTAGGAAGCTTTTCTTTATTTTTCATAATGCTTTCCTGATCTTTCCCTGACATTAGTCACATTATTTCTTTTTTTAAGTACTAGCTTTTCCTACTTCCTTTACCATTCCCAAGACTGAAGCAATGTATTTATCAAAAGCCCAAATTATCACTGTAGCTAGTTAAGTGCATTGCTAGGTCAGATATAATTCACTTACAACCTCATGCCAGGCTATAAGCGTGGCAGAACATACATTACTTTACACACTGCAAGCCTCTATTCACTACGGGATTTTGGTAGGGGAAGCTCTGACCTCAAAGCAGCTTTTCTGCTGAAGTACAGGGCAATAACACTGATGGTGTCTGGTACAGGAACCTCACAGCTTTAATGCAGATAAATGTTTTCATCCTTTCATGTCTCCTAGTTTACTAAGGCATCTCATTTCTTCCATTTAAAGTGGTACTTTCCATACACCCTAAAAGAACAAATCCTGTGTGTTCCAGCACAGCTAGCCCCTGCAATTAGTCACCTCTTCGTATTTCAGGCTACTTAGGCCAAAAAAAGAAAACATTGGACACTTCTATGAAGACTTAACATCTGTAATACTTGAAAAACAATACTATCCCCAAATCTTATGAGACAAATTTCAGAGTCAGTCAAAAATATCAACACCTTGTTTCTGTTTGATATAATTAAATGAGTAGCAAGTGCTGCTTTGGTGAGGTCTTGAAATACATGGTACAAATTTCCTTCCTAGAGTCACTTTCGTGCAGTATATAAACATCACCTGGAAAGGGCATTTTTAGCACTAATGAAAGAGTGTATGTGCTCATATATGTGTGTACATGAGGATTTTCATTTTTCACAGTGTTTTTGATCCAGGAGAAACCTATGTTTTCAGCTTTTCTGCCAAAGATGCAGATCCCTGACCGCTGGACAGTATATTAGCCTTAGTGATCCTAGAGCACTTACATCCTAGAATATGTTTACATCCTAGGAAATGCGGCAAGAGATCTTAAGTCAACAGGGAGGAAACCTTGGTAGATCTGTTAGATCCCACTTCACGCTTACTAGCACTTTGCGGAAATGATGACATCATTAAAAGCCATTTGGTTTTAAGAAATGTGCAAAATTAGTCAAGATTTTGAGATTCATTTTGTGAGAAAATAGAACTCAGTGAACACATTCTGTATACTTCTGAGCGTCTGCCTGTCTGGCACTTCCCCACAATACATTTGGGACGTTTTCATCACTTCAGATAAAATCTGAAGTGATGAAGCCTCAGAAATATTTACTACTCACACATTTCAAGAATATGGAGTAACTTTCATGAGAGTGACTTCATTAGCTTTATTAGACTTCTGCAAAGGAAATAATACATTGTGAGTCCACCTCTTGTTGGGCATCAAAGAATCCACATGGAAAAGAGACATTATTAATATCCTGGCTGCTGAAAAGGCTTTAACCCGAGTTCAGACTTTTTAGGCAAGAGGCAGTCCACTCTGCTCTTATAGTGGTCTGAGCTTACGTGTTCTCTATTGTCTAATAAGCAGTAAACTCACTCTGCAGTTCTAATATAATTCAGGAGTAGGTCTGTCTGTCAGGGACACACATCCTTTGGAAACCAGACTTTCTACTGGTTTCCACAGAAAAGTGCATTCCAGACAGCTCAAGGATGTAAATGCTGATGAGGATGCAGACCTGGAAAACTTCAAGTTCACTTAAATGGGCCTTAAGGTCCATGTTCCTGAAATGTTTTTTAAGAACTGGCACTAGATAGCAATGCTATTCTGTGAAAATAGCTACACTGCTGTTATAGTGGTGGCTGCTGTTTCTGCAAACACACTGTACAAATATGAGTATTATTTATTTAGTGATCTGGTTAACAAAATAAGAGAGCTTCCACCCAAAAAGGTACAGGTGCTGCTACTTCATTATAACTAATCTCTAGACCTCATCTGATCTGGCATCATGCCTCTTGAAGCTTGGACTGAAAACCCTTCATGCACACACAGAGAACAGAGCGAAAGAAACATGGGCTTAAAATCCCACTTAGCAATTAGCCTTAATCTCTTGAGCTGCAAAAGACTGAAATATTTTCTCTGAAATTATGTTTACCTTCAATGCCAAGATCAGTTTAATTTGTATCTGTCCTGAAACTTATGGTTCAATTTTTAATTCCTGAATGCTGACTGTAGTAACTAAATTAATTCAGTCCTATAGTGTGAGT
>JAOXJM010000079.1:15837950-15853861 GCA_026413425.1 Tringa solitaria
AAAGTTATTAATGTTTACGCCTAAACCCTGGCTTAGAAAATTTTCATTTGAATGCTTTTCCCTCCCCCCCCCCCGCCTTCAGGAATGAAAATATAGAGCATTTCGAAAGCATACTGACGCTTTTCTAAGATATTAATGGTGCTGCCCAACTTGTGTTTAGAGTCTCAAACTGTCTGTGTGTAACATGAGATGCAAGCCACAAACTGACAGTCGATATTTAAAGCCACAATGCATTTCTGCTCCTGGAAATTTAGAAACATGGGCTTAAGGACAAGCAAATTAATTTCGCAGCAAGAGAGGGTACGGGAGGGTAAGTCCTCCGCTGGTGTCACTCTGCATATTTCAGTAAATTGTAAAACACAGAATTTGGCCCAAACAGTCAAACAAGCAGAGAAGCTTAGCTGCAGCATGGTAGCATTCATTTTCGGAGAGTTTTAAAAAGAAAGCAGAGGGAAAGGGAGTGAATTCTGATTTGATAAGCTGAGGGAAGTCAATGGGAAAACTCTCAGGTTTTGATGCTGCAACACCAACTCCATATCTCTTTTATAGCTTTCGTATAATCTTTCCTGTTTTAATTCAAGACAGTACTTTTGTATTACTTTTAATAAACAAACTGCTGATGGCAGAATTGTTCATCATACCGTGGTATCAGTAATGAAGGCAGAACGTACAGACGGCATTGCTGGGAGCTGGCTGCGATTCAGGGTTTGATCCAGAGATTGCTGTAAGAATATTTAGTCTGTGTGGATGTTGACACTGATGATGTTTCCCAAATTCTGAATGAGGGAGGTTAATCAAGCAGAAAAGGCACAGTAAGCAGCATCTCTGGAATCCCGACCAGAAATTTCTATTTACCCTTTAGTCCTTTCTGGAGGTTCTAACAACAAGAAAGATTAGATGCTATCTTTATATTATATTTTATTCAGCACTGGAGAATGTTACAGCTTGTTTACTATTGTTTCTATTACAGCTTGTTTTCTATTACTGACAGGAAAGAAACATGCAGGCTAATTCAGGATTCTGAGAGTTTGGGTTTGGAAAAGCTGGAGTAAATTGCTGTCATTGGTGCTCTCCAAGCGTGTGCAGGAAGGTGGTAGTGACTCATTGAGGTGCATTTTGGTCATTGTGCAATATCAACGAAGGTCCAGATCCACTCATGTATCTTTAGTGACAAGTTTGGCCAGATGACAAGTCCTGGTCCAGCTCTACAATCACGAATACATTACAAATCACTTCTCTGACAGACCCAGGTTGTCAGAGGACCCCACAGAAGGCCCTAGAGTGGATCTGGATGAGAGTTAGTACCCTGTGGGACCTTTTGTCTGTTCTTAATGAAAAAAGGCTGATGCATCAGGTTTTCTTCTTTTTTTCCAAAATCTAGGCAGGAATTCTCAGCTTGAATCATTTTAAAATCATGTGATTGCCAGTGAAAACAAATGACTTACAATCTAGCTAGAAGTATTCTGACTGAAAAATAGTGACTATCTACTCTTTACTTGCCCTCATAATTTCCCTTACTGATTCAGACAGGATGGTTCTGTATTTTGTTTCAGTCTGTCTCTCTTCATTGTTTTGGTTGGTTATATTTTTTTAAATTACATGGATCAAATTTTCAGAATAATAAAATTAAATTAGAATAATTAAATTAAATTAAATAAAGTACTATATTCCTGTATAACGCAAGTTTAGTGCATTTTTATAATTGTTGAGGTTTTGGGGGTAGGTCTTGGGGGTCTTATAGTAAAATTCCAGCAATTTTTGCAAGAAACAAGATATTGAAAGATCAGTGTATTGACAGGCACTGCACAGCATGGACAGCAGATGTTTGCCAGAGAGGCAGACTAATTGGGAAAAGAAATTTGCTTCATAACCATAGTGAAAATCTTTGAAATGGGTGTGAAAATGCATAAAGAATCAGCAAAAACCTTTGACTACACTGAACATATGAGTTCTTTGCTGAGTACCTACAGGTGAGACCACAGAGGAGCTGCCTACTGCTGTAAACTGAACAGTGTTAAGTTACCTAATTGCTCATGTTCTTTGCTTATCTCCTTGTGTTCACTCATAGCTGATAAGGAATTTTTATTCATTCTGTGAGAACAGTACGATCCTGGCTATCCAGGTGGGAGCAGACTGCTGCTTCAGAATTAAAATATTCAACTCTGTGAAGCCTGCAAATGCAATCTGCCTCGATACAGGGACGCCACACCAGCTAACCTTGGGCACTTCCCGTCCCCAGCTTCGATATCCCATCACTCTGAGTGGTCTCTGTACACTAAACAGAGAAGCAAGGGAGCCAATAACCCAGCCTGCTGACGTTAGGCAGTGTCTTTGTATATTTACTCCACCATTCATTGTTAACGGACGTTTGTGTGTGCCTGGAATAAAATGGGATACCTAAGTAAAGAAGTCTGCTACCAAAGCCAAAAATGGAGTTGGGCTTCAATTTCGTTGGCTGGGATTCAATACAATATTGTGCTGCGAATATAACACCAGTTTCTTTTTTTTTTTTTCTTCTTTTGATATAGAAGGGATCATGCCTGACAGCAGAAATGTAAACTTCCTGATTTTTAAATGCATCATTTTTAAATGTATTTGCTCCCTCCCACCTCTGCTGAGATGTACAGGCAGTAGCTGCCTGATATAGTACAAAATCTGAGGAATTCCACAGGTTTGGCAACCTTTCTTCAGGCTGCAGCTTTTGCCCTCTTCCTTTCAGTCTGCAGTGACCCAGTTCCAAGGCAATGGGATGGCTCAAATGAGGTGAAGGACTCACGCAAATAAACGTCACTGAGTCAAGGTTCAGTCTGCAGAGGCAGTGATCTATGCAAAGCCATCTTTGGGGGGTCAAAGGTGTTCATCCACTTGGAGAAGGTGCTCTGCACCTTACAGGATTTAACCTGTACTCAGCATGCTGGGAATGTTTTATCTGGGGCCTCTTATATTGGAAATACCAGCTGTCAAAGCAATCAGTGGTTAAGGAGAGCAGTTTGTGGAGGCTGCTTTTCCTCATCACCTACCAGCAGATAAGGTCTTCCTTCTGGGTGGGTAGGGATACAGTGCTGTCTGTGCGATATAGAGGAAGTGGCCCAAAAGGAAAGCCTGGAGAAGACTGGACCTCAGGCCATGCCTCAGCTGCAGGGAGAGGAACAGGGTCAGGAACAGGGCAAAGCAAAGTCAACCCTGTTGGCTGTATGCTTTCCATCAGCATTGCCAGCTGTAGCCCATCAGTGGCCCAGTTGCAAGCCCTCCCCTGCCCTGCTTGTGGGGAGCAGACCCCCAGTGCTGCCTCTGTCCAGGGAGCAGGAGGTCTCCGCTCCACGGTGCCCAGCTTCTCCACCTCCCGCAATGACGGCTAGAGTCAAGTGTGTGTGGGTTGTCCCCTCCAGGGAGGTTGAGAGTTTGGCAAAGGTGGACTCCAATAAAGGCAAAATGATTTATAGCTGTGAATGGTGAGTCTGGTTCTGAGAACAGCCTTGCCCTATCTTTGACTCATTATGAGATATATTTTGGGGCTGCAAACCGGTCCCTTAAATGTTCCAGGAGCAACACCACTACCTTTCACACAGGGCCTGTAAAAAGCTGCAAAAGATCCCTGTAGGTTTTAATCATGTTATTCACTGCCTTGGCAATAGATTTGATTTCATTGCCCTTAATCAACAGAAGCACTTGTCTGTGACAGTAACAAATAAACAAAAATGAAGGCTATTGATTATGAAAATTTTGGTCTTCCCTGGTAAACCTGTGAGCATTTATAAGCAAGGAAACCTGTAGATTATAATAACCTCTCATTTTTAGCACAGAAGTCTCAAAACGTGTCCCACAAGCATTTATGGAAATTGAATGCCTCTGCTTGCATATTTGTCTCCCTCCCACCACTGTGCATATGAATTGGGAAATTTGGCTTTATACCCCAGGGCTCTCCCAGACACCCTCTCATTGCCTGAGATGTTGATGTGAAAAACTGCAAATTGAAAGGCTCAGAATGCACCTGAAATTTCAGTAATTAACAGCAGAAATGTTGGCACACTGCTAAGCTGGAGGGAATGGGAGGATGTCCAAATAGCAGTCTGCTTTTTTAAAATACACACCTCAGCATTTCAGGGCACTGCTTTTGACGGGGAAAAAAGAAAGAGAGGGAAAAAAAAACTAAAAAAAAAGAAAAAAAAAAGCCAATTCTTTACACAGTAGATGTTAAAGATTCAGGTTATGGCTGGTTATGTGCTTAAGCCTGTTAGTATTACAGAATTGGGCGGTGTCAGCATCTCATTGCTGATACTGCTGCACCTTTCTTTCTAGGCTCTTGTGGAATATACCCTGTATCCATCACTGTTCAAATGACTGAGTCCAATCAGCAAAGCCTTTTGTAAAGCAGGCTTTTGGGACTGCATTCTCTAATGAAAGTCTGTTTGTGTGTCTGCTCTGTGGAGTGCCTGTCTCTATTGTTGGGGAGGGATTAGTATTCTTATAGCATAGAGAAATTCAAGCTAGCAGAGGGATCTGATTGTGCTAGGTGCTGTACAGGCACCCTGTCCTCAAAAGGCTGGTAGACTAGATAGAGAGGACAGATTACAGGTAGGAGATAAATGACTACTTTCCAGAGGCACTGCTGGAGAGGGAGCTTTTGGCTACAGGAAAGCATTTATAGCCAGGAGGTAGGAATTAGTATTGATTCCAGTAGATCCACTGGGGCAACATCTCTTTGCTTCCCACTATCTAATTTTGTAATACATGCTTAGGAAGAAACATAGCTCAGAAGTCGGTTGTGACTGGCCCAGTTGTTTTCCACAGAAAGATCAGAAAACTTCTAAACACTGCATTTTGCACTACAAGGGTCTTTGTTTGCATTTTTGTTGCTTCACATCCAACTTGTGATAGGAAATGCATGAAAAATTGGTGAACACCCAGATGCTGCAGTGACAAGAACACATGAACACTGGACAAGTATTTTGACAGCAGACAGACTGTGTTTTGCTTACTTCTGAAAGACTTAAGTTCCTAAGTCAAATGAATTTGACAGTGTTACTCTAGTAATGAGTTGACAAAACATTCAGCAGCTGCTAAGCATTCTGAAGACCTACTTGGTGAATGAAGAAAAGTGGCACCTGGGAGAAATCGGGTTTGGTTTGCTAACAATTTATGAACATGAATGGAGAAAAGGACTATCCTCTCTGTATAATTTACTTGTAACCCATAACTCTCCTGCATCAAGTAACAATACTACAACGTTATAACAACAGGCATGCAGCTCATAATTTGTAGCTGAAATAAGATCTGTACTCTTCCATTTCTCCAAGAGTCAGAATGGTCTAATTCACACCAGATTCTTATCTCTCCAATGTTATCATGGAAATCAAATATACTGTCTGTGCTATGCTGCTCTCTTACTGCATATCTACCTTGCACGTGTAATTTCACCAATGAGACATCTGGCTAAGTGATTTTCCTCTTAATTAATCTTCTCATCTGCAAAGGAGGCCAGTTTCTAATATCTTCTTCTCTTCTGACATATGTTTCACTACAGGGTTCTTCCCGATGAAGTAGAAAACTTCACTTAAAATCTCAACGGGTTAAACTAGTTCTGCTGCATTGAAGTTTTAAAGTGATTTTTTTTTTTCCCTTCCCTCTCTTTTTCATCTTAGAAAAAAAAAAAAATTCAGTTATTTCATGAGGGTCTACCTCTTTCTTCTTCAGATAAGCCCTGAAATGGAGTTAAGCTTTTTATCAGTAAGTTGCAGGGGGGCTTTTGAACACACCCTGAGACAGCTCCATGTTATCATGAGTGATAAATGCCTATTTTTCTGTGGACTGCATGTTTAAAATATCTAGCTTTATGAGACAGTCCCCATTATAAAGAGCGTGTGTGACAAGGTCACTGCAATGTAGAATCAGACATCAAGTCTTTACATATATGTAGGTGTTCAGATTTGCAGAGACATCAAACCTCAAAAATTTATCTGAATTCTTATTATATGTACATATATACACACACAGAGTATGTATAAATAATATACTGTATATTTATATACATATATATACACACACACCCCACCCTTGTCACTACTTATATGGCTTTTCAGTAGTCAGAATTCTGGATTTGAAAAGGTTTGTTTCACTGCCCACATCTCTATTCACAGACCAATACCCCCAAGCTCATGTTTCCTTCTTTATATGACAGATACCTTCAAAAGTAGCATAAAAAAAATTACAAGATTTTTGAAGGCTTCACAGAGGCATAAACTTAGTGACAAGAAAGCAAGCAAGAAGGCTTAGGCTATATATAAGGAGTTGGAAAACATTACAAAATCTCTTTTGTATGTGATATAGTCAAACACCAGCGAAGTGGCCTTATGCAAACTATCCCTTCCATATGCCAGATTAAGGTGTCTCTCTGCTGACTGTATATACAGTCAGAGCGTAGCAGCTCACAGTGGTGTAGACACTGAATCACTTCATGTTTTGAATTTAGGCATCACAGTATTTACCTGAATCCATCTTGGAGACTATTACAAGACCCAGTCTGCATGAGCAAAGATCCAGAGGAAGACAATGATAATGACTTCAGAAACAAGGAGAAAGTAGATGTTCAATACAGATCAAGCTATTTAAAAGGGGAGAATCCAGATTAGGAAAGGCCAAGTCTGCGCTCTCAAGCAGGCAGGAGATTTTGTCAGGCTTGGGTTCTTCTTTGAGCAACCTGGACTAGTGGGAGGTGTCCCTGGTCATGGTTAAAGGGGGTGGTACTTGATGATCTTTAAGGTACTTTCCAACCTGAAATCATTTTATGATTCTAAGATTCCATGATTCTATGATTCTAGCTCCTCTTTTGTGCTAGGAAAATTTGGTAGTCGCATCTTTGGGACAGTTTTCTGGAAAAACTGAACATTTTAGCATATTCATGCTGAAATAAAAGTTATCCTTTAAAGAGTAACTATCCTCCTTTGGAAATAGAATATTTATTCAGGAATCAATTAATCAATTCATATTATGTAATTCTGTGTCCACCTCAGATAATTAAGGGAAAAATAATTTATAATGGACTAACTCTTACAGAATTGTTACTCAAGACTAATTTGATCCTTTGTGTAGGTAAATTTGTTTTCTGTACACAGGTAAAATAAGCTTGTTGTCTTTGAAAAGTGTTCTTACTAAGACAAAAGCAAGATGCTTCTGATCTGCTAATTGGAGATTTCAAAAATTTCAGTCACTTAACAAGGGATGAAAAAGCAGCTCCTGATGACCAACTTTCACTAAACCAAATAATCCTCAGGTAAAACAAATAGCCCACAAATCACTTAAACACAGGTGATTAAAGACTTACATGTATGAATGAGTAGAGAGAAAAAATATTTCTAGTGGACTGTAAAGAGTTACCATAAAAATGTAGTCAATCCTTGGAAGGAAATGTGTACATTTTCAAAAATTCTGAAGCATGTTTGAAATTACACTCAGGATTTTTGTATTTTATGTCTATCTTCTGAGATGTGTATGGATACGTTGTTGAATTCTGTTTTCAAGGTTTTCTTAGCATGTATTAGGTCAAAAAATTTATTATGAAATTACATTTTCAGTAGAGTCTGTCATTCCCTGAGGCTTTAATAACCAGCACTCATGAGTTAGCGGAGTTTGTGCTTCTAACTATTGAAGGTCCAATTGAATGTTGTGAGCACAACCCTTGTCCTACCCAATACAGAGAGCAGAAAATTAAATTCTTGATGCATCTGTGATGCAAGGATGCTGTCAGACAACAGACCAGTCTCTATTATTACATCTCTCTCTCACACCTGACCTCTCTGGTCGCCTAGTTCAGGTGTTCTCTGGACCTCCTAAACCTTCCTGCCTGTCCCTTTCTCAGCCCACATATAACTGTTTATATGTCAACACAAGAGAGACACATAGGTCCAAGTTGTCAAATGCCATTTCCTCCCTTCTTTTCAGGATGTTCCACAGTCCTGGCAGTGGGAATAAAGAAAAACACAAGCAAGGAAGATATAAATCTTCCCTTGTCATCCTCTGGGTTAAGGCCTTGTTTCCTTTAGGAGTTGCCCCTTCTTCTCACTGATCTCATCAGGATTTTTTTTTAAAGAAGCCTGTCCTAACAGTTATTAAGGGCAATTAAGCCTTTGCTAGAAACAGGGGGATAGACACAAAATTAGGCTGCATCTCTACAGAAAAGCCTGCATAAGATGTTGAGCAGAGCAGTCCAGGAAACAAAACTGCCGTTGAGAGCCATGCTTCCGTTCCAGCTTCCTCTTTGCTTTCGAAAAAGGGAAGTCATGGTTTTCTTGCTCTTTTTCAAAACCACACAGTGTGCACTGCACACCCAGTTGCTTTTCCTATTACTCTTCCTATCCCTGCTCCAGTCATGAAGAAGAGTAAATGGCTTCTGCTAACATCAGCATGGCCAAGAAAAATAGCACCAGGTCAGGGAGAAGAAGGGTGATTTGTAGGTCCTTCTTGTGCAGGGTGGGTTCACTAATGGGAAGTGTCCAATTCTTGTTGATTGCCTTTGGCACTTTCTCAGCTCCCACGGAGAGATGTCTTCTCCTCCATGCCTAGAGCTCAAGCAACAGTTAGTGTCAGGACCCTTGATTATGCTTAAAAAAATGAAAATTCACCTTCGGTCTCATTTTTGGTAGAACTGAATGGATCTGGTCCCTCCAAACATCTCTTCCATACTCATTACTTGCCCACTCACCTCACCATATCTTCCCAGTTTATGTTCCCTCCTTCCAACCCATACCCCAACCCAGGAACTGAGCCATCATTTCTACTTACTGTACAGGGTACAATCTGAGATTACTTCAAGTTCAAGCCATTACCACAAAGACCGTGATGCATGGTGACTTTGTGTGGTGAGAGATGAAAAAGATGATCTTGTACCACCCCAGAAAGCACCTGGTTTGCTCATATGCTGGGTTAGCCAAGTTTTTCCTCTTTCCTCCTCCAATTAATATCTCCTTCCTACTTATGATTAACAGCAAGCTCCTACCATCTTTCCTCTCACATCCTTCCCATTCTTTCTTAACAAAATACAGTCTTCTCTGTTGCATAAATGTATCCTTTTTGTTTTGCTTTGTTTAGTCTGTAAATTCCTCAGAACAGAAATCATCTCTCCTTCCATCTCCTTTCTAAACAAAAATCACCAAACAATTATTTGCCACTTCATTGCTCATGATAAGGGGCACTGACCACATCCGTCTTTCCAACTTACCTCATCAATTTGCACATTCTGGGCAGAGATCTAGGCCTCCTGTAGCATAAAGATAAAATGAAAAAAAAAAAAACAACTTAGGTATGACATCAACTGGAAAAGCATATCAAGTTGGAAGGACTTTAGGGATTTCTCCTTGAAAATATTTTTCCCCTAAACATATTCATTTGTATTGTCTGAGATAGTCTCTAGACTGTGTAGTTCAAAGCAAACTGGAAATCCAGCAGAGTTTTTAAGTGCATTAAAGGTAGCGTGTTTCAAAGCCACATGGCTGAACATTTAAGCACCATGGAAGAAATGAAGTAGCAGGTGGTAATACATGTAAACATGATTGTTCTAATCTTCGTACTTTTCAACTTGTCAAAGCCTAGCTCTGTGACACGTTTGACAAAGAGCAAAACTAAGGGATGCTGCGTGCACACACATATACCCAGGAGAGCATAAACCCCAAGGACACCAGCCAGCTTTGGATTTTCTCTTTCAGCCACATTTCAGATCTTGTAAGTCATTTACAGCATTAAGGATGTGGATTTACCAGATTTACGTGGAACCTAGCAAATCTGGGCATGGAGTGAGTACTTCTTGGGAGATTTGAATACAGAAATGTAGTTCTCTGCTGCATATATTTTTTGCCAAGGTAAAGAGTATAAAATGCCATCCACTACAGACTAATGGCATTTTGCGAATGTCTGTGTATTGTGAATAGAGATAACCAGTCTTTAATGTTCCTCACTTAGCAACTGAAGCATTCTGGAAATATTTTCAGGTGGTTTCCAAGAGTCGAAGTGAGACAAAATGAGACTATTTTTCTTTTTATTACCCCTAAAGAAACAAGAATAATAACAAGAGGCATCCACCAGATCTGCCCCCTTTCCTATTAACTTTTGGTGCATGTTTTCTGATCAGCTCTAGCTGCAAACTAACAGGTCCTGGCACCTAAACAAATAGTAGACCACTTCTGTCTCCTCTGCATTTCTGCAGAACTTCTCAGGGAATGCCATGCTCACTGCAAGTTATCATTGTATTGCCAAAGTCAGTGTTATTGACATACTTGTACCCCAGAATTTGAGATTGCATCAACTGGACTTTGGATCAGAATTTGCTGATGTCAAATCTTCATTTTTAAATATTACTCTCCCTCAAATGCCTTGATTTACCTCACAACTGCCTCATCTACTGTCACCACAGATTTTAATGAAGGCAAGGTGACTGATCAGTGGTAACTCAAGCTCTAGCAGGAACCACCACTGAAGGCAAGGGGTAGTGGGGAGCAAATAAAGATAAACTGATCCTGTGTGATCCCAAAGAAGAAAACTTCCTCCTGATTTAAGCTCTGGCCCATTAAGAAGAGTTGTCTGTGGCTCCTGAGCTCATTCTCCCTGTGGATTAATGATCCATAAGGGACTCCTTGTACCAAGGAGTACATCACCCCTCCCACTTTTGGCAGGCAGGAATGAAACTGGGAAGATAAATGCTTTTGCATTTCTCTGAACTTTGCTGTTGCTCCTCAGTAAAAGATTTCCCCTTCTGGAATGCATTAAAATCTGTGAATCTCAGACAAAGACTCTTCTTCCTCCTCCCACATTCTGTGTGAGATGCTTAACCTCTGCATCCTGGGGATGTAACCATTTGTGAGCTGGAAACAGAGCATGAGACCTTCTCTTCTGGCTTACCTCTGCTGATTTCCTTTATTCGCGATGAATGAAACCTTTCATTTCAGCAGCATCTGACTCATGTCAGAAGGTTCATGACTGACTGGGGCAACAGTGGGGTGGCAGAGACAGATGAAACTGTTTAAAAAGTGTCATCGTGCTAAATAAGTAAGGATCAGCTTTAAACACAGGGGGACAAAGTAAGAGGAGGTATGACTGCATAACACTGGTTTTAAGACAAAATGCAGTCAGGACTTTTCCCCCCTAGTCCTCTTCACGAGTTGCATTTCCTTTAAGGAAAAGGTCATGCCCTCTCTCCCAGGCTGCTACAAGCCTTCCCCAGGCAGGAAGCGTATCCTGTGTCCTGTTTTCTCCAGAGGCCAGTAGCAGAACAGATGGGAGCATGACTTCTATATCGTTGCTTCCACTGTGCTGTTTTTAAGCGACCCAAGTACTGAATTGCTGGGTAAATCTCCCTCCCTTTCAAATGTGGTGCAGCCCAGCCCCAGGACCTTGCAGAGTCTGGCAGCTGCTAAGAGGTGGCCAAAGGGCAAAATACAGGCTACTCTCTTTGGAGGCCTGGGTGCCTATTTTTGTCAGACATGAAATTGCAGCAGTCATTGGGGAGGGGGAGAGCACATGTCCTGTAATTAAAGATAGTGTCTGTGATTCATTCCAGAAGAGAGGGGTGTATTTTCCTCATTGAATGAGGAAAAGAGGCTTGGAAACTGGAACATCTAGCACATGCCATTTTCCACCTAAACGATTTCCTTCATATGTCACACCTGGGAAGAGGCTCTCAACCCCCCTAAGGGGTCAACCCTCCCCAGTCATGCCCTACTGCCTACAGCACACAGCAAAGTCCAGGACTTGTGGGTGGCTGAGGGAAGTCTGCCAGGGAGATGCTGATAAATGTGGGTGTCAAGTTTAGCAATTGATTTTGTTTGCCGCGATTTGGCACGTTAAGGTAACAGCTTGCTGTCTGTGGGCACGGGCATCCGTATCTCTAAGAGGATACTTCTGCCCTGCACTGAATATAATCCTGGGTGAGGGGAGATGTAGCACGAAATGGAAAACCAGTCCCTTGACAGGTGCAAAGCCATGGTACACCAGCTGTGGCTGAGACCTGTATCGTCTCTCTGGACTCCCACATATCTGGTCTTTCTTATTCCCATCCTTGGGATGTTTCCAACCCATCTTCTACCTAGTGGGATTTGGTACCAAATTTTCCCATCCTTTGTTTCTCTGGCATTGCACAGTGAAGCCATGCTGTGGCATTACCAGAGCTGCCTGTATGTTTCCCTTGGACCTCACCAGCTGCCTGTTGGGTTACACCAGTATTAAGAATTAAGAAATTCTCTTTGCCAGGGACACTGCCACCTCTTCCCATCTGCTACAGTATTCATGACAAGTGATTGCCATCGTAGGTTTGATCCTGATGGTGCTGAGTATTCTTGCCTAACCAGGACTTAACTGCTTTTTCAGCTTTGCCCATTAAAGCGCTGCAGTGAGCATGGAGCTGATGGTCCATTTTCCCTGTTAGAGCCAGTAGCAGATGCCTAATGGAGAGTTAAAGGAAAAGGCAGCCATCTAGGGATCTGAGGCATGGGAAATTCTTGAGCCAGTCACTATTTCAGTGTTTAAAGTGTTGCCTTGGGGTATAAAAGCTTTTGCATTTACCAGAGTTTCTTATACGAAATACTTTAACCTCCTGCTCACAGCCAGACTCAGCGCTTGGCAGGACTGAGCCTTACCTCCCCCACTTTCCTCTTCTTGAATGAGCTCTTTTAACTTGCAGTTGAAAGAATTCAGCCTTGGGAGCTGAGCATTACTGAAGGCACAGCTTATGTCAGGGAGCAAGGCACTCCTCAGCGTTGTTCACCCAGGTATCCACAGTGCCTCCAGCAGCCACGAAGAAGTGCATGTGGCCATGACTTTATCCTTTTGTCCCCTCTAACAGCCAGGTGTGTAGCAGGAGCCGGCCCCAGCAGTGATAAAGACGGTTGCCTGAAGCTATCCATGTAACTCCACACAGCACAAGGGTGCCGCCATGCCTAGCGCCTGTCTGGGAATGCAAGCGGGATAGGGAAAGTCTCTGCCGCTCCTTCTTCCCTCCTCATTCAACAGAGCTCCTCCTTCTCAGACAAAAATGTTCAGTGAAAGGCTTTAAGGAAATAAAGCCAGACTGCTGTGTATCTCCCTTCTTTATGAAGTATGTGCATATCCAAGGGAACACTTTGTGCTGACTGTCTCCTAAAGGGACTCTCCAGAGCAAAGAAGTTAGAAAGACAAGCCTTACAGCTTCTGCCTGTGTGTTTAACTCTTGTGGGGGTAGCCGGGGCAGGCTACCACGTCTCATGAAAGAAGCTTAGGGGATTTAGAAACACAGGCATAGAGGTTTTGTGGAAAAAGGAATTAAATTTGACGGACAGGCCCTGTAGGAGTGGGAACTAGTTTATCCACTTCTTTCAGTTTTTTATTCCACCTATGCACACAAAACCAAAAACTGGAAAAGGGATGTAGGCTTTACTCCTCTCTGACTTCTAATGGATACATACTTGTGTCCGAGCCTTGCCCTGACATGAAGTATAGCACAGCTCCCCCTGAAATAAACTGTAGCTCACGCATATCTCAGGCTGGAACTTGGCTCTTAAACAAAGTTTAATGGGAGTCTGTTCTGGCTGAACTCTACTTATGACTTCATATTTTCCAGGGCTGTGCTAGTGTTATTGGTTTGTTCAGTTTTCTTTTTTTTTTTTTTTCCTCATTCTCTTTATACTAATAGGTGTTTCAGTGGGATAACTTGACCTTGTGATACTGTTCCAAAAGTAGACTTCTGTGGAGGCAGTGGTAAATATTTTGGGTATGTTGTGAAAGGGCTTTGAGAAATTTTCAGGCTTTCTCATAACTGCTTGAGAACGCAGATTTTTGCAACCTGTTAGGCAGTGTCAACTGCTGAATTAAACTAGGAAGTTGGAAAATAGAGAGAATGGACAGAGGTTATGTATGATGGTCTTGATGATGAATCCTGGTTCTGTAATGTTTCTAATATTTGTGAAATTTTTAAAATTTTTTAAAAGCTTTTACCATTGGCCCAACTGAGCAGTTGGAATGCGTGGGAGATTTGCCACCAACTTCAAAGTGAGCAGAAGCAGTTTAACAGAGAGAGCTTTTGCAAATCTCACCTCCTATGCATACCACTTGCCATTTCACTTTATGAGTTGGAACAGTGCCCTGCTTTGATACAAGTGCAAATGGGACAGCAGTGACTGCTGCTGCTCCACTGCAGAGCATGATTGCTGCTGATTCAGCTATGGAAGAGCAGCATCCCTCCAGGCAGGGACGAGGTACAGAGTAACAGCTTTGGCCTAAGGTCCCTATTTTGACAGGTGAGAGAGGGCCCTTACTTCTTAATGCATTCCAATACATTTTTACACAAGGAATACCAAGCTTAACTTTTTCCATGGTCTTCTAGAGCCACTCTACGTCAAAGAAGTCATTTGGCAGTGAAAATGTGGAGTTTTCTGTTCTGTTCAGACCAATATTGCAAGGCTATCTCCAGCTTTATCCAGCTGTTTTTCTCCTTGAGCTTCTCTTTTGCAGGACCTGGTTTTTTTGAGTGCAGTTTTATAACGTACTTCATCCACCCAAAAGAACATTCCTCCTTTTTGCCTTCTCTCTCTGCACCTCGCAAACCCCTCCCTGTTAACAGATCTCGCCACAGTCAGACCACATGGTGACTTGGATCAGTTTGCCAATACGTAAATACCCCCCACCTCTTTCCTTTTGGTGGGCTGGTTTTCTGCTGGATCTGCTTGAAAGGAAAAGGGTTAGGAACAAAAATGCCCTTTTCTGCTGGAATGTAGCAGCCAGCTCGAATCACAACAATTCTCTTTCAGCTTTCCTGTATGTATATTTCATGCATTTGGGAAAGCAGCTGCCCAAAGGCTTTACAGTAAGTAAAAAATATGTTGATTAGAGAAGTGCCATAGCAAGCATTTGTTGCTATTGAAAAGTACTAGACCATATTTCTTTGCTTAATGACACACATTAATCCTCCATTGAAATTGCCAAGGCTATCCAAGCTGAATCTGGCTTTAAAGGTTTAAAATATAGTCCAAAATATAAAAATGTAGCATTCCAACCAAAAAAGGAGTTGAAAAAAATCTTAGCAGTGTCCCTTTGTTTTTTCCTTTGCTGTTTAAACCACTAAAGACATGATCTACAAGCTTTGAAGTGATCCCCCCAAAAAAGGCATTTTTTAAATTGGTGACCAAAATATGAATATTATCCAAGTACCCACTGCTACTTCTGTTATCAGTCCAGTTCCCTAATGAAATGAGTCTTATGTGTTCCTGCTGTCTATCTGTCTGCTTAATCATCTGTTCATCCATCTGTCATTTCCCATCAAGAACTTTTAGATCCACTGACCAGATTCAGCCAGACTTGACAGAAAAGCAGAAGCCTCAGAAATCATTATGATTCTCCAAGTTGTATGAAAGTCAACATTTGTTTACAGAGAGCCATTCAAGTGAGCACCAAAAGGGACTCTATTTGGAGACTGAACTAAATGGAGTTCTTTTCAAGTTAGGAATGTAATAACATCAAATTTTGGCATGATAAAATTGCTTGCATAAACATGACTGCAATTTAACAGGCAAAATTAGTGTAAGACACTATTTACGTACCTGTAGGAGAAATCTAGCCCTTCTGACCAGTATATGTTGAAAGCCCCGTGAAAAGGCTCAGACTACCTTATGGAAAGGTTAAGCCCTCAACACAGGCTTTGAAAGGGATAGTTAAGCAATGCTAACAGTAATGGCTGGGATTTGCTTTCCCTAATTATACACTCCAGAAAACTAGGCTTCTAATCTAAGCTAGTCATTTAGGTTTGCTGCTTGGTTGATGGGAAGAGGAATTCTCACCCTATCCTCTAGGATTCATCACACCTCTGTTGGAGCTGAATGGATCTCTTTGCAAGAAGGCATGTCAGAATAGAATAGAATAGAATAGAATAGAATAGAATAGAATAGAATAGAATAGAA
>JAOXJM010000079.1:15853961-15884024 GCA_026413425.1 Tringa solitaria
GAATAGAATAGAATAGAATAGAATAGAATAGAATAGAATAGAATAGAATAGAATGTTCCAGTTGGAAGGGACCTACAACAATCATCTAGTTCAACTGCTAACTAGTGTCCTCTGCAGCACATGTGGAACCAGTTTAAGTCACATAAAGTCTTTTCCAGTACTCAGACAACTTGCCAGGGTGGTTATTAGCTCTTCAGCTCCATCATTCAAGTTTTATTAGGAGAGAGGAACATTAGTAATAAGTTGTTAGTGAATCTTACAACAAGTCCCATGCTGAAAAATATTCAGTATATGGCTTCAGTGTAGTTTTTTCATGCTCAGCTCTGTTCATGTGTTCAGTATGCTATTTGTCAAATAATGCCAGACAACTGTCCAAAAATAATAGACGAGTGAGAGATTTTTCTTTTTTTTCCTCTTTTTAACAATTATTGCACAATCTGTCTAGAATTGCTCAGATGAATGATAGATGGTAAAGGCATTTTTCTAAAATTGCTCAACTCAATTCAGAGAGCTTGGACTGATATGTAAAGGCTTTTCAGATAATAAAATGGGCTTTGTCTTTTTAAATGGAGCAGATATGCAAAAGAAATCTGCATATTCATTGCAGAATCCTTGGAAAATGAGAAATATTGTTGCCCTGAGCTACTATTTGCCTTGCAAGTTTCTAAGGTGTTTCAATATGTTTTATTTTCTTTGTTTAATATACTCAATATTTAAAGCATTTGGAAGATAGTTTCTACTACAGATATCTCCATTAATAATATTAACCTCATCAGTGCTCCAGGAAAGATCTCTGTGTCCCTAAAGAGCATATGCTAAACATTCTGACATTTCCACTTGCAATACTTAGTAGACAGTGCCTTAGGCAAGCACTGGTGTATGAGCTGGATGTAGTTGAATGCAATTCCTATCAAATAAGCTACGAGACGGAGCACAGAGAGCTTCTGTTTCTAAGAATTGTTGCCTGTTGGACTGCTTTGCTACAAAATATTGGTGGTGGGAATGAGACATAAAGGAAGAGACGTGCCCATGTTGGGAAAATTACTACACTTTTCTAAGAATAGTAGCTTGGCACTATGTTCTTTGAATTGTTGGAATAATGTCGTTTTGCATAACAGCAGGCTTTTGCCAGGTTCCAGATGATTTCTAGATGACACCACTTGTAATTTGATCATATCACCTGTAATTTAAGCACAAGGTCAAGCTTTTTCATCTCAAATCAAGAAATAGACATTTATCAGCCTTAATAGAATAATGGCCATGTTTCGCTCCTTGCATGTCAGTTCTCATTAAAACAAGTTTTCTGCCAGCAACAGACCAGTGAAACATTCTTGCTTTTGGATTTATGTCTCTGCCCTCTAAATCCCACACCCAGCATACACTGGCTCCCTCCTGCAGCAGCTCCCCATGCGAGGTAAAGCACCTTGCTGCAGCTCCTCTGAACCTGGATGACTGGAAAGCACCTGGTGAGCGGAGAACCGGCTACTGCTAAACAGAACTTAATATTGCTGAGTCCTCGCTGCCTTTTCTTCCTTCATTGCTGGACTAGTTTAGTCTTCCTTTTCTCTCCAGCCTAGATTTTTCATGAAAATTGAGGCAAAGTGCTTATCTTTGCCTGCTCTTCCTTTAAAAACAGCTAAACAGTTGAATAATGAAGTCAACACTTGTGAAGGTTACAAGGACAGGCACACAGCAGGAACAGAGAAAATCAGCACAAAAAATGCTGCCGAATTTATTCGATGGAAATATTTCAAATACTAACAAACAGTTCAGTCTTTCTTAGTCAGGGGAACTAATTTTAACTAATGTTTGCCTTGAATAGTGCCACATCCATAAAAAGTGTGTGTTTCAAATGTAAACTAAAACCTAATCTCAAGAAGTTATTAAGGTCATAAAATCAAGCACAGCAATGTTAAGAAACACAGAGATCACCTTATCCTCTGACAACACAGTCAAAGTGCCTGAGAGTCAGGACTGAGGCTGGTAGACCTGTTAGGTACAAATTAAAAGCGTGTCTTGGTAAATTATTACAAGCAGATTAGCAGTTAAATTGTCTTACTACATGTATAACCATTTACGCAAGGGATTGGGAAGGAATTCTCATGTCCTCCAAGACCTCTTGGCCTCTGACTTTCCACTGAAATATTCTGGCTCAAATTTTTATGCCTATCTTTCTAACATACAGTGTTTAGGTCAGCAGGGTGTGCTTCTTTCATGCACTGTTTCTCAAGAATTATGAGTTAAGTATCTTTTACAGGTTGTCAGATGGGCTTTCACTGTGTCCATAGTCAGCGCCTTTGATTACCTATGATCATTTGCAACATTTGCAATGGTTAATCAATTAAGCCAGTGAGTCCTTTCCATTCAGCTTTGATCTCAGTGAATGAGCAAATGGCTGTTTTGTTCCCATTTTGATTCAGCAAAAATGACTAGGGCTTGAAATTGTTGACGTTGGAGGAAAGACAGGCAAAAGTTATTTGGCAGATTTGCTGGATATTTAGTGTTTTTTTCAAAACCTTCCCAATTAAAAAGCCCTCAAAAGGAGTACACTATTCCAGTGAAGAGGGGGAAGATGGGAGGAGAAGGGACACATGCAGGAAAACATCCTGATCATGGCCTGTACATTACGGATTGATTCATAACCCATTTGTCACACCTTCTTTAATGAAGCAATACCAGGCCAATTTATCTTTCCCAGCAAGATGTGTACATTTGGAGCGTGAGCTGACTTTGATGGTTGTGGAGGAAAAATGTAAATGATGTCCTGGTTTCATTAACATATCTCCATGGAAAAGTGAGGAACTTTTTGCAGTGATATGACTATAAACATGGGCCAGACAAAACAAGGCACAACTTGCAGCTTGCCACATGCAGCATTTTTTGAAAAAGACTAGACCTTCTTCCAGGTCCACGTACTTCATGCATCCTTTCTATGATAAAAAGGCAGCGTTTGCTCTTCAGACATCAAGTAACCCCATAGGAGCACAGCAAAACCTGGCCACTATATGTGAATTTGAGAAACTCGACGTGAGAACAGACAGAAGCAAGGCCACCACTGGGTGGACCTTGGTAGCTTCCCACATCCCATCTCTAAAGACAAGATTTCTACAGCATCCTCTTGTGAGCTACATTGCCCATTTGCTAAGGAGCTCCAGTGCTAGTGGAGGCAGCTCTTTTCTCTAATTTCTATTCTGCTCTGGATTTCTTCTACCGACCCTGAAACATTCTTGTCCTTCCTGATACTATAAGGAATAGACAGATCCATCTGAATTTCTGTGTTAGTTTTTTACTGCATATATACATCAGTGTGAATACACAGGACACATTAAATATCTGTTACCAGAGGGGCCTGCAATAAGCTCTTAAGTGCTGTGCTGTATGGGAGCTTTAAGGTTGTTAACTTCTATAGAACTTTTAAGGGGGGATTGCCATTTTAATGCTCTTACTGGATGTGCTTTGCTTAATTGCCATTAGAATGGTTGGTATTAAGCCAACCTGAGCTAAAGAGCTAAAGTAATTTAATGTAGGTGTCTAGTAAGTGTAAATAATATTAAATAAGAGAATATGTGATTTGAACTGAAAAGTGAGTTTGGGGATTTCTTCAATTTTTTTTGGAGATAAACAGAAAAGTTTAACTTTAAAAATCTGTATTTTGTTTAGATTATGTAATTCTTTAAAACACCATTTTCTTCTTTTTTTTTTTTAATTTGTTACTTAGATTTTTCATTTCAAAATACAGAATACATTCAGTTTTAAAAGATCCTTATTATTTTTCTTCTAAAACAATTTCCCAAATTTCAGGAACATTTTCTCCTTCTCCCTCTTATCATTAAGGAATATCAGATGATTATTTTTTGACAAGATGACTTTTAGTGTATCTCTCCATCTCTGATTTTACCTAGACCCAAGTTCTCCAACTTCCCAAAAGAAGGAGAAACCACGTGAGTGAAACGGTTAATCCCTTCAAACATTGGAAAACATATTTTCTCTTATTCACTTTATAGCATTCTGTAATGGTACAAAAATATTTTGCTAACACTGTATATTAGAATAAAATGTGAACTGCTGAAATTATGTAGCAATCCTCATCTAATTAAACTAATTTGATAATGCTATTTTATCCTTACTGGATGACAAAGTGTGAAAAGTCTTGAAAAGACCTTGATTTTAATTGAATGAGACTGAATTTTATCTTCTCAGAATTAAAGGCAAAGTACTTGCTAGCTAGGATAGCAAGAGGATTGGGCCCAGTGCATTTCAATTTTGTAGATATTTTTAATCTGCATGATTCATCTTACATTTGGAACACAGTCCATTTACTTACCCGAAAGATCATGTGGTGGTTGTTGTATGACACCATTACCGTCCTTATAATAATTTAGTGTATAAATGGAAGCCA
Source organism: Tringa solitaria (assembly GCA_026413425.1). NCBI lineage: Eukaryota > Metazoa > Chordata > Aves > Charadriiformes > Scolopacidae > Tringa > Tringa solitaria. The sequence continues at coordinate 15,858,361 of JAOXJM010000079.1, forward strand.
AATTATTCTGTCTCTTGTCCAGATTGACAGATGAGAAACTGCTCCTTAATTTTGAAAGAACAGCCTTGATGTGTTTCATTATCTAATGGGAGATGGTGATGGCTTTTTCAACAGAATGTGTCAGAATGATGGGTTCATGCTGATGACCCTTCGGGATAAGAGATGCCAGCTCTGGCAGGGCACTGCACACTTACTGGCAAATATTAAAATAGGTAATGACTTTTTTTTTAAATCCAGAAAGGCCTCGGTGCGATGCATCTGATATTGTAACACAGGCCAGAGAGCAGCTTGAGCAATTAACGTATTTTTAACATGAAGTTTTCAGAAGTTGGTTCAACTTGTTTTTACACATGCAGCTGCAGTGAACCAGTTCTAACTATAGCTTGTAAATTAAATCAGCATGCTAAGGTTAATAGATTAATGATTTTCTCATGAATGCAATGTGTTGGCAAGGCACAAACATAAACCAAAGGGCAAGGAGGACATACCACAGTTGCATAAACAATGGAGATGTTAAGACTTCATTAGCTATTCTATACTAAATGTATAGTAAGAAAAGTCTTGCATGAGTGATGACAATAGGGACATATTAAGAACTGCTTTTACAGTCAAGAGGAATGATGACTACAGAAGAGCGTACAAAGAACAAAAAATATCCCTGGGAAAGGAATAATTACAATAAATAAATTTTATATACATAATATTAAAAAAAAATAAAAATTGTAAACATTATAGCCAAGTATTTTAACAATTGCAAAAGCTTCCTGGTGGACTTTGTAAATTTGTCAATCCTTTCAGAAGTTTATAAAGTCGTACTGAACCAAATCAAATACCTTACTATCACTTTCAGTGGAAGCAATTAGATCAGTGATGACTGTTTTTGAAACCCCACCTAAATTCTTTAGATGAAAAGGCAATCTTCCTTTAAAATTACAACTTTTCTTAAAATAAGGCAAAATCAGTATGGTATGTTGTGTTAGGTCAATTGATACAAACCAAAAAATAGACAATAATTTACTAGACTTGGTATTACTGAGTAAACTGTGTTTCATTTTTTTCCCATTATAATTAAAGCTCTTTTTTAAATATATGAATGTATGAAAGAAGAGTCAATACAGAGGCAAAATCCTTCTCTGAATTACATTTATATCTGGCCTGAATCATGAACTGGATGTTACTCAGTTTGAACATCTCCTGTGTTTACTGGAAGTGCACAGACAGATAGTACTAATATTTAAGACGAAACTATTAAACATTTAGTAGTTGAATGCTAAAGGCACATTTCAGCCTGCAGACCGCTTACACTTCCTGCAAAAACATGGTCAATATTTGGGGTGGTTCTTCAAAGTACATCCACGGGTATGCCTCCATTTCCTCACCTGGAAAAGTCCCACTAGCAGCAATGTTTTTCAGAAGGTGGTTAGGTGAAGCTGATTAAAGATGAAATCTTGTGGTGCGTTTCCTAGGAACACACCTAGGAAAGCACACCTTGGAATGCCCTAAGAAGGAAATGACTGCCCTAAGGAGCTCGGCTCATCATTCACAGGGATTGAATGAATTTCAAGCACTTCTTCTGCAATGAACAGGCACGTCAAGAGACATGCCCAGGAAGGCACTTATAGACCTACTTGAGTGTAATTTAGCAGCCAGGGCTTTGTCTGAGATTGTAACCACAAGCAGGCAGCAATGGATCATCATGATAAGGGATGGCTTAGGTTGCTAAGAATTAAAAACACAAGGTTGTGGGTAGGAAAATCCCGAAAGGCAGGAACAGGAGCAGTGCTGCCTGACTGGTGTTGAGTGGCTTTGAAAACTGTGTTGTAAAAGCTGCTTATCTCACACAGATATCTGTATACTCCTTCAACTTGACTCACCCACTCCAAAACAGCAGTATCACCCACAGCTGCAAGGAAATCGTGACAACATGAGCTGTAATCTCAGGCTTTTCTTTCTATGTTCAGCGCATCTGTCCAGCTTTAGTTTGCAGCTTTGTCTTAGGAAATGAGAGAGACACTGAGAAGTTTGGGGTAAGGTCTATGTTATCGCATCAAATTGTCCTGTGTATTACATAGCAGAGATTTGGTATTTCATACCAGTAGACTAGATCTATCCTGTGGGATGATTCCCATGTATTCATATCAAGTGTGCCAAATGGGTATCCCTTTGCAGGTAGATTTCCTTTCATGCCTTTTCCATGCGTACATCCATAACAAACAAACATGTAGGTACTTAAATTGCTAACTGCAGTGCTGAGTGCAAAAACACTAAGGGTGCAAGTACCAGATTTTTTTTCTGGAAACTCCTTTAGCAGGCAAAAATGATGCTTGAAAAGTTAGAAAAGCTTGAACCTCTCTGCAAGTTTACCCCATGTGTCACTGACAGTAGTCACAGAAGCACATTAAGGTATTTGTAATTTAAAGAAGAAAAGAAGCCAATGGCACCAAATAACAACACTGTCAAAACACTTTTGGGACCAGATTGTAGCTCTGGACAAGGGCCAGTATAGCAGTAAGAGGAAGTTTTGCAAGGACAATTTAGCAGCAGATAACACAAAAGATGTCCTTGAAACAAAGAAAAATAACCAAAACAGGTGCAACAGCAGTTACTGAAATACAGAACTTCTGAGTGCTGTGCATGCAAAGAAGAGCAGAATAAAGAAGGTACAAGAAAGGCAAAGCCTGCAGACATTGCTCAGCTTAAAATTCCTCCAGTATGTTGGATATATTTTCTGCCTCAGAAAGTGAAGATTCAGTCCTACAGTACTGCAGTGTATTTCTCATGTAGACTGAACTGAAGTTAAAGAGCAAATGCTGAGTTTCCTGGCCAAGCATGGATTCCCGAGTTCCCAAGTGGATGTTGTCCCATGTGGCTGTTGTCTCGCCCCTGCTCTGGGAAGGTGGCCTCATTTCATGTGCACATGCCTTGCATTTCCCTCAGTCATGTTTCATGAAGGATGATACTGCTTGAGTCTTGAATGACACTGATACCTTCCTCCCTGCCTAGCAATATTATGATATTGCCGTGAATCACATAGCTATTTTTGGACATCGTGAAATTTCAGGGACTGTGGGATAGGCACTGAGGGTCCCTCTCTCTGCTCCTTCATCCTTGCTCTAAAAATTATCTAGGGAACAAACCCTGGAAACTTCTTGTCATTGGTGGTGTCTGCAGTGTCCTGGCACTCTGGATGATGCAGCAAAAGGCCAACTGGGAGGACAGGAAGCACATTCTTTGGCAAAAAGTCGACCCACAAGAAGTCAGACTCTTGTGCTTGCTGTAAAATGGGAACTGTGATGAGTGAAGCCACATCATGCTGTTAGCAGGTTGCTGAATAGCCAGCATCTTCAGCTTCATGGATCAGTGCCGACTACAAGGTAGCTCAAGATGGGTCCAGTATTCTTCTGAAAACTTAGAAAGTACAGTATGGAAATGAAAACTTTTATGCATCGTGATGATACTGTAATCCATTATCAAAAAGGACTGTGGTGGCAAGTACTAGAGATAAGGCACCTGCTTGTTATCTGAATCTGAGAGGCACCTGGGAATGACAGAAAAGAAGCAGAGAGTTACTCATATACCTTTTTATAATTAAATGGATAATCATTTGATCTGGAAATAATGTTTGGAAGCAAGCTGTGTGGCTAGGGAAGCACTTTAGAATTCACACTTGAAGTATGTGATTGCTGTAGAGGAGCCTGCTTTTTTGGCATGCAGCATGTATTTGGACTATAAAGAAATGCAGAATAGTTTAACCTTGAAGCAATTAATCTCTTCTGAGACACGTGGGGTTTGAATGGACGTAGACATAATTAGAGTTTTTAAATTATACAAGGCGTGCTCAATCTTTCCATCAGCGTGTAGCTGGAAGAAAACATGGGAAGGATCTCTGGGCAAGAGGAAAGGACTCCTACTTTCCATAAAAAGCATCTCCCATGTTTGGAAAGAGAAGGATCCTTTAAATCTCAGTTCTCCTCTGTTTATTGCAATTTGATATAAGAGACCGCACATGAGTAAGGAGAAAGCTGCTGGTAGTGTCTTATCCTTGCATCATCTACCACAGATTTAGCAAGAGGAGGTCCAGCTGTCAGCCATAGTGCCACTGTTGAATTTATAGAAGGATTTGGAATTGCTATATTTACCTTTTCCAGAGAACTTTTCTATGCACTATATTTACCAAAGGGAAATTAAAAAAGGACATCACATAAAGCTACGTGCTATTTGGAAACCAATATAATTTAAAATTGTATAAATAGTGCAATAATAAACAAAAAAAGGAGTGTCCTATCATAAACCTAGCCTGGAACAACTCTAGGAGTTCATGACCTTCTCAGACATCTACATAATTCAGGCCTAAGTGGGCTGATACCAATAGCATGAAATGAGCAGAAAACAAGATCAAAACTGTACCCTGATCAGCTAAAGAGAAACTAGTGAAGAAATGCTTGTCTGTATGAGTTTACTTTCACTTAGGGTTTATATCAGATAAAGAGAGAAAAATCCTCACTGTTTTTTAGGATTCTTTTTTTCCTCTCCCTTTTAAGACACTTTGGCTATTTATCAGTTGGTTTTGACATTTTTAGTAAGTGCTATAATTAAGATCAAAATGTAATTAAAATTCTAACTGCTCTTTCAGCAGCTTACAACTTTTCAGACCAATTTCTTTCTTCTTAAAAGAACATGGTCAGGTACTTCTCTTTTGCATTTAAATAGCAAAGTTATCTTTTTTTTTAATAAATTATAATCCAGTAAAATACATAATTTGATTTATCAGCACCTAATTCAGGTTTACTATGAATGACAACTGCATTTATACTCCACACATAACAGGCTTGCTTTGATTCCAAATGCAGGTTTAAAAGAAAACAAATGCTGAGATTAAAAGCAGGATATTGCAGATAAATAAATACTAATTGAAATCAATAGAGCCCGATTAATTTACATCAAATCAAGATCCAGACCATACAGACCATACTCTGAAGAGCCATAAATGGGAAAATAAATAGGCACCAACATTTTTTCCCCAAAACTGCCTTTCTGAGAGCAATCACAGTACCTGAACACTCTTAATTTAATCATTCACTGGAGGATGTTACAGGTAAATGCTCATAATAAACAGTAGGTGTTTCCCTGAGGGCCATGATAGTTTGCATAATGTGCTAGCTATTTATTTTCCAGTGTTGTGGTGACAGAAAACTGTTACAGTACAGCTAATTCTAATGAGATGTTTTGTAAATGTCTTTTGCTAACGAGAGATCTTGTTTAAGTTCTGAGTTTCAGAGGTTAAAATAATACAGCACCACCAGTACAGTCACTGCTGTTACATATGATCTGATTCCTTTTTTCTTTAATTGACTTTTGTATGTTCTAATCTATTTATAGATGGAGACATCGAGAGCCCCACAGCTGGAGCAGATGTGGCTGTTATTGGAGGTGAGTAGCAGACCGTATTAAGCAGCACGATTAGAATTAAAATAGCAGGTTGGTTGATGTCTTGCATTTTGCAAAACCCATACTTTGCTGACAAGACAACAGGAACGGCACAATTAGAGTTAATTAGGCCAGTGGGAAATCTGCTCCCAGAGGAGCTATTGGCAAGATAACGAGATGAGATAATGAGCATAAACCATATAGTGAGCAGTACTACCCCCATCCATTTCCTCATTTTAAGACAAAATACCTAAGTGTCCAGCAGCAATGTCAACCTCTGATTCTTCATTAATCACTGGGCCAAGGTTGTCATTTAATATAAAACTGGTGTAGCACCTTTGATTTGAGCCATGCTAGCTCATACCATTTCACCCTTTATTTTTACAGAAGATACTGCGGTGCATTTCCTGGTGTTCCATTAAAGCTTTGTCATGCATTTAAACTAAATACAGTTGTCAGAATAAATGAGCAAAGCTATGTTCACAGAGAGAACCTGCCTTTTTATTTTTATTGTGTTTGTTCATTTCCATGCTAACGCACTAATTTCAGTCATTCACAAGGGGGTATACCAATCATTAGTGCAAATTGGTGAGGTTCTGCTATATTTCCCTCAGGTCCCATCTTCTGTAACTTTAATTTCAGCTTTCTATGAGCAAGTAGCAGGTAAATTGATTTGTACTTAGTCCCTTAGGCTTATTAATATTGTCCTGCATCCAAAGCCTATTAAAGCCTCTTGTGTCAAGGGATATACCAGTGAGGTCCTAAAAATTGATGAAGCCCCCACTGCAACTATGATATTATTGTAAACCGAAAGTTCTTTGTATAAGGAATTTCATTTCTGCTAGTGGTAACTTCACTTTCCAGAACCAGGCGCCGTAAAATCTGTGGGATAACACTGCAGGCATATTTCTTAAGACAGAGTTATCATTTTTATTTACCCTGCTAATATTGTGTCTTTTCCCCTGTTTTCATGCCAATAGGGTATCTCCACTTGGTTTACTGATGCTGATAAATCTAAAGCTTTGGAGATACCCACTCCTGCCACAGATCTTGAACACAGGGGACAGAAGAGAGATACTGTCTGCATACCTCTCATTGTGTCTGCAGAATAGTAGGCATTTCCAGGGAGCAATTCTTCCGACCAAATGTAGGAATTCAGTTCTAGAAGTGGAATCACTCACACACACACCATCCATCGACACTAGAGGAGTCATAAAATCATAGAACACCAGGTTGGAAGGGACCTTAAGGATCATCTGGTCCAACCTGTCTTGGCAAAAGTACGGTCTACACAAGATGTCTCAGAACCTTGTTCAGCTGAATCTTGAAAGTGTCTGATGCTGGGGAAAGCCCAAGGGGAGTAATTCAAATAGAGTCTCCTGAACTATAGATGCCTACATGTTCAGATTAATTCCTACTTACTGCATCCTCACAGCAGCTTCACACTCCACATAAGGGATTTTCCTAGGAATGTCCTGTTCTGATGCTTTTTATTGTGTGCTTCTTTAATGTTTGGTGTACTCTTGGAGCCATGTGAATATAGAATCAGGTCAGTATTGTGTACTTGTACAGAATCACAGCTAAAGAGTTTATAAGCATATCCCACTTGTATCCAAAAAGTGTTATAAAAATCACCCAAGTTAAATAAACTTGAAAATATTTCACTTCTTTTAGGATTCTTAACAATATCATCTGGAGGGAAGGGGATACAGCTTGTAGATTTTAACAATCGATTTCTCAGAGGTTCCTCTCTTTTAAGGAACTATACTTTTCATGGTAGAAAATGGAAAAAAGGAAAGGGCTCTAGGAAGGAAGGAACTACAATGTTCTCTGCATAACCACTCCTGGAACTTGGATTATTTACTTTCCTTCCCTAGGAGTGCTTCCATTCACCATTTAGTCCCATGTGTATTTGGATTACCTACAGAAATTTTGTCCAGTCAATAAAATGCTAGCCTTAGTCCAGGAGACAGGAAAAATCTACTCAGAATCCCTTCCTCTTCCCAGGTGTTACTTCCACATTCATTACAACCAGACTATCTTAATTAGAACACAGCATGAAATGGCAGCTTGCAAATACAGAGCGGTACTGCAGTTGCATGGATCCTGCTATTTGTTGAATGTCTCCTGAGAAATACTCAGTCCCCTCAACTCCTGAAATTGAGTACACTTACGGAGGCAGGGCCAGGTTGCCTCCAAACTCCCCTGGGTATATGTTACTAGAAATCTATTTGTTTTCCTTTATGTTCTCTAATTTCTCCTCATATTGTAATGAGCTCCAATGAGTTCAACCAAATCAAACCATTGATTTGAAAGAAAGCTAGTGAGACTTTGACCTGCATTCCTGCAGTATCTATACCCCATCTTTTTTTTTTTTTTTGTAGTGTCAAACTCTGTTCTCATTCTGGCCACTGCAACATGCCCACTGCAACATACGAACAACTTATGATGCATGAACTATCAAGTAATTCAAGTTGTGATGTCTGGCTGTGGGATACTGATCACATTTTTTTACTGACAATACATTTAACTGGTCTCTTTCCTCTAGGTGTGATTGCTGCAGTGGTATTTGTCCTCATTTGCCTGCTGGTGGTGATGGTCCGGTACATGTATAGGCATAAGGGCACCTACCACACCAACGAGGCCAAAGGAACTGAGTTTGCCGAAAGTGCAGATGCTGCTTTGAAAAATGACCCCGCTCTCCAGGAAGCAGTGGATGACAGCAAAAAGGAATATTTCATCTGAAAGGCAAAGATTTCAATGGAGGCTTCCCCAAGGGAATCAATCAGAAATGCTACATCAACAGAAGTGCTAAGAGGTGGATAATATGAGGACACAGGCAAGCATCCTGATTGAAAAATATTTCTTTACTTTTGTTGTCACTGGGTTGTTTCTTTTCCTCTACCGGTGAAGAACTAAATGGCAGATACTTGCCTGTTGATTTTATTAGCAACACAGCTGGTCACAGTTGAAATCAATATCAGATAAGAAGAAACAAAATCTCTGTATGAGTGATACACCAAAACCAGATAAAGATAGCAAATGTCAAGCCTTGACATTTGGTGAAAATAGCAGATGCCAATGGAAAACATCCTCTTAGAGTTAATGATGCATCCTATGCTCATATGATACAGATCTACCTGAAATTGAATTTCAAATGGTCACAGAATAAATATTAAACTAGATAAAGCTGATGTAGCTGTAACAAAATTAGCTTTGTAGCCCAGATATCTACCCTTTCCCCTTAAATGTGCTGTTTTATTGGCACAGGGGAGGTTTTTTTGTTTGTTTGGGGATTTAGATTGGGATTTTTTTAATTTTTTGAATTTTATATATATAGAAGTCAAAGACACTTCAAAGAAATAAAACCGTTGGAAAACATGGAAAATGTGAAATGAAGATTTATTTCTAACTTGCTCTGCATGGCAACTTGAGAACTGCAAATTGTTGGACTTTACAGTGTAGTATATAATAGTCAGTAGACTTACAAATATGATTCCAATTAGTTGGTAGGTTCCCTGCATGCATGCATAAGTAGACAGATATTAAAACTAAAGCATCTTAGTTTGAACAGGCCTTTTTAAACAGTGGAGCTCAGCTAGATTTTTTTCAAGTAAGATTTTTTTTGCCTGAGTATTTATTTATTTATTTTGCATTGGAAAATTCTCTTGAACATCCACCAGCAGAATTTTGGATTTTTGCAGGGAGATGAATTCAGTTCAGAAGCAGATACTGATAAATACATTACAATAAAATGCAACAATAAGACTGCCAGTATGAAGAAGCTTGCTCGTTTGCATCCCACTGGCTTGTATTGATGTCTCCCTCTCTATAGCATTTACGTTGTGCTAGGTAAGAGAATTACAGAGACCATCAATGCTTTATTAAAAATAAATAAATAGATTAGTCGTGGTGGGTCACATGTAACGACATTCTTCCTCACCTAAGAATCTATGGTGACTCTTTAGAATCTATTCTATGAGTTTCTTTACCCCAGGAAGTTGGTTTTCTAATTGAAACCCACGATTAGCTCCAGAAATATGATAATTGTTCTCTGCACCTGCTCATCCCCAGCTGTGATGGTGCCCTGGACTACTGAAAATAGAGGGGGAGAAAAACATGATAACAAATAAGACACTGATGAGATAGGCTCAACTCAATATGTTTTTTCCTGTGTTTTCATCTATATATGTATGTATATATATATAAAGTCATCTACAACTGTGCTTTCAAGACATTGTTGCTGGTCACTTGTGCTCAGTTCTTGGCACTAAAGCTTGGAAAGCTCCTTAACTCCAGTATTCATTATTGATATTGGCCACAAAAGTGCTGTAAGAGAAGACAGATCTGAAAAAGAAAAGACTCTGAGGACCTAAGTGTAGGAACAGGGTATTTTTGTCTTTTCAATCACAGTCTCAGTCTTCTGTCAGTAACTGAAGGAGATGGATGCTGAATTATCCTTAAAATCATGATAGCTTTGATTTAGAATCTTAAATCACTGCGTGTTTGCATTTTAACCAAAGAATATCAAAATTGTGCCAAATTTACTAAATGCTTAAGATATTTTTGTAACATACCATTGTACAAAGACATTGTATTCTGTTGCTATTGCAGTATAAAATGCACAAAACCCAGCACTAGCAGAGCTCAAATGTTTTGATATTATGCACCTCACTGTTTCAATCATAGATACACTACTATTTTAATCTTTTTACTACTTTTGCAAAAGGAACCTGTTTTACTTTTCTAAGACAAGTGTTGGAAAAATTCACTAATCTTAGCTATAATACTGAGTTTGTAAAACTGAAGACCCTTGACCCCCCAGTTGAATAAAAATGTAAATATTTCCTCTAAGGGGAGGGTAAATAGGGTGACTTGAGCTCTGCTGCATCTCCCACACAAAGCGTGGGAACACAAAAAAACTTTCCTTGGGTGCTAAGAGGACCTTTAGAGGACTACCAGTCTTTTGTCCCCCTTCATATGCTCAGAACCAAAAATGCAAGTTTGGCCATTAAAGAAAATTGACTTCAGAGGGAAGTGTGAGGGACATGGGGAATAAATTTCTGTCTCCCTCCCCAGCCATGAAAATCTGGTTTTTGCAACTTCAACCTGCTGATTATTATTAGACAACTGTCTCATACCTGTTACACAAGAGAACCTGAATTGTTGTATCCTTTGAGGTGCGTGTGAGTCTTTTAATTATGGGATGGACTAAGACAGACTAACTGTCAACATTGGAACTACAGAGGCCAGATTTTCTGGTGGTACGACATGAGTTCAGCGGAGCCCAGCCAATTCTTACCAGTTCAGTCAAAACCAGACTGCGTCATTGCTTCCCCTAACTCTGAACTTAATGCAACTGCTGGTCTGACTATATTCCGTCTTAGTAGCTTAATTAAATCTCTTTATCTCATTTTCCCTATTCATCTAGGCTGACAAACAGTCCAAGTGTACAGCGACAGCTTCCCTATCGGTAATGAGCCACTTTGAATATTTTCAGAGCAGTGACTCTGGCAAGAGCTATGGTTTCAGTTAGTTTATTTTTTTACAGTGTCCTTTGGGATTCCAGGTCTTTGTGTGTTTAAAAATTATTCAAGCATGCTGAACAGAGAGAAGCGATGGTTTGTGGAGATTTTCTTTTTATTTCTTTTTTTCAGGACAAATTTTGCTTTGTAAAGAAGAAAGCTCATGACATCTGATGACTGGCAGACTCTAACAGCCTGATTCTCTGATTTTTCATTCATATAATAACTGTAGTGTCTTGAGTTATTCAATTTAGCCGTAAAAAGAGCACGTTACAAACTTCCTATAACTTTTAGGACTACTTATCAAAACATCCTTCTGCAAGCAACATGCTGTTTTAAAACAAACATGGGGTGCAATGCTGAGAGGTCTCGGTTGGCAGCCATAGCTTTTCATCACCGATGATGAAATTTATTTTTATAATTTGCTTCCTGAATAGACAATTAAGGGAACAGTTTCTTTTTCTCCCTCATACTTTTATCCCAGGTCCCTCCACTGCTGTGGTCTGTTATTCTGCAGCTCTCAGGTGCTCCATTTCCCCACCCATGACTGCCATCCTTGTCTGCAGTCCCCCAGGCTCCCAGCTGGATTCCTACTGCTTTTCCTATGGTGAAGGGATGACCATTTGCTTTATGTATTAATTTATTTATTTTTATCAGTGAAAATACTCTCTGCCTGCCAAGAACCAATTTTCAAATGTTTTAGCTTTTGACTTCCAATCCTGTGTCAAATTTGATCAAACTGCCCAACCTGACCTGATTTACAGAGTGATCGCATGTGCCATGTTTTCACAGAAAACAAGTCTAAAAATATTACTGCAGTCTCTCTAGTTAATTAAATGTATTGCTATAAATCTCTAGTGTTCACCAAACAAAGGATCAGAATGACAATCCCTCAAGCAACTCAGTGTTGTTCTGATGCCTTAATGCCCTGTGAAAGCTTGTTGAATCCCACTTTGCACAAAAAGCCACGTTTAGAAGCATAAGTCATTTCAATGATGAACAGGAAAGCTCTACATCAAAATGACCAATATTTGCTAGAGTTGGAAGAGAGAGGATAAATATCATCTTGTAGGAACACAAGGTATCTTTTAAGGATATATGGAAATGACAAGGGTTAAACATGATATTTCTGATTACACTGATGAGCTTTATGAGTGCGTCCATGGAGCTTTCAAATTCTCTCCCTGAAAAAAATTCATTGTTTGCAAAAGGAAACAAATCTCCTTTTAAACCATCTCTTCTTGTCAGGCTTTGAAAACAGGCTTCACAGATTCAATATGCTACCATTCTGTCTTAACATCTGGGACTCAATTTCTTCTAATTTTTGGAGGATACCTGTACAGCCCTCCCCTGCACAAAAATGACTACTTGCCGGTGTCAGCCACTCTAGCAGCATTACAGCTCAGCAGAGCAATTTCTGTCCAAAAGTGGGCAGTCCCAAATAAGTATCTGGCTACCCATTACTGGACCTGGTAAACATTTTTTTTCTGAGGCTTGGCTTCTATCATTCCAGGTTTTCCTGAGGTCCAATGTGCTGTTGCACATTAATGCAGTTCTGAGGAGTATTTAATCAGCCACTAGTCCAGATAACTGTATATGATTTCTTTTTTCTTTTTAGAACAACAGGACCAAATCACTTTGGGGGACTATTAAAAATAGTACCATAGGATCCCTTAGAAAGTCAACATCAACATAGATTTTTCTGTTAATCAAATCTAGGGATCACTGGGGGAACACCAGGAAAATAAAAATAAAAAGGATTGTTCCCTTTCAGCAAGGAATGCAGACAAGTGCTACAAACTACTAACTACAACCTGCAAGGATTCCTTACAGAATACATGAAACATAGAGTCCAGATGTAAATCACTAAAAAGATACAGAAGGGGAGAAGGTAATTAGCTGCCAATAGAGATGGAGAGCAGGTTTTCATCAAACAAAATTGATATTGCTCTTTGAAGAAATCAAAGTGTATTTGCTGAAGGTAACTGCTGACAACAAATTTCTTTGAATTATATGAGGTGTTTGAATTCCTTGCATGTGTCAGTCCAATCAAAAAATGCTGGTAAATACATACCAAAAGAGTACTCACGTTAAATGTATTAAGAGCTTTTTATTGCATTTTCTGAAATCTCTCAGTTCTTCACATAAGAAGGCTTTGTGTGTTTAGAAAATGTGGAAGCTTCACAGCAGCAGTTCATATAAGACAGAAAACTAAAGAACCCCTTAACAAGCAATGAATACACATCTGATGTCTGGAAATTCAAGTAGTTAGTAAAGGAAGCTAGCAATATCAAAGAAAAACATACACGGTGAGTAAAAATTCCAACCATATTACAAAAAAATTAAATGTTTGTAGCAGTAGAAGTCCTTCTCTAGTTCAAGATGTCAATATTGTCAGTGACTAGAAATAAGGAATTCTTATTCTACATAACTATTCCCCTTGTGGTTGGGATAAAATCCCACTGAATTCATTGGGACGGGATTTTTGCTGACTGTATGTATCTTTCTTGCAAAAAATTGTATTCCCACCCATGTCAGAAAGAAACACACTAAATTAAAGTAAAAATATTTGTAAGTGCTGATCTTCAAGTATAACCTCTTGCCTTCACACCATTTTTCTGTTGTTTCAAACTGTATATATGAAGGAAAGTATCTGATACATTGTATTAAAGTCTATTTGAATTGCAGCGTTGCTATGACAAGAATAGAGAATACAGACCATTCGAAGCTTACTGCTAATTGTATGTTAAAGCTGACTATAATGTTTCTATTTACCAAAGCTATTAATATACTGCTGGTGTAAATCTACAATATTTTGAATGGGGAAAAAAAAACCGACAAAACTAAAATATGAAGAAACAAATAACTTTATAATTAAAGTTGTCATTTTCAGCATTTAAAAGACTGTCCTCATTTTTGTTCTCTTCTAAAATACCATGAACTTTTAGAATTGCCAATTATGTTGTTTTCATAAGAATGTTGATTAAAAAGAAATGTTTTTTTTTAACGAAGCACGCAAACCATAAAAGATGTACTGCTGCTGTTTGCGTTAAAAAAGCAAGAGAAGCTTTTGATAGATCTAAGGAGGAGTCAAACTTCAAATAGAAATCAAACAATAATTTTCTCTGAAGGAACATTACCCTGTGGATGCCAATGTGGACCTGGTTTATTCTGTAAGGCATGGTATTCTTAAAAATTCTAGGCAGGCTTAGAAACATCTAGTGGGTATTTACTGATGGATGGCCTGACTTCCACCCAACTGCTACCAAATGGGAATACTACTTTTTTCTTCATGGTTTGCATACAGTTTCTCTTTTATCTTTACAAATCCCTAGTTAAAGAATATGCAGAGGTTATGACAAGCATAATATGTATTGTAATCTTCCCACTGCCACCCCTTTTTTAGAGATTATTGCTGTCAGTGGGAAAACAAAAAAGTTTAAGTGATATGTTATTGTGTCAAAATGATGCCTCAAAACGGTGAAAGGGTGGAGGGTACTAGAGGGAGAGTGAATCATCTCAGTTTTCATATCCATAAGTGGAGAAGTCGTGGTAAGAACAGGTCTTCCAGTGGGCCATTCACGTGCCATAGGACTGTTGGTAGGTCAGCTATAACCAAATGTTTCATTAGCAGTGTTTTTGCTGGGATGACAAGCAGAGACATAAGACTGCTAAAGACTACGCACCAAAAAAATGCCAAGTAAAGGGAAGTACATGAAAATACAAGTTTTCAGCAGTATGTGCCATCACATAGTAACAACTTACACATATATGAGATTTGCTTCACACCTCTGCTATCACTGGTGCTGAACCTAAAGCCTTAGTACAGGATATTTTGACTACACTGAGAAAGAAAAGTGTCCAGACTTTGCAGTAATGAACCTGCTCCCCAGCAAAGATTTTGATTAACATTTCCATATCAGTTTAAAAAAAAAAAAAAAAGGCATAACACCCAACCTTTTGCAGCCAGTCTTCCTAGGACTACACGTAGAGAGGTTTCCTAATTTCTGATGTTTGGCTAACAACCAGGAAGACATGATTGATCACTCAGTTTCCAGTATCTCAGAAAGAAAGTATCTAATCTCCCTGAGGGATTGGTAGCAGATTCACTTGAAAGCCCTTCTCAATGTGACATATGGATATGCTGATAAAATGCAACTCAACACCACATTCTTGGTTACAGGGAACAATCATCTTTATTCATTCTAACACCTAATGGAGTGATCAATAGCATTTTAATAAAGCCCGCTGTAAGTCATATTTAACTCAAATAAGATTTTATATTGTATTTCGATTAAATTACACTTTCTGTCATTCTTTACTGTCAATTTATGCTTGCCTCTCCATTCATAAATTTTTGTTCCAAAAATGCATGTGTGACCCTCAGGGCTCTGCATACCTTTTCTAATATTCCTGTAATGTTATGCATAAATACAGCCTTGTGCTCAGAAATTCTTCTATAGAGCTGAAATATCTCCATTCCCTTCTGTTGAGCAGCAGCACAACTTACCTACCAGAACAGAAGTTGAAAAATCAGAGAGATTATTACTTCTCTCAGTTTTCTGATAAAGGGATGAAGACCGTTGTTCCATGAAGGGAGCTCAGGACTCTCTCAGTCTTTCTTCTTGCATGACATGAGTGATGCTTCTGACACCGGGATGTAAGAAAGCAGAATGAAAAATGAAAGGCACAGCGCAGAATCAGGAACAAGCTTATTCCTCTGAACAGCAAGGTGCTGAACACTTGCCAAAAGTTAAGCCACAAGAATTAGTCATAGAGACTTGTGCCCAGCCCCCAAAAGAATTATTTATCTTAGTCTTTGCATTCAATACTTCTCTCCCCCCAAAAAACATCTGGCATCTGTGTTTAAGTTTAACCAGATTTCTTATCTCTGCAGCTTCACTGACTGCAATGAAAAATGAATTACAGGCCCAAGGAGAAGAGCAAATAGTTCAGGATCAGATTACTTTAAACCTTATCTGACCTACCAAGTCAGCTTACTCACTGTTCCACTTGGAGGTATAAGTTACATAGACCTTGAAAGCCTGTCCCAATTTGTTCATTTTTTGCAGATTTTGTCCTCTCCTGACGTAGTATCAGGAAGTTTCATATTAGGTTCTGGCTGACCTTTTCCTGGATCCATTCTTCAGGGGAGGGAGAGGTTTGTTGTTGGTTTGGTTGAGGGCGGGGTACATGCAAAAAGCTTACAACTTGACAAAACAGTTTTGTCAAACCCCATTAAGTAAGGCATTTTGGTAAGGAAGGTAGTGGCATAGTTGTGAGTGAAGGTCATATTCCCAAAGAAGGTCAGCCTCCCTACCCAAAGCAGGGGGACACTGAAGATTTAAAAGAGAGCATTACCAAAATATTGTCCTGACATGGACCAAATGATTGTTTTTGAAAAAAATTCACCTCAACTCCTCATAATTGTCTCCTCTCTGCAATGAAGAATAAATAATCAGTCTGAGGAAAAAGCATTTTTAATCAGATGAACAAGAGGTCATTATTCACCAAAACTATTTATTTTCCAGAAGTTCTGTGTTGTACAGTAAAATTTTTTAACATTGCACACAGGCAAAATAATATTTTTGTATCATCTTCCCTCTGTAGTAACATTCATGGAATGTATTTGTGTCATTTTATCTAATAATCATTTTTCTTGTGCAGTGTCTTCCCAGGTCTTGCCCTCACTCTCTACGTGCATTGGGTTAAGGCAGAGATGGGAAAATATATATAATCATACATTGCCTAGCTCTGAGTCCAGGCAGGAGTTCACACCTTCCAAGGGCTCTGTTTTGGTTTATTGGTATTATTATGGAAAATTAAACCCCTGAGAAAACGCTATACAGTTTCTTAAAATTGTATATTTAACATGTGTCTCTCTAGTCACTATCCATACTATCTGCAAGAACATATCCTTATTTTTCATTTGATAACAATCTTCCAACATTTTCCATTGTTATCTTCTCCACCTTGTTGTTGTGAGTGCAAGTTTAAGACTGTATTTCTTCATTCTTAACCCTCAGCTAATATTCCTTATACTCTCAGCCAATATTCTTCCAGAAAGCCTGAGAAAATTACAGTATCATCTATCAGTGCAAGGCTGCATAAGGATGCAGTTGGATCACGATACATGCTGTTGACAGTAGTCATTTTGTGGGATGTTCATTTCATTTTAGTTGGCATAGTCAAAGCTGACTTCGGCTTTCCTAAATGAAGTTGGTTCTGAAGAAAATCAGAAAAACCTTTGGATTCTGCAAGTAAACCAAAAATCTCCTCTATCTCAGGTAAAGCTCAATGATCCCTAACAATAACAAGTTTGTTACTCTATTGTCTTTGACAAAGGTGAAGACTTCTGCAGTATGCATGCTGGTACCTTAAAATCCATTGGTCATAAAGAGAACTGAAAGTGTGACTTCCATCTAAAAGCAGAAGTTTCTCCAGATCTAGTTAAACAACTCAAAACTTCCAGCTGATACCGGTGCCTCTCTCACACCCTTAGTTGTTCAGTAACACTTAATACACAAGTGCGTATTGGTAGAAGCATGGAGTGGGAGAGCTTGTAAAAAATACAAATTACTTGCTACAGGTCTCTGTCATGATCATGATGATACATGCTCAACGAGTATCCCTTTTCAATAAAACACAAATTTTAGTTCTCTCTGCCCCAACAACATATTGCCATGAAAATGTTGTCCCATTGCAGCTAGAAAATAATTTTTAGGAGGTTCCCTTCAGCTGTACGGTGCCTTATAGGCAATACAAGGGCGCCACGAGCCTTCGATGAGTTAGGGAGCAGAAACATTATTTCCCCAAAAGATGAGTTATATTTGCCTATTACATTTTATTTCCTTAGCAAAGCCCATCAGAATAAAAATGATGCATTTCCTGAGAATTATAAAGAAAAGAACGAGTATTTGGAATACCCATTTGCAGCAAATTAACAATGAAATAGTTAAGTGTTCTTTTCTTTTTCTAACACTTTCTGGAGTAACAAGGAGCCAGCACTGCTATTAAAAGTATTTCCCAGATGAAAAATCCACTATTAGTTAAAAGGAGTTGACATGCATTGTCAGTACTGCAGAGCTCAGGAGATAAGGCCCCTTGCCAAGGTGAACAACTCTCTAAAGGTATCAGCTGGTAAACACTTGGGTCCATAAGATTGACTGACTTTCAAGCAGATCAGGATTGTTGTGATTTCTGATGTCCTGCCAGTCAAGTACAGCAGAATGGAGAAAGTCTGCAAAGAAATCTCTGATGATAAACTGCTCAGTTAATATAGTGTGAGTGGTGGACATTGTCACCTGTTTTTCCCCAAAGTTTTCGATACAGTTCCCCATGGCCTCATCCTAGAGAAACGGATGTGTTACAGCCTAGACAAGTGGTCTGTGCAGTGAGTGGAAAACTGGCTAACATGTCATACCCAGAGGGTGGTAGTAAATAGCTCTTTTTCAAACTTGCAGCCTGCCACAGGGGGGCTCCCCCAGGGATCACTGTTGGGCGCAATGTTGTTTAATAACTTTGTAAGTGATGCAAATGACGGAAATCAAGTGTACCCTGATGAACTTCACTGATGATACCAAACTTAGTGGGGAGGTGGACACTTTGAAAGGGAGAGCCACCCTGCAGAAAGACCTGGATAGGCTGGAAGAGTGGGCTAACAAGAATCTTATGAAGTTCAGCAAGGACAAGTGTAAGGTCTTGCACCTGGGAAAACATAATCCAGGAGTGCAGCACAGACTGGGATCTATCTGGCTGAAGAGCAGCTCTTTGGAAAGAAACCTAGCAGTCCTGGTGGACAACAAGCTCACTTTATTGAAGTGAGGGGGTTTGTGGGGGTTTTTTTAACAGGAGTTCAGCTTAGATGGTGAAATTCCTGATAGGAGAAAAATGAAGATACATAGCTTCTGCTCCAGAAACGTATACACATCTTCTGGCATGCAGAACATTTACATGCCCTTTCCATTGTCATGTCAGTGGCTGCTGCAGCTGCTAAACTAATCTAATTCGAATAGTATTTCTACCTACGGTCAACACCTGAATGTAAAAAAAAAAAAAAGAAAAAAACCCCCCCAAAAAAAACCCCAAAACCCAGAAATAAAGCCAGCCAGTCTCTGCCTGTATGATTCTGTTTGTGTTTTCTAGGTTCTTGCTGATGGTGAGTGAAACAGCAATACATCTCACATGTTTTCTCTGAATGACCTAGCCTGGCTGCACAGCACCTCACTGACATAACCTTGCAAACCACAGAATGTCATATTCCAGTTAACCAGCTAATCCAACAAGATAGCACTACAAATGGTATTTCTTAAAGTCTTTGCTAAACCCATATAGACAAAGTTTTGTACCACTGTACCCATTAACACAGTGAGAACAAGATCAGGGAATGATTTGTATCCCCGGATGTGTATGTCCTAATTTTAGATGGTTCATTTGATAGAGACACAAGGAAATGCCTCACGTAGCTTCATAAAAAGGAGAAGTGTCTAGAGTCACCCTGGCCACCCCAAACTTGCACAGCTTTTTGTGGCTGTGGCTCTGATTCAGGGCAGCTCCTTTGTCCCACTGTTACAAGGAGCTCCACTGTCTCGCGTCTCTCAAATCTGCGTGCAGCCTCAGTAACTTCCACATCAACATCTACCTCCAGCTTGTGAGGGCCATCAGCTATCACCTCTGATTGAACCAGCAAAAATGGACTTTTCAATAACTGTAACAATGGCTGAAAGAGGCTACAGATGCTGGGCAGAGTCCATAACTTGCAACAGCAGCTGGGTCAGATGCTGTAAAACCAGAGCAGCCTGTGAGCTTGAAATGCTGTGTTGATGAGTGAGCACACAAACAAATGGACCTGGGAAGACAGATGAGCTCTGCCATGATACCTTGGAAACCATGGAAAGTGAACTTATATTGCCTAATACATGTGTTGCGTAAATACAGCTATATACTTGTGATTCAAGACCAGCCTGGCCACAAACACATGCTGAATTAACCCAGCACCTATCTGTGGTTGTTCAAATTCAGTTACAACATACTGAGAGAAATGTCTTTTGACAGCTGAGTCAGATAGGAGTAGGAATTGATGGTAGTCACTCACTGTGAAGTTCAAGCTGTGGATCTCACAAATATTTTATCTCCATGTAGCACAGAAAGCCTCTCCTTGAAATTCTTGAAAACCTGCTTTGCCTGAAAAGGCAAAGACCGGGCAGGATCTCCTTGTAAAAGGCTGTTTTCTTGTTGTTTGGCTCCAGGGTTTCAGCTCAGCTGACAGCCAGCTGGTATAAATTAAGAGATCCCTTGACTCCCATGTAGCTACTTTGACTTAAAAAAACCTAAGCAACATAAATTGGTCAGGAATCTGATACAGGAACATATTGAAAATTGAGATCTGGATGAAGAATACTTATGAGAAGGCTTCAATCCAAGACTTAAGACTGAGTATATTTTTTGTTAAGTTTCCAAAAGCAATAGGTAAATTGGAGAATTTAAATTACCTCAAACACAGCAAACAAACAACATCTTTGAAAGCAGAGGGATCTGATCCTTTCTACGTTATATTGGCAGAGTCTTAATTTTGCAGAACTGATGGCTTTTGTTTTATCTCCTCAGCACAGTTAATCTGACAATGTGCTACTGTAATTATAAGCCAAAGCAAACTTGCATACATTCCCGGGAGAGTATTTTTTTAACAGAAAAAAGACAAAATACCCTATTGTGCATTAATGACTACATTAAACAAATTTCTCAGGATTTTAGGAGGGGGACTGAAATGATGGGCAAGAATTATCTTCTTCAGACATCTGGGAGCAGAGCACAGCTGTCTCTCTATTGGAGCTTGGCACTCAGCGTGCTATGAGACATACTTGAGTACATAAGAGAGGCTCTTATGAAGCTGAATCATTTGGGCAATTAACACTCAAAGCAATTTTCACACAAGCCCTTGATATATGAAATTTGAGTTTTCCATAAGTGACAGGCAGGCTTCTGTATGCAGACAGCTCCAGCCTTTCTGTAGCACTTCAAGGTTTATGAAGGGGAAAATGCTTTCAAAGACGGAAGGTGCTTTAAACAACTTTTTCTGCTCATTTGAAAAGGAAGATTTACTGACAGTTTTACTATTATAGGCCTGTCCAAAGTTAGTTACCTCACAGGAATATTCAGATCAAGGGGAAAAGTTTGAACGTTCTATATACTAAGCATATAATGTCTTAGACAACTAAAGAAGTGACTTAATTTATTTTCAACTCTTGCACAAGATCTTGCATTGGGTGTGAGGTGTGGAGTCTCTCTTAAGAAGGTACACAGTTTTGCTCACATTTTCTGTGAACAACAATAGTTTAAAGTAATGGCCAGAAATTGAAACAGACAAGAAAAAAGTATTGATTTCATAAGTGTAAATACTTTGGATCAAAATTCCCGGAAAGTCACTGATCTTTAAAAAATATATATTAGAAAGCCAACAAAATTTAAGTTGTCTGTTAATGTTAAAAGGATACATACAATATAGTTCACTGACTCCAGATTCCCAAAGATTTGGGAATTCTCTGCTGGATCTATAATGCTTAAAATTGGTAATCCTGTTCATATGGCAGCCAGAAATTATTGCAGGCAGGTAAGGAGGGTAAAATTTAGTGTTAGTCACAGACAAGAAGATTAGGAACAGAAAATAGAATTTCTTCTACCATCATCCATAACCCAAACATTATGCAAAGTAAAGACATCATCCTTAAAGCATGAAATAAGAGTAAGAACAACTTTCTTCTTGCACCCCTTCAGTCTGTGAACTGCAAGTGAAAGTTCAATGTTCACAAAATTAGTTTCATTTACTTTTGAATATTTAGGTTATTTTTCCTGTATTTTTTAATTAAGTGCAGGACTGATTAAAATAAAAAACAGAAGAATGCTCTAAATTTTGCTGGTCCTTTGGTTCTGCAGGGAAGTTGCTTCAAATACTCTTTGAAAAGAAATATTGGGATTTAGTAGCAGTACAAGGAAGGTTATTTAGAAGACAAGTTACATAGAGTATACGCTGCCCACCGCTCTGCTCTTATATTATCAGCTGGTTTTGATAAACCTACTCAGTTTCCACAGAGATAACTGAGAACAGAATCCGCCTGAAGACCCCTCGTTTGATTAGAGTTTTTAAGTCAGAGTTGAGCCCTATCTTCAGAAGCAGCCTTCCTATCACTAACTGCTTCATAGTAAGAAATAGAGATACACAGTTGGATCCTTCAGACCTAACAGAAAATTGAAGAGATGCCTTTGCGAGGCAGACCTATGCTGTTGAGGTATCTCAGAAAGCCTATATTTACTGCCCAGTAAGGTCAATAACAAAGACTTTATTTATGCATTGCTACTAAGACTGACAATAGCACTTTGCCATTAAGTGCCTCAAACTCATTTCAGCCTAAACCCATATTCTACCAAAGCTATTTTAGGCTTCAATGACCAGAGGCTTTTTATCAATGACTCGGAACTCCCAGCATACCTTGATTCTTGATACTGACTCAATCTCTGCACACCTGGGTTTCATTCCCAAAAATACTGCTATTACTCAAAAATCATGAATCCTACCAGTCACCTAGGGTTTGCAATCTAACACAGCAACTAGATGTAGTTAACTTTCGATGCTGGCTTCCACTAAGAAGCTAATCCTTTCTTATTTAGTAAATAGCCACAGCTGGGGAGAAACTTTTAGAAGTAAGTTTTTCACTCAGTCATCTGATTTGGCTAGAGGGGTGCAAAATAGAGAATATTTTGTTTTGGTTTCAGAACGCATTTGTAGTCAAAGTTGAAGTATGCAGAAAAGTTTGAAGGAGGAAAAACTGCAGTGTGAAAATGCAGTGATGTTTACTGTAGAGCACCTAAAAATAGCTCTTCTTGAAGAACAGGATACTCTGAATTAGAAGAGCAGGTCCATATTTCTGTAGAATTCTATATGGCTATTCTACATAGGGCTGATTTTCTGAAAAAGCAGAATACTTAGAGGGGGTGCAATTTCTTCCACCCTCCTTCTCTTTCCGTGCACACCTCATTTCCCACTGAGACACAAGCTACACCTGGCACAGCTCATACGCTCCGGTCTGTTGTGGGGACAAGTAAGTAAAATGCTGGGCAGCACCTCTATACCCTGCTCCCCTGTTGCTACCCTGCTGTCAACCACTTGACTGCATCTAGCCTTTATTTGCTACTAGAGCAGCTGCTTCCCACCAGTGAATACTAAGCCTGGTTCCATGTGTAGCAAGCTTTTCTTTCAGCTTATTTTGTCTCTAGTTGATTCAGGGCAACAAATCTCTCTCACCTTCCTCATGCTGATAACCCAGTAGACTGCAGAAGCAGTTACGGGCTGACTCCAGTATTGTAGGGAATGTGTGTAACTCTGTAAGAAGGTAAGTAAAACATAAAAGAGCTTTAATGGGTCAGAAAAAAAGGTCTATGAAGCCTCGTACCTCATCTCTAATTCTTTAGCAACTGCAGATACATAGAGGAAGAACACAAGAACAAAGGCAGCTTACAGTGCAATTTCTTTAGAATATACTCCAAACATTTATGATTTAAGGATTTATATATAATGACATTCCTATATCAGAGGAATGTCATTGTCTTTTCAGACTAGAAGGACTTTTCTTCCATTAAATTATAGGGTAACGTTTTGAATTCACATAATTGTTGTGTTTCAACACAACACAATTGTTGTTCTAGCAAGAAGCTACGGAGCTCAATAGCATATCTAATTCAGCACTACTTCCTTTTCTTTGTTATGAACCTGTCCCTGATGGTTTCTCAGCAGAGTCCTGACAGTCTTTACATCAGAACAGATGACCAATAGTTACTTCCATTTACTTCCTCCATGGTCCTCATGACACTTGGAAGCCCTGTCCACCTTCTGAGTGGCTACTTACAATGGCTACAGTACCATGACCTGTCCTGTATGAGGGAAACTACAGCAGCACTTTCTAATAATGTAAGAGTAAATTATCTAGAAGGTTGTATTCTTTAGATGTTCTTCTTATTGTTCTCAGCTTCTGTTAAATGACTCTCTTAAAACTTGACACCTATTCTCTGCATAATACAATCAGTAAGACACTGCCTTTCTGGCAGCAGCTTTATTCAAGAAGATAACACTGCAATCCATAGCTTCTATGCCACAGACAGCATTTTAATCTTCATGTTATTATATGGGTTTTCAGGACTGTCTTCATGTGCAGCCTTGATATAAAAAAAATATGTGTTTGTCTTCAACTTTGTGAAAAGTTGTTCTCTTCCCCAGATAATGAACTGTTGTGTCAGAATTCATTGGGTTGAACTAGGATAATATACAAGGCAAAGTCCTGATGGATACCTAACAGACTTGAGCCCGAGGTTTGTCTTATCTTGGATGGACTTGCTTATGGAATCCAGATAAATTGATGACAGGAATCTCTGCTAACACCAGGCAGCTGCAGACTGCAGACAGGATAAATTCTAGTCATGGAGGTGGTGTATTTGACACCAGCTGACAACATGGGAATGTTACCAGAATGTTTCACCTACACGTCACTCTCCAGTTTCTTTTCACAGTCATAATGCTATTCTTTACCAAGGTTAAACAGGACTTCCCTTGGCTTTTCTTGTAACGTGAAGCAGCTTTGTGTTAGAACCAGGGAATTACAAGCCTGAGCTGTACATTTCCTAGGCCACTTACCTATGGGGTACCCCATAGGTGAGCTGGAGGAGCAATAGAATTGCTCCTCATCAGAGAGGGTGACATGATGAACAAAGGTCAGTAAGGGCAGATTTTGCTTTGAAAGTTTGGTCCATCCAAACAAAGTGCATTTTAGCTAAGTGAAATGCAATATTTTACTGATCTAGAGATAAGTGAGGAACTGAACCCTAGTAACTAGTGAGTCATATTTATAGTTCATAACAAAGAAACAATTCAACATACTTTGCAAGGGTGATATAACGGGTGAACAAACTCCTTCCTTAGATGCACCAGCAGGCAAGTACTGCAATGATTTTTAGTTCCCCATCTGGCACTGCTCACCTGATGCTGGCACGTTTCCTGCATACTGGAATGGCGTGTCCAGTTCTGGTGTTGACATTTTAAAGAGGATGTTGAAAAACTACAGGGTGTGCAGGGAGGAGACACAAACATAGCTCAAGAGATGGAGAAAAATATTTACAGGGAGCAAATTTGATCTTATCTCAAAGAAGACTTGAGACAGCCATGATAAGTGCATTAGTAACCTTCCTGGGGAGAAAATAGCATATACAAAATGGTCCTTTAATCTTGCAGAGAAAGGCATAACAGACAATTTATGGAAATTGAAATTGAGCAAATTCATATTAAACATTTTTAATGAGTGTAATTAACCATTGAAATACACTGAATCAGAGAATAACAGGTTCCTGTTCTCTGTGGCTGTGGCTGTGCTAATAACTTAAAAGAAGTCAAGGCTCCCATCAGAAAAGCTAGAATCTTTCTACCTAGATGTGGGCTAAATGGATCACGCTCATGCTTCTATAGCTTCAGGTCAAGACTGGCTGTGTTTTCTGAAGTAATATGTAAGCCCAAAACACAGCACAGGCTATTGGCAGGCATTGGAATAAGCTGCCCAGGAAGGTGGTTGAGTCACCATCCTTGGACAAGTTTAAGAGTCGTTTAGATGTGGTGTTGAGGGATACGGTGTAGGGAAGAACTTTGTAGAGTAGGGTAGATGGTTGGACTCGATG
>JAOXJM010000079.1:15884124-15897605 GCA_026413425.1 Tringa solitaria
TAGATGGTTGGACTCGATGATCCCAAGGGTCTTTTCCAACCTGAATGATTCTATTCTATGATTCTATGATTCTATTGCACTCCATCCAGGAGAACAGTGTGAGACTAGCCAAGCGCTTGGACTTTTTCATCCAAAGGTCGTGTTTTAGTTAGCAGATCTACAAATCTACACAACCTTACTCATTCACAAAATGTCCTGAATATCCATACTTGCCCAAAGCAAGCTTGCTTGCAAAAATCATTTACTTGCGTAGAGGGCAAGTCCTGGAAGATGTAATAAAACCAGGATTTCAACTGTGCCTCACGCATGAATGAAGCCAGGAGATATTGCCTCCTGGAAATAACAGTGCAGGAGGCCTATCGGTTGCTCAGGTACTGTTTCACCTGCAGGCATTGTTGTTTGTGTTGCTTAACACAAAAATGTGTTACAGTGTTATCGCTCACTCCAGCAGATATAGCACTGCTAATTATCCCATCATGTAGTCACTTTGCAGTGATATAAATAGCCCAGTTAGTGTCATTTTACATTATCCAGCAGAGAACCTGCAAAGCCTGGGTAGGGAATAGAAGTTGCTTAAAAAGAAAAGCAGGTCACTTTAAAGATGGATGCTGTAATTTTTCCCCACACGCTTCAGATGCTGCTGTTTGCTTGAATCAAGTCAGCAAAGAAGGAAAATGGGAGTGACAAATAGGGTGATGAAAGAGATGAATTAGTAAATAGTTCTATTGCTGAGAATTCACCAAAAGCAGAGATGTAGAGGCTGATGTGAATAATATTTACCTCAGTCTCTCCTAGATACTATACTTCACAGTTCCCCCCTCCAAATTAGTTTCATAATTTACATCCCCTTTTCCTCCCTGCAAATGGTCGAGTTTTCCTGTTGCCAACAGAATGGCTTCTTCTACAGCTCTGCCTTAAGGATGTCTGATACATACCCTTGAGGTCCACCCCACAGCTGAGAAATTCTGCTGTATCTGAGCTGGACTGCTTACTCAAGTAGGAGGTTCAATGCAATGGCAGACTATATATGGGAGATTATGCCTAATGAAAGGGATTCCTAAATTTTAAACTGAGATTTCCAGTCCATAAACAGATAAAATTGTGAGGGAATTGTGAAACACAGGCTGGTTTGGACCATTTGTGCGCATGCATATGTCTGGAAGAGCTAGGAATTCTGGGAAAACATCCCACATCCTCAGATTTTCCCTAGATAAGATTTCCAGGCAGTAAATATACTTAAATGGGGGAAAAAGTGTTCAAATTACTATTATTATTCTTCTAAGCATTTGTAAGAAAAGATCAGAAAACCTGGGAAGTTCAGACCTAACTATTGGAGGGGGAATTGACAGAGAAGGTTATTAAAATCAAGCTGAGCAAAGGAAAATTAGGTAGTCTTAATGAAAATTTGCTGATGGTGAAATATTGTGCTAAGTAATAGAATTACTAAAAGGAGGCAGTATGGGCCTCATCTCACAGCTGAAGAATGAAGAGAATAATCCCATTTACATATTTGAAAAAGAAGGTGACACAGAGGTCCGAAATTTGTTTCATCTTTTTCCAAGTTCTGTAACCATTGCTGGCAGTGTAGTCCTTTTATCTTCAGTAAGCAAGATACACAAGCAAGATCCATTTACTAGGAATCACATGGATTTTTACCATAGTCAACCTGGCTCCAATCGCATCTGGCTTCCCTGTGGCTGAAGACAGGAGGTTCTTCTAGTGGCAGGTTGCCATACATCACCATAGATAGCACATGTTACCAAAAGAAAGTCTACGATCTTCCAAGGATACTTCATTCTGAAAGACTGGCTTGTTCTACGTGTTTTCAGGTGAGTAATTTTGCTTTAAGATATCTAAAGAATAAATATTTTCCCAGTGTTTCTTTTCCAGTTGAGTACGCAGATGGGTTGCCACAAGGGCAGTAGTTGATTGACAACAGGAATCAAGACAGTCCAGTTCAGTGTGCATCAAAGGGTGGTTCCTCTTCCTCAGGATGTGGTTCACATTCTGGAAATCTAAGACCTTCTGCCCCACTGCAACCCGGCAAAGGAATTAGACAGTCAGAATGTAATAAAGGGTCTTGGCAAGGGGTGGGGAGTCACTGAATGATCCAGGGGAGAACCTGGATGAACACCTCTTCAAATGTGCTCATGGAAAGTACAGCACCTCCTTCCCTCCAGATTGCATTTATACACATAGCATGGTCATCTAAAAAGTGTAAAACCAGAAGAATATGGGACAGTAAGGAAATGAATCTTTGCAAGCAGAGGTCTGTGCAGCCTCTGTGGAAAGAGGAATAAAATTTCTACAGTGTTGGACATGAAGTACTTTCTCAAATTTGCACTGAACTCACTCACATTTTGTATCATAAATTCTTTAAGGTGAGGAAGTGATTTGCAAGCTCCAAACAACCTTAGGATATTATTTTCCGAGTAAGCACCTCTAAAATGAATGTTGTAAATCTCATCTGTTCCTTGTGATGACACTCACCCACCTGCTTGTCTCAAGGTAGAACCAAAGTTTTAAAAAACTTGCATACAGTTGTCCAGGGAATTTTTCATGCACATCTCAGGCTCTATTTGCTATGCAAATTGGATAGCAGCATGCCCAAAATAACTTACATGTCTGCCTGCTTACTTGCAAATCGAACGATGTAAGTTAATAGGCAGCAGAATACTGGGTCCCTACAGCAAAGTACATAGATTTACAATTTATAAATCAGCAAGACCTCTCTATTGCTGCCTCTGTTGTGCACTGAAGTCACCTCCCATCTTGCATACCTCTAGCAAATTTGGTTTTCTTCTGCTAGTCTTTCTAACTGCACCATTTGTAAGTATGCCACCCCTCTATGGGCCAGCTCCAGAAGTCAACAGAAAGCCTCTCATTAGTTTCAGCAGCCTTTGGAGTAGGGAGGAAGTAAATAAGCATATTGCATGCATTGTTCTTTAGAGGCTTTTCTTCACACCAAATTGCAAATGTGAAGAATTCAGAAGTGGTTTGATGGAAATTAATGTGTCCTGCAAAGTCTAGAGGACTTAAGCCCAGGAACTCAGAACGTAGCTTGTACTGTGCAATTTTACTGACATTTCGACATTTTCCCAAAGATTAATTCACAGCACTTCTCAGGGGACTCAGCTTAAGTAGTTGCGACAGACCAGAGAGGATAACCCTTTTCTGCACATTACCTCAACTCTTGCATCTCACCTCTAACAACACTGCTGTGATGCTCATCTCCTTAAGCTTTTTGGTGTTTTAAAGATAGCTGGAAATTCTATTAACCAAACATATTTCCCTTTCAAAATAAAGCTGCTTTCTTTGGAAAAAAAAAACCTTTTAGCAGGAATATCTATCTAGATGAATCTCCTATATGAAAAGCATTTTCTGTAAAAAAAAAAAAAAAAAGAAAAGAAAAATGTTGAAAGGACCTATTTTGATGTGCCTGACAAAAAGTTTTGTTTTCCATTCCATCAAAGTTCTATTTGCAGATTATTTTTTAGCAAAATAAATAAAACTGAACTCACTACTAGTGCTTTGAAATGATCATAGTGACATTTTCTTTCTCATACCAATTCATTATCATAATTGTTTCTATTAATATATTTCCAGATTTTGTGCCCTTCACCCGATTTGCACACTGAAAATATGACAAGATTATTCCTTCCTCCCCACCTCCTGCCCAGCTTCCTGGGGTTAGGAGAACTGGGTTTTCACCCTCCGTGTTAGCAGCTCGTCACTGACACCTTCTGTTATTTCGCTTATGTCCATGCAGGCTGCTGCGATTTTAACTCCTTTAGCCAAGAGGCATTCTTATACATCCGAGAGCAATGTTGCTTAGAGGAATATTGCAATCGATCCCTCCCCTTTTCTTGAATGAAATGCCCACTGTGGCATTGGTAACTCTGTTCTAAATATGCAGCATGCCTCGGACACAAAGCACTCTAAGAATTTTGCAACCCTATATTTAGTGTTCACTGGCCTCTGAGCCCAGCTCAATGGGCAGTACATGCCAAAAGCTCGGACACATTTCCTTTGCAAGGTAGCACAACAGTATAAATAAGTGAAGATGAAGGGATTTCTGTACCTCCCCTGGGTAGCTGTGCAGGGGCCTCTGTTCAGCGTGAATGCAAACAGAAGGACATGGACTTGGGAGATTTTCACAGCCACTCTCCCCACACAGCACAAATAAATTTTGTCTTTATCAGACTAAGAATATTGAACTAAGACTCTTAATGACTGAAGGGTCATAGGAAAAGCATAGGCCATGTATATCAATATAAACAGATTTTAGACTTGCAGGCCTCAGGGACAGCTGCATTTGAAGCTGTACATAGTTGCAAGGGAATTAAATACATTTCTCTGATACGTGATCATAAGGTTTGGTCAAGGACAGCAACATTGCTTCCATTTATTATGCATAAAGCACTTATGATCGTGGGATGCTTGGTAAAATACACAGGAACTGCTCTGCAGTAGGCACCTACAAACAGCTGGATTTTGCAAAGGACCAGGAGGTCTTACCTTTTTCCCTGAAAACTCTTATTCCTTCTTTTCAGTAGCATTTGGAAAGAAGAATAAAAGGAGTGAGCTTTCAGCCACCCTCAGCCTAAATCAACATCTTTCCTATTGCTGCTGGGAGCTCATGTTGTGACAGGTCATTGCAAGATCTGTAAACGCAAAGATGAAAGCAATTGAACCTCTTGAGGGGAAGGCAGAGAGGATAAAGCTGGAGGTAGCAGCAGGATGCCACAGGGTGGGAGGGGAAATCTGGAAAGAAACCTTGAGAAACCTCTTCCCTGCCTGGCAGGGCTTGAGCTGTTCTTTCCTCTCCTAAGAAGTCTTGCTGTTTCTGTAATGGGGTTGTTATGGTTTGAAGGCTAATTATCCTTCCCAGAAAAAGAGATAAAAACAGAGATGTTGTGAGACGGTGAAGTTCTAACAAAGTGAAACCTACCAGAGATATATGACAAGGCCTCTCCCCATCCTGTCCAAAACCACATATCTGAAGACATACTCCCATTCTACCAGAGAAGAGAGATGCCACTACCTTATCACATTGAATTACTATTTCTTAACTCTTGATGTTCTCTAAGTAGCTCCCTAAGCTGTTTATAGGTGAGCCCAGAATGAGGATACATTGAGCTGGTCATAGCTCTCTGGCTTTCAGACTTTGAGCTGAGAGTGCAGGCTTAGGAAAGAGGAGACCAATTTTGATTCTTTCAAGTGGGATGACTCATACAGGGAAAATATTCAATTCAAAAATCTTTCAGAAGTAAAATAATGGTTTTGCTTAAATATTAAATTGACTTTTTGACTTAAACAAAACTATCTCAAACACCAATGTTGTCCTTTTCCATAAAAATTGTGGTGTGGAGGATAACAATTCTTCTGTGTCATGCTCCATCTTCTCATCCAGTGCAGGGTGTCATAGCGTGATCTCATCTCCAACAGAGCACTATGGTAGCACCCCATGTCACCCCCCTGATACACATCTCTGTAGGCCCAAGAATTTTGCAGGCTATTTTTAGCCTTCATCCTTTGTTCTGCATTAGAAGTGGATAAATCTGGCCAAAACTGAAAAGTTTAGTAATTTGGCACTACTTAGCCCCCAATAACTACAATATATGGGCACAAGTCAGTATTGGGAACTCTGAAAATTGTGCTGTTATTTCTTTGGAGTGCTCCCTCAGCTGCCATGAATAGGACCTGTAAGTCTGGCAGGCAAACTCTGTCAAACACAGGGAGACTGTACCCTCAGCTCTTTGATCTATAATATTCATTAGTATCCTGCACATTCCCAAGAAGTTGTTGGTTTGATTTTCATCTGGTTTTGTTTAAGTGTGTTTGAGTTCATGGGATGTTTGGATTGTCTCTTCAATATTTTTACACACAAACTCTCCGCTATAAAGCTGCCATCTGTGTCTGAAATATACACCAAGTGTGCTGGGGTTTTCCTCCCTAGAGAGCTCCTTTTCTCTATGAAACACTGAATAAAATTCATATGGGTGTTTCAAAGCCAAATAATTAAAAAAAAGAAAAAAGAAGAAAAAAACCCCAGCTTTTGCAGGATTGAGAGAGTCAGATTTAACCATCTTTACCAGCATTATGTCATTCAAGCAATGTTCTCGCTACAACAATAAAAATATTATAGCACCTAGCTGTACAATTCATCCTCCGATTATACCCCAAATATTAGGAAGCCTGTGCTACATGTGAGGTTTACACCCTCCAGGTGTAAACATAGAGGAGGATTTGACTTTGCAAAAAAATTACAGCAAACACTGCATAACGTTCACAGGCACCACTCAATGACTAATGATGAACATTTTTTATGTCTGTAATTAATGTCCTTTCATTGTTGCTGGACCAGCCCTAACCTCTAATGCTGCACTGGGAGCAAGTGCCCTAGCTTTACGTATCCAGTCTGTCCACTGAGAGCACATGAGGACCATCTTAAAGGTGAGACTCACCAGCAGTTTGGGTAGCAAAACTTTTGATCACAGACTCTAGTAAGGCCAGCAGCTACCCAATGCAGTATGGGACATCCTCAGTTTTCCAATGTCCTTAGCAGGTCACTTAGACCTAGACCTAGCAGATGACCTTGTCAATCCACCAGCAATACTTTTTCTTAAGCTGGGCAGGCAGTGTCACATGAGCAATGTGAGCAAAGGCCATCTATGTTAATTGAGCCCTCTGCTTTTATCTACAGCCTGGGATACTCCCATGTGGGATTCCTCTTTCCGTTATAAATGCCCTCTTTGCTTCAGTCTTTGCTGCTAAGGCCATCCCTCAGGAATCCCAGACCCTAGAGGTAAGAGAAAAAGTCTGGAGAAAGGAAGACTTTCCCTTGGTTGAGGAGGATCAGCTTAGGGATCATTTAGGCAAACCTAACACCCACAAATCCATGGGTCGTGGTGGAATGCATCCATGAGTGCTGAGGGATTTGGCAGATGCTATTGTGAAGCCACTCTTCATATTCTTTGAAAGTTTATGGAGAACAGGGGAGATGCCTGAGGACTGGAAGAGAGCCAATATCCATCTGAACATAAGGAAAATCTTTACTTTGAGGGTGACAGAGCACTGGAACAGGCTGCCCAGAGAGGTTGTGTAATCTCTGGAGATATTCAAAACCCTCCTGGATATGATCCTCTGCAACCTGCTCTAGGTGAATCGGCTTTAGCAGGATGGGGTGGACTAGATGATTTCTAAAGACCCCTTCCAACCCCTGCCGTTCTGTGATTCTGTAATAATAATGCTTAGAAGCCCATTCAGGAGCCAGCTGCCATACTGATGGACATCGCAATAACCCCTCATTATGGGCTGAACTGTCTGCTATCTTCTGCAAACTTCATTATGAAGAGACTTGGCTCCACTGTGTATTTCTTTGCCCTCTTCAGCTGGAAAGTCTGTATAGTTAAGGCTAACTATGGTCACATGCAGTAAAAGGCAATCCCTGCCCCAGAATCTTCCAAAGGTTTGTATTAGAGAGCAGTAAGTTGCAGTGTTGTGAAGTGACTTGCTCCTGTCTTCTGCTGATGAATTAAATGAAAGGTTCAGCTCTTGCTGAAGAGAGAAATTGTAGGTGCACAATGATATCTTCAACAGCTACACTGGAAAGATTTTCTGATGCACTTCTTGGGACCTGCTGCAAAGTGCTACATCAAGCAGCTCATTCACTACTAAAAGCAGCAATATGCTGTATCGGACCTACAGATCTCAGGCATTACTCTGTCTGTGTGCTTAGTCAAAGCCCCTGACACTTATGTGTTAATTAAGAATACAGCTGCTGTTGTCATGACACAGCAGTTATTCAGAGTTATCTGAGTTCCCTGCAAAATGAGAACAAATACTGAAGCTTTGGAAGATACACCATCATTATTTAGTTTGTAACACGGAGCAAGTAGATAGATAGAGCAGGAAGAGCTGCTGAAAAGTTTAGTTCTTCATGATAGGCTTTGGCAGAATAAACTGTAGATAAAGAATTGCCCATGGGGAGCAGATACAGGATTTCTCAGAAGGGATCTCTGAGAGACACCATTAAAACAGGATATTTGTTGACTTCATTTGTCCCAGGCCTCGCTCATAACATTAAACTTTGTGTGACCTGGAACAAAAAGGAAAACTGATGTCTTCTGAGCTGTGAAAAGACACTGAGGCACAGCTAGGGAAGGAAGCTGGGAGTCCTCATTTTTCACTCCCTCCTCTTCTATCAGTGGGTAACCCACCCGTGCACCCGTGTACCATAATTGAAACAGAGAAGTCCTTCCACTTTAAACCATGTTACAGCTTTGGTGCAAGTTGTTTATTTTTATGGCCTGGCACCTCAGAGGAAATAGAAAAATGATTGTTACCCTTACTGAAAACTGCATCTGTCTCTGGGATCAAGCACTGTGTGCTGTCCTCATGATATCATGGGACATAGTTGAAGATTCAGAGCTCACTGGTATCATGGGGAGTTTTTCCACTGACATTCATGGGTGATGGATAAGGCCTTTATCTAGCTACTTTATGAATGTTCAGTATTAAATGTTTCTTTTTTACAGTGTTATTAACGAATAGGTCTGATGTACACAAGAAGCTGGAAAGCATTTTTACTGCCAAGCCTCTGTTTGAACCAATGGGCAGTTTCGCTTATTATGGTCCATTATTTTTGACTTGAGGCTCTAAACTTCACTGTAAAAATGCTGTCCTTGTTGTTAGTTTGCTATCCTGAGTGTTGCCATAAACACAGTTTCTTGCCAGCCAGGAGACAAGTAAGGTAATTTCTGATGATCTGATGAACCCCTGGTTGCTCCTGGGCAGCAGTAGGATGCCTAAGCTGGGATCACAGTGATTTAAACACTGGACTGAATCAGGAATGGGACTGTACAATCCTTTCAGACATATAGCTCCTCCTTGGCTATTTACCTACTGTATGCCAGCAACTCATATGTGAAAGGATAAACCAGAGCGAGCCCAACTCACACATTTTACCTGAGGACCAAGCTTTACTTAAGGCCTGTTAAAGCTTTTAATGTGCATTATAGGCCAGCGAGCAGGAGATTCTCTCCAGGCTGGCAGGCATTTATTGACCCTGTTTTACCAGTGTCATTTTGAGGAAAACTGTGGTTTCATGCCAGAAGCAACACTGGAAGGAGACATGACAACCTGTACCTCCTGGCAGATTCAGCAGTTTTTGAACAGCTCTACTGCATTTCGTCTTGCAATTTTATTGATCTATCCCAAAGAAAGAAATAAGGAATACTTAGGACAAGAAAATGACACTAGGCAGCCCTGCTATATACAGTTTTGACTCAGATTTTTTCCTAACCAGTGATTTTAAAAGTTGACATGGTTTTGAAAAGGGACTTGAATAATTAATGGAAGAATACGAAGAATGTAAATGGAGATTCTAAATATGAAGAAAGCAGACCTGGAAGTTGAGAGAGCATCATCTGTCTCTGTGTGTGGTAGCACCCTATCTTCGAGTCTCTTATTGACACCCTCATGGACAGGATCCCATGCCTGGGTCCACTCTCCCAGTCATTTATGATAGCCAGATGCAGGGGGGCTTGAGACAAACTAGAAAAACTATGAAACTTTCCAGGGACAGGAGCATATCAACAATACAGCTAAGTGGTGAAGCTCTGTAACGCCTTTTCTTCTCTTGAAATAAAAGAGGATTTCACAACTGCCCAATTTACACACTTTTGAGAAGTTCACCTCTGCAGTGGTATAGTTAATAAATAATTGTGCTTTTTTTTATCTCCCAGTTTGAGAATAGCAGGCGTTTATATGCTTCAAAAAATTTCAGTAGGCCGTTTTAAATTAAATAATGGGTCAGAAGCCTTATATCCTGAGTTCTGCTGCCCAAAATAGATTTTTCAAATGGTAGATTGTACGTGGCTGGATAGCAGCCCAGGTGCCCTGCCTGCTTTGCTGTGAGAGAGCTGGACCAGGCACTGGGGCAATCAGGCACTGCAGAGGGGTCATTATCACTAATGAGACTTTTCCATCCAGCTCTTTGCTAAGAACAGGGAGTTATCGGGGAAGCCCATGTTTCCGCTAGGCTGTGGTGTCTGGGCAAGGCCACTTCTCTGAAATGTAGGCAAAGCTGAATACTGTCACCTAAGAGACTAGTAGGGCCAGACCATTCATGCTTCAGAAAGGATAAGGGGATGAGAGGACAAAGAGTGGAGACAGGAAGTGCAAAGGGTGGCACTGAGGGGGTGAATTTGCCATCAATGTGTCTCCAGGTGCTCCTTCCTCTTCCTCAGAGAGGACAACAGCAGCCTGGTGCTCCAAAGCTTTGACACCTCTAAGTGCTGGTGTTACAGCTCCTGGATATACAGCAACCTGCAATAAAGAAGTTTAACTCAACAGGACTACTGCAAAAACTGGCAAGAACACTTACATTTTCAAGAACTGTGAGGTGGCATAAGAGAACAGATTCGATATTTGCAAATATAGCATGTCCCACCAGCTCTGCTGAGCCTGAAGGACCAAGAGGTCATTTTGTCATGGTTTGTGCTCAGTAGTGTTCCTGGACTTTCACTGTGCTTTTAAAGGGGAGTATTTTGAAGATACATATACTCTTTTTTTTTTTCTCCCTCATCACCAGACAGCTATACTTCATGTTGGTTTTTCATGCAGAGTTACTTGTCTTTGCCACTGTGATCAGGTGAAAAAAGCAGATAACTTTAACAAATTGATTTAAAAGACACCAGGGAATAAAAGAAAGTCAGTTAAATTTAAAATATCTGAAAATCAAAAATCAAACTCATTCTTAAAGTGCTGAGTGCTAGTAAGTTTAATTGGCCAAGCTGAAACATGTTTTTACAGAAATATAACAACTACCCAGGAGGGAGGGAAGAAAAAAAAAAAAGCAGTTTCTACCTATGAGGTCTGTTTAATGTATTGAAATACAGTAAGCTGTATCATTCAGCTCCTGCGTCTCAACAGTTTAGTCCAGGACCCTTTTCCTGGCTCTCTTTCCTCTGATCCTGTGATTCAGATTTGGGATACTGCTTTGGGTTACTTTTAACCAAAAAAAAAAAAAAAAAAGACAAATTAATCAGTAAATTGAAAGCTATAAATGTCAGAACAAACTGGTATTTGGCACAAAGTTCCTCCATAGAGCTAGATGAAAATACAGAGTGGTAACTTCATCCTAGTGTTACTAAACTGACTAGTTGCCTTCGTCCAGTACACAGCAAAAGTGATGTATAA
Organism: Tringa solitaria; assembly: GCA_026413425.1. NCBI lineage: Eukaryota > Metazoa > Chordata > Aves > Charadriiformes > Scolopacidae > Tringa > Tringa solitaria. Next base: position 15,895,330 of record JAOXJM010000079.1, read on the forward strand.
GCCTACTGAGGTGGCTCAAGCCAAGAAACTTTACCTTATGTTCACAGTGAAATAAACATACATATATGTGGCTGGTTACTGCTGTTCAGCTGATGGGTGGTAGCATGCTACTTCCTCGTTACTCATTTTTCTTAAACAAGAGTTTAAATTTTCACCATAGCTCATGATTTGGATGACAGGACTAAAGCTTTGGCAGCTGTCAGCTTCTCCCCAGCTGGACTCTCTAGGGTAGATGTATCTTGGATAACAGATGTATCTGTTATTCAAGAAATCCAAAATATTCCTCATTATTCTGATGAAAACAGAATTAGTTTAATCAAAAGAAAATTTCTGAGAAATATCCCTTGACAAATAAGGTTTCCCAGTCCCCTACTCAAGGTTTCTTCCCATAGTCTTGTTGTAAACTTTGAAAATCCATGGTCCCTTTCAAATCTTGCCATGAGGGAGATTTGGGGAGTTTGGGGAGGAGATGTAATTGAATTCAATTCTCCATGGCTCCTGCTCAGTGCCATCATTTCTTTATCGTCCTTCTTGGCAGGGGATGAAGCACAGAACAGGATTAATAGAGACTTGCAGAAGGGCAGTGCAATGTGTCAGTCGTCAGTATCCACTTCTTTGACTACAGACCTTTGCCAGCTGGATCTACTCATATGAATCCTCAAAGCTCCAGCTGGAAATGGCTGGTGACTCCAACTGTGCCGCTGTGACTGTGGGAAGCTCCTGCAGACAAATTAAAGCAGGAGGAGACTTATGGTCCCTGGGTTTGGCATACACTGACCCTAGCACCTGCCTCTAGCCTCCTCTCTTGCTGAGCTGAGACAGTAGCTAATGTGTTCTTGATTGCTGCTGCACTTAAGCAAATGAACTAATGGAAAGTTGCTAAATGCAGAGCAAACAATTAATTAAACACTTTATTTTTGTGCTGTTTAGAACAGGAAACATAAAACAAAATGTGGCTTTCCTCCCCAGTCATTGCCACCTCTCACACGTTTTCTTTTTATCAGCATGGCACCCCCTCTGCTAATGACCTGCCTTTTCATAACATAGACTTAATGGCTCAATAAACACCACTGTGTGACTAATAGATTCAGTTAGTTTCTCAGTCTCACCCCAACTGTTTACAAAATGTTTTGTTGGCACTTAGGGCTCTGTTTTCTGTAAATAGGAGTCCTGGACTTAGTACATGCCAGAAGATACCTACACCGTTCATGTCTGTAAGGTCAAAACCTTCCTCCAAGCAGAGTCCTTCTAGTGACAGAATTGTTAAGCCTCAGAATTCATTCAATGTAAGCTTTTATGGGATATAAACTGTGAAGATCCTTGATGAGGTATTTTTTTTCTGGCATTAAAAATTTTGTACCAAGAACTGTATTCCACAAGTAGATAAACCTCCTAGAGAGAATCAGGATCCCTATGTGGAAGAAACTGGACATATAGAAAAATGCATTACCACAGTTTTGAACAAATATGAAATTTAGACCCCTATCTTCTGCGTATGGTGGGATTTGGGGCCAGTTCTACCAGGCCACTCTGCAAAGGAACCATTCTGAAGAGGAAAACTCAGGAACAACAAGATGTGGGGACCAAATAATAGAGATTTACCAGGTTTTGAAACCAGAGTTCCTAACCACATAAACATCCTTTCTCAGGGATGTGCTCTGTAAATCTCTCTTCATCTATCCTCAATTTTTCAGGAGGCATAAAACTCAGTTGGAACATTGCTTCTGGGCTAAAACTTATATCAATGCTTTTAGTCAGAAAGCAATTTTATTTTGCATACTTTGAAGAAAAAAAGGTCATGTGAGTGATCTCAAGCTTGCAAAGTTGGAAACAAAAAAAAGACAAAAACAAATTGAAGTTAGTTTTCCTGAAGATGCTCTTTAGTATTTACATAATGGGTTTGTATTTCTAAAAAGAAAATTTTGCAGACCATTGAACCACAGCACAGCAACTAAGTGAGTTTGCTACTAAATCATTCAAAACAAGAGTTATTTAGCTTTTAGAAGAAGCAAAACATATTGTTGCATAAGGCTCTGAAAGGACTATTACAGTTTTTGTGCATCATTAAAGCAAAACCCCCAGATAATCCCTTAGTACATAGGTCAGGAACCCATAGCCTGTAATGAAGCTATGAATATTTATTATAGCAGAACTACAGCAAATGAGTAGTAGCTTTGGCCTAATAGTCTATAATGCAGCTGGCTGGATAATCTAAATATTACAAAGCCAAGAATTTACCAAAGCTAAGTAACAGAAATCTGCTATGCAAGTAAAGC
>JAOXJM010000079.1:15897705-15937914 GCA_026413425.1 Tringa solitaria
CAAAGCCAAGAATTTACCAAAGCTAAGTAACAGAAATCTGCTATGCAAGTAAAGCATATGCTGTCCCAGCCTTCTGCCTCTATTAGGGGTCAGCAGTAAGTGGTGAGGGCCATCTCATGGCATTCACAATCCTCTACTATCTCAAACAGGTCTTGTGAGAGACAGCCCTTTCTGATGCTTTTTTCCTGTCCTTACTGAGGTCATCTTTCAGCCATGTCCCTCAAAACTCCGTGGTTCCAGCACAACACTTGAATTAATCCTAGTCCTGTCCACATATCCAAATCATGTCATCTCTATGTTCACATTGTATAGGAGACACGGGTGCAAACCAAATAGAAATGGCATTAATGGTGATTTATGCCCTTGTCTTATTACTTTCCTCATAATTTCTGACATGTTTTTGTTTCTCTGATTTGACTGGCATTTCTGTACTTTTATTTGACTGACATTTTTGACCCCTGACAAGCATAGGGGTAGGGTTTTTAGAGAAATCTGCAACGATCAATTTAAAGCCTATACTGCATAGATAGATGGAGTTATTTTTCCTGTTGTGCATTACTTTGCACCTAGCAACACTGAATTTCATTTACCGTTTTATTACTCAGCCTCTCTATTTCATCCATCTGCAACTATTTATCTGCACCATCAACTTCAGGACTGTCAAATCTAAGTAAGTTTGTGTTAATGAAAACTCTGTCACTTCATTACTCTCTGTTTTTTTTCCAGATCATTCATGAATATCTTGATCAGCTCTGGTTTTGTGGCATCCTTCACTTTTCTACATTGTGTTGGGACCACTTTTAACAGTGGTCATTGCAAAGTGATGACTTTTAGTAACCAATAGTAATTTATAAGATTTTCTGTCTTATCTCACAATGACTTTATGGTTTACCCAAGTTTGCACTGATTTTCTTTTTTCCGCAGTAACTTTGCTTTAACTTTCTAGAACATCCTGAACATCCCCAGCATATTTTATCAACCTAAGACATCCTTTTCAACACGTGCCTTGACTTTTTCAGTGTGCTGTGGTATACATAACTTTCTCATCCAATGACACTTCAATTTTAGACCTTTTTTTTCCCCCAAATTCATTCCCTGTATGGGAATTTCCTGATTTCTCCCAGAGTAAACAGCAAAACAAATAGCTTATTGAAATTTTCTGTTTACCGTCTTTGTTGGTGCTTAGAAACATTCTGTAGTTTAGAGGTCACTAATAACTCCCCAAATGACTAAAACTGAGAACTATATCCACCACTTATTACTTCCAGAGGGAATAACCCAGTCAATCTATCTGCATATTTATAACTTAACCTGGCCAACTCTTCACTCAAGACAAAAGTTCAGATTCATAAAATGCTCTTGACCTTGAAGTCCTAGTGACTGAGTGTCCATTTAGTCACGTCAAGCTATTAGTTTCTATATCACATAAATGTTTGGTTGGGTTGTTTTGATTTTTTTTCCCTCCTTCAATATTCTAGAGTTTGTGTAAGAAGATCTGTTTTTTCAGAAAAATTCAGAAGGCTTAACTTTTGTCATATAACACTACTTAACCAATTTTCTAGGTTTTGATTTTTCCCTTACATCAGCCTTGATGGGTAGTTTTGTTTGGTATCTTTGTGTTGTGGGTTTTTTTTCTTGTTTCATGAAAGGATTGTGAAATACAAAGGGACAGCTTATGCTGGCACCCCAAAGAGTAGGGGCCTGTGGGAGACATGCAGTTCTGTGCTTTGATGCTGTGCAGGACTAATCCATGAGTCAGAGGAACGCAAAGGTGGCTCTGATTTAATCAAGACAGCAGCCAGTACTAGTTGCAATTATGTTGATTAAAGGTGTAATAAAGACTTCGAAGGTCTACCCTGCACCTCTGGCTACACTTCCTCCATGGCACAGCACCATTGGTGGCGAAGATCTCTTCTGAGCTCCTCCCTTCCAGGCTGGGATAAACCTCCCCAGGCAGTTTTAGATGGCATGGAGGTAAAAGACAGCAGGCACCAACATATGGCTGCTCAGTCCTTGGCAGATCTCTTTTTTTCTCTTTTTGTGTGGGGATCATACCCCTTCTCAGTAAGAGGGCAGTACAGTTCCTAAATCTGTCTTGGACAAACTAACGTAATTCCTGTAATGTCATATTCCAATTAATGCTGGATATAAGGGGGACCACATTTATACAGGTATCATCTGCATCTCCAGGCTTCAAGTCATTAATTCATCTCCTGAAGTAAACCTGAATACACAAGCTCCTCCTCACTGGAAAAAATAAATTTTTGCAACAGTTTTTTCAATCTCACCTTCCCAAGGTTGAATTTCCTGAACAATAGTTTTTAAAACTCAACAGGATCTTTTAAAATTAATAAAGCAAAATATTCTATCTTCTGGTGGAGGATGATTAGGATTTAGGGGTGGATTTTTCTGTTTTTTAAAAGATGCATATTTCTTTTCAATTCCCTCAAGACAACAAAAATTGTCTTGATCTAAATAATATAACCTTCTTGCTAACATTAATTAATCCTCTGTTACAGAAACACACTTTTCCACAGAGTATTTCTCCTTCCCTCTGGCAATGCAATCAAACCAAAAGAATAAAAGAAAGAAAAATCACATCCCTCGCACAAATATGTGTGAGTGTGCACACACACATACAGGAGCACCCCCACAAGAGTCTCTAGGAGAAGGAGGACTCCATGGACACAGGAGATCTGCCCTTATCTTCTCCAAATCAGACTGTCTGTTACCTACGAAGGGTTCTGCAAGCCTGACTGCAATGTATAACATTGAAGTTAAGATTACTCTTGTCAGGAGCAAAGCTAAAGTCAATAATTTATAGATACCCATATTTACCAATTGAAGTGATCAAATTCTTTATGACGTGATCTATTTGAAAGGATTTACTTGAGCTTGGTTTCTCCGTATTTCCACTTTCAAGGCACTGAGCAGCTCACAGACTTTTGAAAGTCAATTGTTATTCAAACACTGGGTACTTTCTTTTTGATGCTGACCCATATACCCAGTACTGATGATTTGACCAATTCACGGGAAGCCTTTATTTAGTTTTCCACCACAATTCATTTGGTATTTATCATTGAAAGGTCTAGGAAAAAATGGCAATTTTGCAGGTAACAAGTTACTGCACATAATCTTAATTACACTAAATGACTGTGGAACTGTTAATATCTCCTGTCCAATATGTGACTTCCTCCCAATCCATTTCAGCTCTTCATCAAATGTCAGCAGTGAACCAGCTCTGCCTTCTGAGCTCGAGCAGAGTGACTCCATCTAGTTCAGTTACCAAAAGAAACATCCGTGAAGCCACAGCTTCAAGCAGAATTGCCATGGCAGCCTACAGCAATTTAACTAGCTAGCAGAAAGCTGTCTTACCTCACAGTACCAAAAAGCAGTGAAAACATCTAGTTGTTTTCATCTGGCTTAGTGTGCTGAACTAGTCCAAGAAAGGTCCACAAGAGCACTGGAATTTCCAGGGGAAAGAATGTGACCTGGGGATAGGGATAAGGATGTGGCAATCAGTACATGCATTGGTGGGGGTACCATGTAAGAACACTCTTAACAGCAGACGTATGTTATTTTCTAAAGTGTGAGCCTCCTTCTGCCTTTGGATGTTGATCACAGCTTGGCTGATGTGCAGAAACCTGTCAGATCATGATCTTCTTATGCTAATGCACCAGATTTTCAAACAGATTATCCAAATTACCTAACATTGTGCTCTTGCCTTGACTAATCTTATGGGACTAATGAACTACTACTAGCACACACAGAGATTAAAAAAAAAAAAGTAATGAAAACAGTGCATTCAAATTCATCAACACCTGTTCTGCATCCTGTTTGTCCTAGTAGTTCCCACACCAGGATCCCTGGTAACACAGACAAGCACATAAATATCATAGCAAGTTTTGACTGATTTCCACATCCCCCCAAAAATTGTAACAGCAAACTAACATTCCAAATGCTTCCCAAGAACAGGTTCCTGACTCCATGGCTATCCTCCTGGGGACAATTTGCTTGACTCACTATGTTCTGCCCCTTCCACCATGGCACTATGTATCCTTGCATGCCAGGCTAGTGTGACAGTCCTTCTTCCTTTGAGGAGAGGCAGCAACCACACTGAAATCTCAGAGCAGGATGGGGCAAACTCAGGCTCTGGGTGGTAAATAAACTTGCACAGGATTTACTACTGTTGTGAGCCTCTTTCATCAGAAATCTCTCTAGCAGACCCTGACACCAGTCCCAGTTTCCTATCCCATGGTAGAAGGGAACACTTTGATTTCATCCTCATCTTCATATTAATTTCTTGACTTTAAAATAATATACAGAGGAAGGTTCATAGCCCAAGGCTGCTGTTTGTTTCAGTGACCCTGATAACTTCTCTGCATTTACCATCTGTTCCAGAAATAGCTTTACCTGGAAGCTCTCCTTAGTGTTCCTCTCCCTAGCTTATAGGAACACCATTCCTAAACTCACTGTCAACTCTCAGTACCTGTAGGAGTTAACTCTTGCCACCTACACGGTCAGGTACAACACAGACTAATGACTAAAACAAGATTAAAGTTACTATTATGAGGACGCAGAAGATTTAAACCCTTTATTGAAACCTCCTTGCAATCTGAGACCAGCAAAACTCTGAACCTGTCACACTCTCTTTCCCCCTCAATCCTAGGTGCTGCACCACATTGTACTGTAATTATTGCTCTTATCCTTCACTCTTTTTTGTACTGCACCTTGGACTTACTAGTCTTGAATAACACAGCAGGCTTTTTCTTTAAAAGCTCTATTTCATGTCTCTGACGATGCTGCTCAACTATAATGAGTGAAGCCATATTACAGGGAGAGAAAAACCCACACACCACCTTCTTGACAATATGCAATAACAGAAGCTAATGTGCTAACCTCTTGGCATTACCTGGGCACATAATGTTGGATCAGCAGTGTATTCCTATGCCAGAATGTGTAAAGCGATTCAGTAATTACCACTGATTACTCTCTTTTAATAGGCTATTTAATATTACCATAAAATATAGTATGACAAGTCAGGCGCTTGGATTTCAGTACAAGGGATCCAGGGAAGAATTTTCCACTGCCAAAGGCCAGGGTGATTCTTCTGAAGCCCTCAAGGCAGTGCAGCTCATGCTAGCTCAGGTTGGGGCACCCACCCCACCTTCCAGCAGATACCTGCACTGCCTAACTAACAACATGCTCCCCCTGCACGTCACCCTCACTACCACTAAACTTGTCATTTCACCAATGTGCTTTCACAGATGCAACCTGTGGCCTGCCACCCTTTTCCCTTCCAGCACGGCTCTTAAGTCCTTCCTTAAGTACCTCTTGCACTGCCATCTGAGCTTAAACCTGCTCCTGCCCACTATAAAGACTGAAACGGCTCCTCTGCTCACTAACCTCAGCAGTCAATGTTATAAACAGATCCTCTTGCTCCCTTTCCTAAAGAAATACAATATTTATTAAAGAATTACAATGTCAGATACTCAGCTTCAGCTTTACCTCCTGCCTCCCTTCACACACACATGCACACATATGAATACAGACATCTTTATAACTTTGTTGTGCCTCCACTAACCTCGTCTGACTCTTCCTAAATAAAATTTGAGAAGAGATAGAAAAAGAGCATGAAAATACTATTAAAATCCCAGGTGACATTTGACTGTCTTGGTGTGAAAGTTTTCTAAGAATGGCAGAAAAGCCTAAAAGGGAAAAAGTTCAGTTTCAGCTGGATTTTTTAAAAACTCAGACCTACCCCCAAGTTAAAAAATTGTGCCTATAATCAATTAGCTAACAAGCACATTAATATTAACCCACTATGAAAGTTGTTCTTTAATAAAAAGGGAAAGCAATGAGTGTGTAACTGAAGAAGACGAGACAATCAATTCTTTTAGTGGGTGGAAACAACGATCTATTTCAATGTAAACACAGCAAATTTTATATCATCATGCTGTGTATCTCTTTCAGAAGAATTCCTGTGTCCTAAAGGATTTGTTTTTCTCAGTCTCCCTGGCCTGGTTTTGTTCCTGATATATTTGTGTTTGTAACACCAGCTATGTTTATGACTCGTTTTCCTGTTTTTCTCATTTCAGCCCAGAGAATGGGGACTCTCTCTCTTTGGTTTCTGGACCAATGCATTCCCCAGCACTTTCCGTTTTCTGACTTTGGATTGCCGTGGTTATACCTTCTGCTCCGCACACCAGGTGTGCGACCTCATCCATCAGAAGGAGCTGGTTAGCCTATTTGGGCGTGCAGTGTGTTTCTGTACCACCTGGCAGGGTTTTATGTCTGAAAAAAGTCCTGTGGAGGACATACTCCAAGCTTGGGGGTTACACATCAGATTTTGAGGAACTGCCCTTTGGATTTAGGTGTCTAAACTGTTAGCAGATCTCTGACCTATCTCCATGGCTCTGGCCCCACCTAAAATCTGACTGACTCACTGAAAGCATCTAATTTCCTCCATTAGTTGTGAAAAAGCCAAATTGCCAGCTGAAATACCCCAAGTAGATGGGGAACAAGCAGTACACAGCTCCCCATCCTGCAACAGGAATAATAGTGCTGCTTCACCTCACAGAGGTGAAGTAAGGTAAAATGTCACAACGATTAGGAGACCTTCACATACTAGTTTAGTACAGAAAGCAGAACCATCACAAATAGGATCAGAAAGGACCTTGAAAAATCCTCTGCACTGTTCTCTAAAACAGATAGGCACACAACTTCGGCCATTCCTTGACTCTCCATCCATCTTGTCTTTCCTTCGCCCTCTCATTTTCTCTGTTTGCTTCTCTGTAGCTCTGTAGCCAGCTTCTTTAACCCCCCAAAGCAGTTGGAAATACAGTCTGATTGCAAGGTGCTACTACTGGGAATAAAGTTGATTGTAATAAATAAGGAGGCAGAAAACTACTGCAGATGAAATAAAATGCAACACATGAGTCATTAAATATTGAACAAAATTCAGGCTGCGTAGCCAGCCTCAATCTGTTTTTACTGATGGTAAATGATGGGCTTATATAATTTCTAACATCCTGATGGATTATACGACATCAGTTGTTTAGGTTGAGGAAGACCGAGTGAAAAGGGTGCCTTATACTGTTCTTATTAAAAGGCCAATTCCTGTCCAGTGCTGAGTACTCAGTATGGCTCAGTACCTTTCTGGTTGGAGTCTCAGTTTCTCCTGTGTTAATAAAAGCTGCGGCATTTTGGAAGAGTTTGGGCAGTTTGTAAAAGGTCCCCAAACACACGCTTGAGGATTGATTACCCTTGTCTGGTTTTAATGAAAATTAACAACGTGGGTGGGAGTAGAGTTTTATAATTACCAGGCCACTGAAATTAAAAATAGAAGAGTCATTCCCCAAACCTCCGAGACACCATATCCCTCCAGCCAGGTTCACTGCTGCACGGTGACTGAAGGGAGACACACTCTGCTGAAGAGCCACTGTTTTGCTGCAAGGGAGAGAAAATAAAAATTAACCTCTGATCTACAAAAGCGCTAGAGCCACTGGCAATTAAGATGTTATTTAATAAGATGCCATGCTTTGAATCACTAAAATGAAGGGTTGGAGGACTCTCTCTGCCACACTGCACCTTTTACCACTCTCAGACTCGGACATGGCAGCCACCTGAGGAGGTTAGAGAGCTGTGATTAAATTAATAAAGCATGGCTTGGCTACTAGAGGGAAAGACAGAGAGAGAAGTGATTGCAGGTAATTGCTGGATGTACTGCTGTCATTTCATTTTTTTTCTTTCTGCACTTGAGACTGGTAATTTGTTTGCTGCTCTTGTGCTTTAAAGGGTCTTCAGCTAGACATCCCCAGCAAAGCCACATTTTTTCGTCAAAAGCTAAAAAGAGGTTGAGATGACAATAAAAGTGCCAGCTTCTCTCAAAAATGTCTAGATGCCTTTTTTGCCAGATGACTGAAAATGTAAAAGATTTTTCTGAATTTTTTTTTTGAGAAAAAAATGCCATTTTCTGAGAATATTAAGAAGAAAAGAGAAAATTTATCAACAGTTTCCACTTTAACAAAACTGAATCTTTTTTCAGAAGTTTAGTTTTGAGAATTCTTTGTTGGGTGGTAACATGAGGAGCCTGCCTGTGTTAAGGAAAAGTTTGATTGATATGCTTCAACAACAGCTCATGTTCAAACTGTGGATGCTTCAACCGGCTTCTTGACGGTTCATTTTAATTCTTCCTTCCTGAAACCTGCATTCTTCCTTCCAAATCCATGAAGATTGTTACTGTCCACTGCTAAGTGCAGATTTAAAGCCATCAGTGTTTGTGAAACTTCTCTGGGCGGTGGATCAGTCCTTTGCTCTGTGTCTGAATGACTAAGTCACAAATATGTGTTTGGATCTCGGCTTGGGTATTTTGTAGCTGGAACAACACATTTTTCACAGCTTCTCTGCCCACCACCCTCAAGCCAATGAGGTGAGTTCTAGCTTGTTGAAAAGCTTAACAGAGAATCAGCCTTATAACTCACAGTTCACTACTTGAGCTCAGGGCAATGATCTGAACCTTTTCATATAAGCATGTCCGTGGTTTACGCAAGACACAACCCTAAGTTCAGGCAGCACAGACAGATGCGGTCTTTGTAGATGAGCAGCATATTCATGTAGCTTTGGATGGAGCCCCGTTCCCACCATGGAATTCAGATCTGCACCAGGCTTAGGGCATTTCAAAGATGTGAGACCTTTAGATGTACGGATTTGGTTCAGCTTATAAGAAAAAGAAAAGCCACCTGCAAGATTTAGATCTATATCCCCATAGTCGCTTTTTGAACTTCCCCAAAGATGTTTTGATCTGGAGTTTTTGATTCAGTCTAACCTACGTTTGCTTATCAGGTTTGGTTTCCTTCCTATTTAGAGCACACATATCATAGCTTGAACTCCATGGCTTTGCTTTCAAAAGCTGTGGGGTGAACCCCTCCTAAGTAAAAAAATGAAACACTGTGTGAGTTTGCTTCTGATTTTGCTAAAACTTTCCCAGAAAGTGGGCCTTTAAATGGCAGTGCTTTCTCTGATCAAGCAAGATGGCTGTCGGTTCAGATGCAGAGCAAAAAGTTAAGGCAGCCTGCAAAAAATGTGGGTTTTACCATGTGATTGGGACAAAGCAGACTTTAGCCATGGGATCTAGATATGCTATAGCAGCACCCCAGGCACCTCAGGTGAGAGGAGCAACCATGTGCTGGTGTTGAAGAGGCAAAGAGAGGGGGCTGCTGCTCTAGACAACTCAAACATTTTTTTCTTAGAAAGATAGAGGGGGAAGCAGGACCGATGATCCATCAGAGAAGAATCCAGTTTTCCTGATTCCCACTGTATGACTTTGTCAGACAATGAGAAAGAACAAGCAGCCGGCAAAACCTAGATCAAACTTTTTCCTTGGAGACTGTTGCAATTTTCTGCTCTGGGACTACATTCCCCAGAAGCCAGTATTAGGAGGAAGACACTTATTTTTCACTCTTCTGGTAAAATGGTAGCAGACAGTAGGTCATTTCTACCCCTCACAACTTTTCAGCTCTCACGCAGACAGATAGCCATGATGGTAAAAGCAGGAATTGTGGAAGACTGACCTTAGCGTTTCTTTTGTCAGATTGCTATCCATTAACTGGGTTAGTGTGCCCACTCTATCCATCGCTCTCTCTCCCTGTGTAGTTCAGGTAATAAAGCCCTCTGGAAGAAAACAGGAATGCATATTCATGGGGCACCTCATGAGGAGTGCTAACATCGACTCAGTGCTTTGAGGTTTTGTTAGTGGTGGGAATATTTCTGTCTTTACAAACCCTACGTAAACTCAAATTGGGGTTACAAAAAAGTGCTTGACTTCCTCTTGATTTAGTGCAGAACAAGAGTGCTGCTCGCTCCAGCGGATATGCTAGGACTTTTTCTGCCTGTGGTTTTGAGAGGGAAAATCTTTGAGGGTATTACACAGTTGAGCAAACTAAAGGAACAACTGTAGCGGTTGTGGAATAAAAGACCCTAAGGCTCAGAAAGAACAAAAAGGAAGAGGATACGTTTAAAGTCCTCACATTTAAAAGAATTGCAGAAAAGCTGTGACTACTAATGTTTTGACTGAAAGTCATTTACTGAGTACACTGTAGGGACTGATCCCGGACATCTCAGGAATCCAGGTTTACAGTGTCCTGGTGACAAGGTTCAGTATCTCACAATGCTGGCATAGTATAAACCTCATGTAAACCTCAATTGGACAACAGCAGAGTCCATAGAGTTTCCTCAGATGTTCAGCTCCATTTTCAGATAAATCCTGTCTGGAGGAGCACAACAGCCCCAGAGTGAAACTCTCAAACAGACGAAGAGTGCTGCACCCAAGGTCTGAAAACATATCAATGGAAGGGCCAAGAAGGATTCTCAGTATCCATTAAACTACTTATTCCTAGATCCCAGATCAAGTCAGCAAAGTCCTGATCTAAATCAGAAGCTAAATTTAGAAACATTTTGAGAATTTTCCTCCCAGTGCCCAGGTTAAGGCTCAGACTTATTTCTGTGGGATTGCTCAAGGGCTGCTGGGAGCTTACACTAGGGCCCCAGCCACAAGTTATAAACTATCCCTCTGCTTTACATGGATAATGAGCCATTTTGTGGCTAGACAGAGCTGTGACATGTTTTGAAAATTATACATTGCACAGATATAAATCTGTGTGTTCAAGTGCTATAAGAGAAGTATGTCAGGGTGGTGAGACACTGGAACAGGTTGCCCAGAGAAGTTGTGGATGCCCCATCCCTGGAAGTGTTCAAGGCCAGGCTGAACAGGGCTTTGAGCAACCTGCTCTAGTGGGAGGTGTCCCTGCCCATGTCAGGGGGGGTGGAACTAAATGATCTTCAGGGTCCCTTCCAGCCCAAACCATTCTATGATTCTATGAAGTAAAACCAAGGCATTTGCCTGCATTGAGTGCTTCAGTCACTGATCAGCTGCAGAGACGGTCCTTGTTTTAACCAGCATGAGAGAGAAAGCCAGATGGGTCAGGCTGTCCCAGAAGCATAAACAGGGCAATGACTGATTCATGGGTATCACTGTGGCTCCCTTCGAGTCGTAATCGGCACTGCTCAGGACTGCAAGTTAGAGGCAGCTGTGCTCATGTCTGGAAGCTGACAAAAAGGCTATGAGTGAAGCTTTATCATTCCTGCCCAGGGGAACTGCAGGTGCCTCCAGGTTTACACTCATTTGTAGACTGGAGCAGATATTTTTGTGGGCTTTAGTAATTCCCTTGGCCAAAAGAGAGACAATTGCCACACAGGGCATTCAGTGCAGGCTGGAAAGTATATGACTTTGTCATATTAATCTTCTTTCTTTTTTTTCCTTCGTCTGTGTTCAGGTTAAAATCTCAGTGGATTTCCCCAGAAAATTCACTTTAATGAGGCAAAAAATGCATCCATTGCATTTTACAAGGCATAGTCTGTAGCTTGACACCCTTTAGGGGTAGGAAAGTATGGAAGCTATTAGGTATGCAGTTACTTCATCAGTCCCAACAAAAAACGCTGGAAGAGTCAAGCTGTGACCACTGGTTAAAAATTAGGCCCTCAGGTTAACCTAAATATGTTAAGCAATTAGGTACTTGAAAGGGAAAGAGAGGTTGGCACCCAAGAGTAGAAATGCTTTTAACAAGGGGAAAAAGATTACAGGAGCTGAGAGAGACAAGCAGTTAGCACCTGTGAAATAGATAGAGGTTATCAGATGACAAGGTGAGAAGGAGTTTGTCACAAGACATAAAATGAGCATATTTTTTGAGTTTCCATTGCGTTTGCGCAACTGGGTATCAGCGTACTTTGGCTCTGCCTAAGCAACAGCCTGACATGGACAAAGCCTCTGCCAAAAGGAGAATCTGCCTTGTCCCCGCTCCCTTGGGAAGTGCTGAACCCATTTCCACATGCCAAGCACAGAAGCACCACGTCAAGCTGATCTGCACTTCTGTCGAAATTGCGCAGTCGTTCCCCAGCTGTTATATTTCAGCCTTAGGGCATCACATTCGGTGTGAACGGCAGCTCTTCACTCTGCTTGCTCTCTTCTGAAGAGGGTATCTGTTTGAGTGCTCACTACATCTGGCTTTCTTGTTTGTGCCTTTGGTTGAAGTAATTGCCTTAATCTGAATTTCAAGGCTGACACCCTGCCTGACCCTTTTCTATTCACTTATGTATTGTGTAATGCATTCAGCCTTCTTACTTTTTGTTTTAATTAAAAACTACAGAGGCTTAACGAGCCACTTCTCCTGAAATCAAATTTGTTTCCAAAAACAATATGCATGCATGCATGTTTATATACCACAGGATTTAACTTCTGGGTTTTAATACTCTGTTGCATGCATATATATTAGAAAGACTTACAGAAAAATCACTCAATTAAAACATTTATGTTTTAGTTTAAAGTGTGTCCCTTAAAAGTATTGCAGTACCTATTGGTTTTCTCACCAATGTGTCAGATCATCACTGTTTTACCCCTCAGCTGCTACCACTGAAGCAAACTGTCCTGGCCCTGGGTAACAGCAATTTGGTATCCAGGTGCATATACACATGTGCAAATGCAGCAGGTTTAATTGCTGTTTGCTTTGCAATTTAAGCCTCTTTAATTTTCCATTTGTTAAATGAGGAACATGCAACATTTACATAATTAATTTGCTCAAATAGTTCAGCAATTAAGACCACAAACTTAGTATCTGTTTCCGAGGCCATCTCAGAGTGGTCTCCCTGGCTACTGCAGCCCTGGAGTACTCCTCTCCTGTGGTGTACCACCACTTTCTCCATCAAGAATACATTCACCTCCTTGAACTTTCTCTCACAGGGGCCTGCCAAGAAAGTTTTCAGCTGATTTCTTTAATCCTGTAATCTCATTATCCCTTCTTCCATGGCTCCCTCTCAGTCTCCTTGCTGATCTCTTGGTTGCCTCCTCCCACATCTATTCATTCTCCCATTTCAGCCTTCACTTGACCTAGTAATATATTAATAGCATATGTACCAACATGTATAAAAAGACTTCCAGAACAAATATTCAACTGAGTATTCACATGTACCTACTAAGTACTGAGGTCTGTGTGTCTGTGATGCTAATGACTGGGATGCTGGAAGGAGAGGATCACCTAGCATACAGGCACATAAGGACTTACCTCATTATGTCAGGTTTTCATATCAGTTAATGGTTAAAATACTTGTATAAAGACTCTGTCAATCTATTAAATTTTGAACGGCTGGTTGAAAAAAAAAAAATATTTTTACATTTCTAACTTCAGCCATTTTGAATTTCCTGTATATCCATAAAAATAAAATGTTCCTTTCACACTTGAAGTAATTCTTTTGTCTGTTGGTTAGCTGGTTGGACTTTTTACCTATCGAATCCAAATGAATCATGACTGTTCCTTGGCTGGCAACCCAGATAGTCTTTATGTTCCATAATGCAATAAGGGATTTTCCTAGGATGCATTTGTTGTTTTTTCCTTTTTTACCTAAAGTCATCTATTTGTTACCTGTAAGAAAGCACTGCCATAAAACATAGTTTCCACTATGTAATTTCAGCTCCAGGCTTTGCCCTGCTTTCTTAGTGGAGCCCAGAGTCGGCCCTAACTCCAGATATCACACAGAGCCATCTACCGGTGCAAGACTACGCGGTGGCCAGACCTCACACCACAAACTTCACAGTTTCTGAATATTTCTTGCTCTGGTAAAACCCTTGCATTAAGACCAGCCTTCTTCTGGCCCTCCTCATTCAGGCTGGTCCAACGGTGAAAACAATGGGGTGTTGCTTTTCCTTCATGCATTTTCACATTGTACAGTCCAAGAAATCATATTGTGGTTTCATATGTCATAAACTCACTGATGCAAGCAATATACTGTTGATAGGAAAAAAAACCAAATAACAGCTTATGCATGTTCGTCATCTGAGTTGATTTGCTGTAAGAAGTACCCAGTTTTTTTGCTGCAGTAAATTAAAACAGAGGTGTATGAGTTCTCACCATTTAAATTCACCATGGATCACTTGAAAAATGAATATACCAAATAAAATGCCCTGGGTCTTGAACTGACTGCCTTGTGAAGCCTGGGTGTTCAAAAACTAGCTCTGCATTATACCTCCTTGAACTTTCTTCATATTTTAATTTCAAGCACGGTTATGTGTAGTTCTAATAATTGATCTCTTCTGCACCTTTCTCACAGAAAGCAAAGCACACTCACTCTTGTGTTTGTACAGTGATCCCTGATGAGGGGTTAGCCTTGTATTTTCCCTGCTTTTGTCCTAACTTTGTTGCTAATAGAGATAATGAGTCACTATTGATGAAACACCTAATGATAAGTACAACAAAAATACTTAGCAGTTCCACTGCATTTTGAATTTTCAAAGGATATTCCATATATCAGTTGTGTCCATAGCATACCTTGGAGTAAGGAAAGAGAAGAAAAAAGCCTGGATTTGTTTCCCCATGAAGTTCAAGAATAGCCACACAAAAGCAAAACAGTGGTAATATTAGGAGGGGAGAAATCAGAGATTAGTCCTTGTCTTCCTGTTGAGTTAGAGTAGCAAAGCTGATTTAACCAAAGAGCACCAATATTCTGTGATCACCTTGCACAAGAGGAGCTGTACCACAGCAAAGGAGACAAAGCTGCATCTAATGTACAGCTGTAACATCCAGATCAAAACAAGAGGGTTTATTTTCTTCCGATATTCTTTCCGATATCTCTGGAAAAGCAACATTTGTAGATTGACACACCAAATGTAATCTTGCCCTGTGATCAGCCAGTGTTAGTTTTGACAGTGTGATGCCTGCACGGCTATCCATTTATCCATTCGTGTGCTTTATGTTTAGAGCAGAATGTAGTTTAACTTTGCAAATGGAATCGGAATAAATTATTCTAATTGCCATTTAAATATCAGCTTCTGCCAACTGTTACCCTGCAATGGTCCGTGAATGGTACCTTAAACAGCATGTGCAAGGGCAGCTTTTGTGATTAGACAAACATGTGCTCCGTGAATGGATGCTATGAAAAAGGGAAAGTCCTAGGGAAGTCAAGCAAGCAGGAGCTTATCCCTTTTGTAGGCTGTTGTGTAGTTTCACTTTGGTTAAATTAATCACCTCTGGAGGAAAAAAAAATAAACATCATTAGTTATTCTTCCCTTTCTCAGTAACCTCAGGATTCTTGGTACCATTTTTCTGTAGCAGCACCCATGATGATAACTGTCTCTTTCCTTTCTTTCAAACAGAGTATATTTTCTGATAGTAACCAGATATTAGGAATGACTTTTAAGATGAGAGCTATGAAAGCTACAATGCAGCTTCAGTATTACAATATAACCTTGGGTCATCTGCCCCTCAGTTGTCCGAAACTTTCTATTATCGAAAACACGACCGCGTCGCCCAATATCTATTAATTATGCTGACAAGTCCCTTGAATTTCTGAAACCTCTGTTATCCAGGCTTATTCAGCTTTCCCTATGGCAACTGGATAATCAGGGCTCTACTGTATTTCATTATTTTTCATAATGCTTTCTGCTTTTCAGAGGGCAGAAGCAGTCTGTCTCTCTCTCCTCCCTTTGCAGAATGCATTAGAGTAGCCAAACAAATGGACCTGGCCAGATGGGAAATTCAACCTCTCTCTGTACCTCTCTCCATCTCAAACATTACTTTATACTGTTGTATAATGCCAGCACTACAGATTTACTACAGAACATGTAGTCAACATATTCAGCAAGAATAAGATGGGATTTTTCAGTTCCATTCACCTCAATTAAATAGATAAATAAATAAAATCTGATAATCAAGGAAGTAAAAAAAATCAACACTCAAGTCACCCTATTCTCTCACCAGTAACAGCAGTTCCATGTTACTTTTCAGAAAACTGCTTGTTTATTCTCACAGCCCCTTTCAGGAGGTAAAGAGCTTTCCTTTGTGCTCTTAGGGAGCTGAGCACTGGCAGCAAGTAGCTGCAAAGCACCATGGAGGCAGCCTGGGGTACAGCTGCAAGTGCCAGCTCTGCTTCCCAAAACTGAGAGCCTAGACTAGACATAAGACTGTCCTGATACACTGGGAAGAAGTACTGCCATGAAGACTTGCGAATAACCAGTAAGGCCACCTGGAAGCATCCAAATGCTCCCCATTCCCCTTGAATTAAAGCAACATAACCACAAAAATGTCCACAAACTGGGAACGGAGAGAAGAGTAAACTCCCCCTAAATTATCCAAATTATCTGAATCACAAGAATGCTACCTAGTTCAGGGTCCTATCCCTGTTAGTGACCATGATCTCAAGCTTAAAGAGGGATTAAGAAGACAGGGCAACACATCCTTAGGGTGGTGCTCCTTGCAAATCAAAGGCTCAAAGAATCATCTTGAGCCCCAGGTTGTTTCTTTGTGCATAAAAGCATCTGCAGATTGGCTGGCAATACTGTTGTTAAAATGACCTTGCCTGGCCTGATCAAGTGAGGATTACCAGTGAAACTTTGTATGTTAATCCAAGGTACAAGGGTAATAAAGCCTAAATCCTAGAACAACTGAAGCTATATGTGAAATCAGACATTAGTGGAATAACATAAACATAACAAAATAATGACCATAGTTATAATAGGTTTGGAAACAGAAAGGTAAAGATGGTTGAGTGGCCTTGCTTGATGCGGCAGAATGAATGAGAAGGGGTAGGATGTACAAAACAGACTAGATTTGGGTGAAATTGCTTACGGGAAGGATAATAAGAGGCTCTATTGAGTAGTGCTGGAAGTTTGTTATAGATGGCCCCTGCTCCAGGTTCAGCGTTGGATATGAATAGCAATTTCTGTAATGTTGTTAGAGGCAGAGAGGGACTAGTGAGAATTGTGTCATTAAGGTAGACTGGCTTCCAGACATATGGTGAAAAATAAATGCAACCAATAATCCTAAAGCTCAGATACTCCTTCAGGTGACAGGCAACAGATTGGGCCACTAAGCAGTGAGGATAGAGTAGAGATGAAAGACGGTCTTGGCATGGTCCTGCATACTTTGTCTCAGTTTTCAATAAGGGCAGTGGTGTCAGCCATGGGGACAAATGCAGAGTGGGGACAAAAGATCAGAGAAAGCATGACCATGCCTGAAGGAAACTTTGGAACTGAATGAGATAAAGCTGAAGAAGTCAGACTGTCTTCACCATTTGGAAGTTGCAGGTATGAGGATTTTTAATAAATCTGTTGAGTTTTTATGAATGGCACCATATACTTGGACAATAACAAATCCACCACCTGTGTTGAGGAAACGGGGTTAAAAGGAGAAGCAAAAAGGGAGCTTGGAAAACTCAAGCCTCTGAATCTGACCTTAGTAACAAGCAACAGTTGTGGCCACTCCAGAAAAACACTTAGGCTGAGAAATAAAACAAACCAAGCAACCCTGTCCAAGAAAGCAGTGGGGCTGGAAAGAATAGCTAGCCATAGGGAAGGCTAACTTCCTAAATGGAGTTAGGAGGAAACATGACTCAGTGTATGAAAGAAATTACGTGAAGCAGTTGCCTGCAGTACTAGGAAGCTGGACACAGTAATATCAGGTGTCCCTTCCATTGCTATCACCAAATTTTTTTCTGAGGCCTTGATTTTTGAAGATAATTAACAACATATATTACTGTCAGATTAGGACTTTATCTACTGAATCCAAAAGACAGACTTTCGAAATATACTTGTTAAATGATAATGTGGGTCTCTTTAGTTTTGGCAGACAAAATCTTCAGATGTTCTTCAAACATCTCAGTCTCAAATCTCTACTGGATTTATTAATTTACTTAAAGTGAGGCACATAATGCAATTCCACCTTTAAATAGAGCTTAGTCAACACTGTATTCGCATTACCTACTCTTATTCCAGGTACTGCAGGTTGGAGCTCTGAGTCAGGAGAGCTTTCTCAACATACGCTCACAGAGGAGTTTCTGAAGCATTTTCCAAACACTTCATTCCCGTTGCAGCTGTTCCTAAGTTCCCCAGTCTGCTCCAACCTTGGGACCTCATTTCTCTTGCCAGCAGGTGCTGAAGCACCAGCATGGTTGTAGATTTTAGTGATCATCAGGCATAATAGAACTAATACATATTTCTGGATGAATCTCCAAAGAGAAATCAAATGGTTATTTCTATTCCATGTACTTCACTTTCCCAGAAAGGTTTCTAAAGAAGAAATTAGTATAGAGAAGGCACTTCAGCAAAGGACACATGTTATCCTCAGGAGACTATATGCAATTAAATATGAGGTTTTTTAAGAATCCAAATAGTGGTAACCCTTGGAGAAAAAAACTCAAATATCGACCAACTCTCTTATTTCTCACAAATCAGACAGGGAATGACACCAAAAAACTGTATAGACACGGCTGGTGCTAATTCCTCTAGCAGTCTCAAGCTCATGTGTCTCATCTCATATCATGAACCACACCACCAACAAAAATTCACTTGTACAATGGCTGATCACTGATTTTCAGGAGAAAATGTGTGTGTGTTTGCAAGGATCTGGGAATAGGAGGCTTGAGCAAATATGAAGTATTTTCCTTTCCCCTAAGGACACCTGTCGTCACACTGAACAAGGTCCCTGCTTTCACTGCCACTATCCTCTGTACACTCTGTGTTACAGAGCTTCAGCAACTCTACTCCCACACCCTTTACAACAGGGGAAAGTAGCTTTCCTTCTTAAAATAACACCTTCTGGTACACCTTGTAAAAAGTCTGTGGAGTTCCTATTGTTTGTGAATGATATCTGCACATATTCAAATAGCTGACTGATTAAGAAGGTGTCAGTAGATGGATGTCAAGAATACATGGCCTAGTTACTAGGTTTTGTGAGGCCAATTAAAATAGTGCGTCATTGTTCTGCATGACAAATGGCTTCCTCTGGCTGTTCTTTACCTCAGTTCTTGGCATACGTTATCTCTAACTCCATTTATCTCAAGGGGAGTCTGAAGCACATTTTTTCTGCAAGCGTGGCTTTTTTGTTTCTTGTAAAATGAGTCTTCACTATTTCTGAGGACTTCACACCGCATGTCCCAGAATCTCATGTGCTATAAAGCTTCTCCCTGCCTTCCTTGCATTGTTTTTATAAAACAGAATATATCTACACACAAGAGCCCTGGCTGGCACCTAATGCAGGTGAAGAAGTGCCTGAAGCCCTTCCCCAAAGCCATCCCATTATGGACAGTGCAGGGTCTCTGACTGTCTTGCTCAAGAGGTCCGTCAATGATGCTGTTTGACATGCCATCAAAATACAGGTCCCATGCTGAAGTTCTGACTCAGACAAGGCAATGATAGGATTTTAGCCCTCTAAATGACAGAAAGGGAACAGTAAAATAGGAGTTAAGAGAATATCAAGGTTTGTGGTGAGGCCAAATTGCCACAAGAAAATTAAGATCTGGGAAAGAAAGTAAACCATGAGGTTGCCAGAAGGAGGTATCCGCTTGCAGCCGATTAAAGATTAGAAGGAATTTAAAGTAAAGGAGTATACAATAAGGGTTCTCGTGAAAACTAAGTTGTCAATAAATGTTTCAGATTACAGGGTATATCATATTGTGAGAGGGAGAAAATAGCAGCGCTTTTGGACCAAGGCAGCAGCTTGTCTCTCTATTAGGAGATGTGGCAGGTTGTAGTTAAAAGAGCTGCCTTGCCCTGCTGGCAACTTCCTGCTCTGCTCTCAGCACAGATAACGGTTTGTTAGCTTTGCAGCAGCACTGTGTGCTCTGAGTTAATTAGGAAAAGGGACTGCTTTCTTGGGCAAGGCAGGAAGCAAAGTCTACAGCAGCAGACTTCACCGGGATAAGGGCAATGGCTGTGGAAGCAATTTAAGGTGTTTCCACTTCCTGTGGAAATAAGAGGGTTAAACTTGCCCATTTCAGTCCAGAGAAATCCCTCCTGGGAGTGAATTCCTTCAAGGCAGCCCTTACTGCAAATGGTGTACATCTAACCATGACATGGCTGAGGGCCCAACCTCCTTTTGCTGGTTTGCTTCCATGCTTGCACAGATCTAGGGTCAGTTGACCCAGCACAGACTATGTCTCTCTTCTCATTTCATAGGATATTTGGACTGCAAGTCTCAAACATGCAGCAAAGGAAGGGCAAGAAAGGCGGCTCAGCTCAGTGCTTGTTACCCACAGTGCTGGTCAAAGGGTTGGTGGTTGCAGCTTTGAGATCCTGAGATACAGCAGGCTATAGGAATGGGTTGGACAAATCTTTCTAATAGCCAAAGAAGGAAAACTATCAGTTTCCCATTAGCTCCTTCACCTTCCTTTCCATCCTCCCTTTTTAACTCCTTCACCACCTTTCCATCTCTGAGGAATCAGAATTGTCCAGATCATCAGAAAGGCTGTCAAATCAAACAAATATAGAGAAGTGATGAAAAAATCAAACCAAGAAGTGGAACCAAAAAAGAGAGGGAGGTCAAAATGAAAATGAAAGGGAAGAACGGCAATGCAAGCCAGAAATTACCATATTGAGCTATGCTTAATATTAATATTGAAAAATAGTGGTCAAGAACAAATAGTGTAAAAAAAAACAAAAGAAGATAATGAATTCTATTAAAATAAAAGCAGAAACCCTGACAACACTTGTCACTTGGCACCAGTAAAATTTCCACATGCAATGGAGTTAATGCAAAATTATTTGGGCCTGGATAAGAGCCTAAGCTGAATGGTCGGATTGGGCCAGTTTAGGAAGAAATGTGGACTCTATACCTGTTGATGACCATGTGGCATAATAAAAAATACGGTCAGAAGAGCAAGATTTTTAAGTACAGTGGAAAATTACATTTCCAAGCCAAAGGCAAGACAAAGGACAGGGACTAGATTTGTAGTTAATAAACAGGAGAATCAGAAGAGAAATGAAATAAATTACAAGGGAGAAGAGGGCAAAAAGTCAGATGTTCTAGTCATTTTTTGTGTGGTTTTTATTGTGTTTTGTTTTGTTTTGTTTTGTTTTTCCCAAGGAGAAGTAGATCTCAGATGATCGAAGTGCTTGAGGAGTACATTTTGAATTAAGAGCTTAAAAGTACATCAGAAAATAATTATGATTAACAAAAGAAATCAGAAAAATAATCACAATATTTTCTAAATGAAACAACCTTTTCAGCAGCTGATGTTGGGTGCTACATCTTGAAACTGATGTGCAGTTCCATTAAAAGCATGTAATGAACTGAAATGTGAAAAATATTTCAGCATAACAAAAACCACCATTTTTGTGGCAAACAAATCATTCTGTTTAGCCCAGAACTACAGGGGTTTAGATTTGTTTTGTCTCTTAGATTTCCAGGCACTGAACATTTCTAGAATGTTTTGTTTCCAGTTGAACTGAAAATAATATTTTAATTTATTTACTTTGAATTATGATAACTAGTAGGGCACCAAACAATTATATATTATGAGGTTCTAAACAGCATTATGAAAATGAAGTGTTTTACAGATTGCATCATTTCAATCATTTTGCAGCCAATCTGGAAGGAATACTGCTTTATATAAACTGTGCTAAAATGGCTGTGCAGGGAAGGGGGTGGTATTTTCCACAATATCAGGCGGTGCAACAATTTTCAGTCCTAGCATTTTGATGCAGAGGTAGCAGAAATGCAATCCAGCAGGCTTTAGGAGAGAGAGAGAGGGGGATCCTGTGTGAAAGAGCTGGCAAGGAACAAGAGAAAATGGACCAGAAGGGAAAAAAAGGAAGAAGTGGTATGTTCTTATCAGCCAGTCCTTCCCTCCTTCCCACCTCCATAGAGTTACATTAAATGCCTCTGAAGTTATGCTGCTTATAATTATTACCAATAATTAATAAGCCTTTGCACAAATTGTCATGCTTTTAATATGCAGGCTAATTATGAAAAACAAAGGAAAGTGTCTAAATCAGTGGAACTAAATGATTAAAGAAAGAGCATGAAACATGCTTGTAAAATAAGATGAGGGCTGTGTTTTCCTATTTAATGGTAAATATGTATTTACTGAGGCACTTAATGCAGATGTCAACAGAGAGAGCAAAAAAATCTATTTTGTTCATTATACAGAAAACAGAAAATTAGGATTATCTATCCCAGTAGGGTACAGAATTGGAAATGAAGACATCTTAGTTCCCATGAGGTCTGAGACATTTGCAAGTGGAAGGGTAGTCCACCAAAGAGAGGAAGATCTCCTTGTTAAGATACTGCCTCTCAGTTTATTTAAATGCATTTTTAGCTTAAAATGTGTTCTTGATCCTGTTGACTTCAGTAAGCCTATTGGTTATGCTGAGACATTTCCATGGCTGAAATCAAGGCTAAAAGTATTTCCTAACACACACACTGAGGACTTAATGCTGTGTGGGATAGACTAAGCTATGTGCCCAAATCCATGTGGGCTTTAAAACTATTCAATGAGATTCCGGGTTAAAATTTTACAGACTTTTTAAGATGTCTATTAAATAGCCCCAGAACTAGAAAGAAGAATTATTTAGATTTATTTATATTTTATTCTATTTTCAAAAGGTTCTTGCTATGCACTTATTGGTGTCTAGCTATTTACTTGTGTCACTCATAACAAATATACAGGAGAAGTGGCTTTATAAACCTTCAAGAACCTGCCAGCTCCAGGTTATGGGTCTAATAGAGGAAAGAGGAAAAACATTGGTAAAGAACTCAATTCTGGTTGAGAAAGCCTGTTATATTTTTCAGATCTTTTGCTTGCTTCCTTATAGATAACACCATTAAAGAGAGTGTGGTTATTTCTACAAGCATCCACCAGAGCCACAGGACGTTCAGACTGAAAGTTAATATGTAAAAAAAGAGCCCAAATTTCCCCAAATGTGGCAGTTTCCAGCAAATGCACACACAGCTCTGCCAGGAGCATAACTGACTTAAGAGTTGTTGTGTGATAGCTGGGGAGGCATCAGGCAGCGGCACAGCTGGCAAGGTTGCAGGCAAGCTGTGATTTTACCTATTTATTTTAAAAACTCACAGCCTTGTCAGTTGCAGCAATAGAGTAATATTTTAAAGGTAATTTCCATAAGGAAAAGGGCCATTTTTTTTTTTTTAATAGAAAGGAAGCTTTAAATTGTTATTTGAGATGTTTACACGTCTCATCCTCCACGACAGGTCCTTCAGGGGATACAGATCACTGGAGACCAACTTGTCAAGTACTCCTTTTGCTGCTAGGACAATAAACTCCATATATTGATTAGCAAAGTTTAATCCATTCCTATTAAACATAGTGCATCTCATTATGAATTTCACATGGAGTTTCCAGGCAAAGTTGCTCTGGAGACCAGACATGAAGGTGTGGAAGATGTTCTCAAAACACTCAGAATCATCAGTACCCTTCTTCTTTTTAGCTTTCTTTTTACTTTTTTTTTCCTAGGATTCACAATTCAAAAACAGCAGACCCAAAGCAGTCAAATTTTGGCAAGCAATCCTCTGCTGAACATGAGCCTTTTTCCTTTAGACAGGAGGTTGCTGTGATTTTTTTAAGTGTTTCTCCTGAAACAGGAAAGAGAAAATGGAGTGTGCAGTGGAAAGCTGGCAAGAAATCCACTGTCTTTTTGGAGAAAAGGTAGCCATGGTACAGTAGGCATACATCTTTGTTAACTATATTTAATGCTTTGTGAAAGGTTTACAGATGCTCATGGACCGCATACAGTGTCCCCATGAAGCAGAATTCTTGCAAAATCAGTTCACTGGATCTGTATTGTCCCAGGAGACAGAAAATGAGGCTACACTATGCTATGATTTAAAGCGTGTTTTTATTTATTCCTAAATGTAATGTTCTTGTGTAGCAAATAATTCTTCTGCAAAGAAAAGATGTACAATCACTTGAAACTAACAGCACATTAAGTTGACTATTACTGGAATCCTGCTGCCTCTTATTGCTGTGTGTATAATAACTTGACAAATATATTCAGATCTAGCATGGGTTTAACACTCATTCTGTGTCTGTTCTCTTTCTGCTAGCATGGTCTAATCCACTTAAGAGAGGATAATGAAAAAAAAGCCTAATAAATCCTTACCTAGAATTTGTAATTTGTGTGAGCATTTTGCAGCCCCCAATCCAGTTAGTCTAGAGCTAACACAGGCATCTCACCATAAGCTGCAGCCTGTTCTCCACATGGCTCCAGACACCCTGGATACAGAGTTAACTTTCCATTAAACAGGACAACTTCCAGCAGGATTTTTCTGCAAATGAAGCAATGTCAATCCCACCTCTGCCAGCTATGTCCGCCAAAGAGATGGAGGTGGCAGGAGGAAAACACCGAGTTTAAATCCAAGGTGGCTAAGGAATGGTAATTGTGCATTGGAGTTCTTGAAAAAACTCTTTGGTGGGTCCTTGAAAGTAAATGTATGCCTTACTCTAATGGCCATGACCGCTGAGATAAGACAGCCCTTGAATGCCATTGTCCATTTCTCGGTTAACTATCATTTTCCCTTGAGTTTATTTGTTGCATAGGTTTTTTCCCATAGTGCCAGAAATTACCATGAGCTCTGCATATACCCTGGACCATGCTTCCAAGACAACCTCTAACTCCTGCTCAGCAAATCAGTCCAAAGCAAATCTTCTCTCCAAGTGGTCCAACCTTGTGGTCTAGTATCCATTCTAACACCATCAGGGCACATAGCAAGAGCCTCACTGACTTTACGAGTCACAAGCTTCTTGACCTTTTCGGGACACCTCCAAAACATTTGTGGGATGTTGAAGGACCCTAATAAAAACACTTTCTTTGGGACCTATGTCTTTCTCCTTGTACCCAAACTTTGCCTTTTTTCCTTCTGTACATCAGGCCGCTCTAGCATCATCTTTTGCTAGAGAGACGTGAGAGTGTCACATTTCCCTGGACTAGAAGTTAACTTTGGGTTGTATATTCTCAGCTGAGTCCATTTGATTTGAATTTCTAAGAAATATGGTAAGTCTCAAGAGTCTTAAGCAGGTGGACAGAGCAAGACTGCATGGCAGGCAAGAAGAAAAGGAGAGGCAACAGGATCTGTACGGATGTGTTATGGTATTCCTGCCCATTACACCGCCTCTGCAGCAAGTGGCCACTGATGAAATGTGGTTGTCACAGCCAGGCAGGACATAACAGCACCAAATCAGGTTTTGTATTTTTCTGGCCTGTTCCTTGGCAGGGGACTATTGCTAGCCTCAGCTCCCACTCATGCAGCCCCAGCGCTGGCAGCCGTGTGAGGGACAGCACTGCAACAGTCACTTGCCTGCTTTCTAACCTTGGTGGGGAAAACTTCACATCAGTTTCAACAGCAGAAGGCAGCCGGTCCCTTCCCCTCTGCCCAGTCCCATCCTGCATCCCTCCTACTTGTGTGGACGGGCCCCTTTGGGGCCTTATCAGCCTGTCTTCATTGAAGCCCTGAACACAGAGGCTGATCCACTTAGCTCAATGCTGCAGCCCCTCTACTACAGCCCAAACCGCTGCAGGCTACGTAATCAGTATGTGCAAAAGATCAGTTGCCTCACACCAAATGAAGCTGAGATGAAACCCAGTCCTCAAAGAAAGAGAGGGAGTATCTCGTGGCACGCTTGGGAAATAAAAAAAACAGGCACTAGAAAGCAACCACCAACTACAGTGATACTAAGACGGAGCAGAGAAAAGGTTAATCATCACTGAGCTGCGGAGGATGCTGGATTAGTCACAGTGTTTCCTTCAGCCTCTCTTTTCTCTCCTACCTGCTCCTTTTTCTGCCGAGAATTAAACTTCTCAAGACAGAGAAGTTTCCTTCATATGTTGATAATGCTGCAAGGTTTTCTGATAATGCTGCCCATTCTGGTTAGTAGATGCTGCAACAGCCATGCTTGTGTACAGGAGAGAAGGGGAAATCTTCTCTTTTCCTTCCTCTCAGTAAATCTTTGCCTGTCTCCCTGTCAGTTTGTACAGCCCAAAGCACAACAGAGGCTTCCAAAGCAGGTGTAGAAAAGTTCTCCCTTTCGCAGACCGCATGCCAAGGAGAGAGCTGTAAGCTGCAACGGGGGCTTTGTTCCCACTGGAGTACTCATCTATAACTCGAGCCAGTAAACAAACTTTTCCCAAATACAGCAGGAGCTGTGTTCACTGATGACCACTTTCTTCCCCAGCAGTTTCACTGTCACAGATCCAAATTCAAAGCAGAGTCAAACTGATTAAATGAGACTAATGCTATCAGGCAGTATGGGTCTCATGGGTGTTTTTCCACCATCCACCCATCCCTGATGGCCTTTCTGTAACCCTTCAATATTGTTATGGGAAGCAGGATTATTTTTTCAGAAACAGAAAAGGAAGTATTCGGTTCCCTGGAGGCACCAGAGAAGAAGCCCCACACCCATCCCTGCCCCACACCACCCTCTGGAGGAAGGTCCCAGCATTGAACAGCACTGTCGCGTAGGGAGAGATTTGAAATAGAGCCATTCCAGCAAGAGGTTCCAGACGAGCGTCTCTCACACAGGAGAAATGTGTTTCTTCCTGATTAGCCCTGGAAACTTGAACTTCTGCATCCAGGACTTTGGGTTGAACAAATACTTTTGAATCCACATCCTTTTTCCTGGCTGGCTATACTGTGTATGTATATAGGGGTTCCTCCCTTCCCAGCTTGGCAAAAAGCCCTGCAGGGGGAAAAAAACATACACAAAAAGGAAAATTATTGTTGTGCTCTAAATCAGTAACTTGCTGAAAAAAACCCTTCTCAACAGCTGTCAGCAGAAAGAAAAAAAAATCCTGTCTGTACAAGACAGCTGGGTGTTGGAATACAGAGCAAGTATGTTATTTAATTCAGTTTGTCACGTTTTCTCCATCTTCCCCGGCCCATCTCACCAGGATGCTGTTTATCTGGCTTGTGGGATGCAGGAAGGAGATTTATCCCACTGGCTTCTTCAGATCAGGCTTCTCCATTCATATCTTCAGTTCAAAGCACTGGACTTTTGCAAAGTGCTGGGCTACAGCTCCACCAGGGTCAATACGCATGTCAGCAACCACAGACTCTGACAGTTTTCCAGGGAGAAAAAGGTGTAGAGGTAGAGAGTTGAGGTATAAATCATTCCCCTTAAGGGCTTTCAAGAGCCAGAAGAGGGTCAAAATTGAACGGGGTTAGCTGATCCAAGAGATACTTGTGCGTCATAATTTCCTGGGAGCAAATGTTGGCAGTGAAGGTCTTATCTGTACTCTCTGTCTCCCCACAGAGAACAGCAAACACTGGCAGTGAGTTTTACCTAGCATTTCTAGTGCTGTTTGTCCCCCAGTAGCTGGTAAGAACAGGAGATGCCTCATCAGCCCCCTGGGTGAACCTCCCTCTCCATTTCATCTGCACCACGTTTGGCCGATTGATTCTGCATGGACCTGCTGCTCCTCTACAGTGCCGAGCAGAGGTGCTCTATAAAGCCAGACTACACTAAGTGTTTCAGAGGAAAATGGTTCACTAGAGGCTCCTAATCAGTCCCAAATCTGCCACTGCTGGAATACAATGCACAACAAAGGCATAACCTGGTGTTCATGCAGGAGAGGGAGCAGAAGATGCAGAGGCTGTACCTGCCTGAAAAACGGCATCATGCTCCCCACTGCTGCCTGCCCACGGGGACACCTGCTGCCTGAGCCTTCGCTTCATTGAGCCATAGTGACTAGGAGCTAAGACACCTTACTGGCCACGTGGAGTCAACCATCTCATTCCTCCTGACCTCCAGCGGAGATCCAGTCAATTCATTGCATATCCAACAGCTCTGGGTTTGCTTTTTGTCTGCATGGGGTTTAGACAGTGTACAAGCTTTTCAAAAATGCACTAAAATACAGCGCTATGAACTCGGCCAAATCAGGGAAGATGGACTGTGGGATTCTTCATCATTGCACTCTTGTGTGGGAATCTAACCGATGTGTCACACCCCTCAAAGGATTGCTTTGGAGATGAAGAGATGGATTCCTTTGATCTGTTGCTTGTGTTACTGAAGTGTATTAGGAGCAGAATACAGTCAAACACCTTCATGGAATTTCAGGACCAAGATGGAGCCTTTTTAAAATAGGTATCTTTGGTACCTCTACCAAAACCAAACTGACATAGCAAACAGGCATCTTCCTGAACCAGTTGAACTATACAGAGTTGCTCAGCCCCATAGCATAGCAGAGTTGCTCAGCCCCCTCACTGTCAGTTAAGAAAGCAACCTGACACAGGCGGTGTTCCAGCCTTCTTCTTTCCTAGACTACAAGGTTGTCACAGGTCCACAGTTAAGCACTGAAAAAACCAAATTCATCCTAGCTCTGATACCAAACTCTGGGAGCTCCCTGGCAGTTCCAGGATACTGCATGATGTTCAGGAAAAGTTGAACAAGGTTGTTAAACTGTGTGAGTGGTGAACTATCCTAGTCAGATATCCTCTGGCAAAGGCTACAGACAAACAGGGCAACTTCTATCAGCTATGCATTAGCCATCTTAGGTACCACAGTGGCTATGCCAATATCAGCAGATTGAGAGAGACTCATGATTGCCCAATTTGGTTTGTTGAGTTTTGGTTTTTTTCTGTTGTATTCTCTAGTACAGTTTTTGCATGTGCCAGCAAGATTTTGCTGAAGCTCAGGAAACAACCTGGACCAGAAACTGTGTCTGTTAAGCACTGTGGACAAGACCAATTTGAGGGGAAGAGAAGCAGATTTGGCATTTGCCCCTAGGGCAAGAGAACAACTCATTTCTCATCTATTTTTTGTACACATGTAACCTGTGAGTCCAGCTGGCTTCACTCGATTCTGGGCAATATCTTAATGCACATGTATCTGTCCAACTGGAAGAACCGTCTGGCCCCACCAACTCCCAGTCACCATGCCCATGAAGAACATCACCGGCCTGCTGAACTGCCTGTGCCATCAATCTCTAACCCGCTTCAACTACAGTGACCAAAGACAGCAAAGACCTGCTGCCGACACCCATTAAGCTAACCTGGTTGATTATGACTGAAGCAAGTTACAACCTTGCCCTAAGCAGCTCAGGCAGCAAATCTGAGGGGACACCAATCTCCAGCCCTTGTGATGAGCAGCTGGAGATGGGGTGGGAGCCACAGCATTTTCCAGAAGACTGTATAGAGAGAAGCTGTCAATCAATATCCTTAATTGGTAGTAACAAATCTCATCACAACCTGGTGCCTCAAAAAGCCATCTTCTATGTCAGGGAGAGCTGCTATGGGGGAGGCTCGGGAAATGGATAACATGTAAAGATCTCTTTTGATGGGCTCAGGGTTAACCACCATTACCATCAATTATTCATGGTTCCCATGCGGACTTAAGGCAAATAAGGTATTAAAAATTTACATCTCTCTTCCTCCCCACTCCTCCTTGGTATCATCACCTTTTAAGTATAGCTGGTGAATGTGAGCATTTGCTGTTAATTAGCTGTAATGATAATTGCAAAGAAAGTACAAATGCCTTAACTTCGGAGATATGATGTGTCTCTCATTAAACCCAGACTAATAGAAAATTCTTCAACTCCTTCTCTTTTATGCCAGAATCTCCGATCCCATATTAATTTAAGATTTATTGCAATTGAATATACCGAGCTAGATATTGGTCTGTCTCTGAAGGCTGTGATGATTATGTGATTTATGCAGTTTTAGGAACAGAATAATTCTGTTATAATTAATTTTTAGTTTGTAGGCATTTTATTCTTTCAAAAAAATTAATTAACTGTAAAAAATAAAAGTAATAGTCATATATTATTTATATAAAATATATATTTTGAATAAACAGTTTTCATCGTCTGCATGAGTTTCCATTTTGTACTTGCTGAAGTTCAAGAAAGTAGCGTCAAATTGTTCCACCTCAGTTTTCATTTATATGCAGTTTCACTTTCTGATTGTTAGTGGTGTAAACTGCTCTGGCATAAATAGCTCACAGGATTGAGAGTGTCCTGGACCCCCTTCCAGTTCACAAAAACCAGAGGCTGTTACAGTTCAAATTAAATTTCTAAACTCTTTTTGCTCTAGAAATGCCCAGCTGAGTGAGAGGTATGTTATGCAAGGTGGTAGCAATCACAGTGCTGTTTTTCTAATTCCTATTTCCTTACAAACTGTGACTTGTATTGCATGCCTATAATAGAGCTGATGAAAAATTTTCCATGATATTTCTTTTTTTCTGTTGCAAAAGGCTGACTGGATCAAAGCCAAAATGCTTTATGGCAATTTTCTCAGATCATACTGAGAATAGCCAATACACCCATGATAAAGCTACTCACCTGGGCTGTCTCATACTCAGTGGAGCCCCCCAGGCTACAAAGCCGGTCTTTTTCTGTGGCTCACTGAATATTTCATTATTTATACTAAGTGGAACAGCTTCAGGAGGAGAGATGGAAAATGTTTTCCATGCCAGGATGACAAATAGGCCAGTAATTCATTCTAGGCTTTGCTACGTTTTTTTAAAAGCAAAACTTGGGCTTTTGCATTTAAACAATTCAGCTGTGCCCCAGTGAGGGTATCCCAGCAGTCAGAACAAAGAGAATAAAATATTCTTTACAGTGTGCACCTGGCTGGCCACTGTTGTGTGCTGCAAAGTAATCCTGTAGGTATTACCAAGCTGTTTCCTTTTACCCTATGGCATCTACCACATGAACAATGTGAAAGTTGGGAATTCTCAGCAGGGCAACTGGAAATAGACTGGACTGAGCTTATTTGCACTTCATAGATGTTGCTGAGAAAGGGCTGGACTTAGATTGCTTTGCATTTGTCCCTTGGAGACAGTGAACCTTGAGGCATTGTGGAGGGTCACTCCTCTCTCCTGCTGACTTCCAGACTACACCGGCAAATTGCAGAAGCTGCCACAGTCAGTTAAAACAGTTTCATTGGGAAAGGGGTAAATCAGAAGGGTGGAAAATGGGAAAAGCTCAAAGCATAAAGATGGTCGTGACTGCCAAGAAGAGGAGACAATGCATATAACCCACAAAAACTTATTTTTAACTTTGGCTTATGGCAGGTGACCACAGTCATGAAATTCAAACACCTTCTTATCATTTTCTTGCTTGTTGCACAAAATGTTGTAGTGATGCACTAACATCAGTGGGGGCCCATCAAGTGGATTTACCTGCCTTCTGAAAGCACTGGACACAGCATTTGCTGCCCGTCTGAACAAAGCTGGGAGAAAAGCTGAGCCATTTCGCTTTGAATTTACATTTGCATTGCAGTCCTCCCTTGGCGTGTCCTGATAAGATCCTCTTTTGCAGCTGGTGGCTCCTAGACTCTTCACAATGCAGGAGAGGAAAGTTCAGAGTAGAGCAAGGACTCATTTGATTTGTGTATTCACCTGGGCAATAAATCTCAGGTCTGTCTTTCAGCACACACAGAAAACACCACGGAACCTTCTTACAAATTTAAACAACTGCCTAAAACCCTAGTTCATCAAGGTGCTTAAGCTGGACTGAAGTCTCAGCTGGAATGGGATGCTGAGTAGAGGTGCAATAACTCATTCCTTTGTCAATGAGGTTTCTGGAGTCAGTGCTCTCAGATTAGCACCAGCTTCCAGGAGCAGGGACCCTATTCACACCACAACACCACCTTTTGCGACACTTTAGGGAGACTCAGGCAATTCTACTAGAGGAAGTGATGAATGAATCACGTTTCCCTTTGCTAAGGTTTCCAAGTCACATCTCCCACTTGGTGTTGTTTCAGATCCTTCTCTCTGGTGTCTGACAGGTTATGCCAGCTTCTTTCTGTTGACTTCTCTGGGAGTCAGTATCTGGCTGTTCTGCAACCAGGTGGTCCAAATTACTCGTGACTCTTGCATTTAAACACTAGATTCTGGTATCCATCCTAGGCAAGTGTATGGCCTGGGTGCCATAGGAACTATCACGCTTTTCCATCCTTCTCTAACATGTTAGTTAGCCTGGGAAGGAAATGTGCTGCAGGTCTCACATTGTCTCTGCAGATTCCAGCTTTGCTTCCAGAATAACTGGAAATAAGGATGATTGCAGCACTTACAAAATGGTATTCAAGTGAGAAAACAAAATCTGAAAAGTTATACTATGTAAACTGTATAGTCTTCAACCTCACAGAGCACACTTTTGGAGAAAGCACTTTAAATAAATATTGCCAATTACAAGTAATTAATCTTTCTATTATTACTTTCCCTATCAACTATTTAAAAATCAAAGCCAGGTTTCTTTCCCAGAGCAATATGTTATTCTTAATTCCTCACTCCACTTGCTTTTTTCAAAGTAAGCCCTAAGAGTCATCTTGCAATAACTTATTACAGAAAACATAATAGAGGAGAAAGTGAAGAAGCAAAAAGGAGCCTGTGTATTTCTCCAGAGAATGTAAGTGTATACTACATAATCATAAACAATATACAATGACATAAACTCTGCCATAAATATTCACATGTATCTTTCTTTAATCATGATGAAAGGGGAAACTTGGGGTGTGGTGTGTTCCCATTTGTAATCATATCTGTCTTCTCACAATGAAGCATTTTAAGTTTTAACCAGTTTTGTGGTTTTGCAAAGGCTTAAAGGAAAAAAAAAAGGTCGAAAGGTGGTGAGCGGAGAGGAAACTTGGAAATATGTTTGAACCTAGTGGTTAAAATGGAAATGCAGAATCCCCCTATGAAACCCATCCGTTCAGCAGATCATGTCTGCAAAGGACCAGTATCTCTATTTGACATTTTGAGAGGTGTCACATAGTTATTCAGGCACATTACGACCACTGATTGTCCTCCAAAGACTCATTTATTTCAACGGAGCTATGTTGATCTGCCCAGCTGCAGGGCTGCCTTCAATTCTCAGTCCTAACATAAAATAAGGGAGGCAGTAAACAGCCCACAAACAAAAGAAAGTCTTTTTTCCTAAAAGTGTTGTGTCAACTTAAGCGGGAAGTGTGTTAATTTAACTGGAAAACAAACGTGTACCAGAAAAGAGCTCTGCTATAGTGCAAGAAACCAACGAGCAGCATCTTCAGAAAGCCCATGAGGGGAACAGTTAAAACCCCAGGGCAAAATTCTGCCTACAGTAAATCCTGTTTGACAGCACAAACTATTATTACTATCTGTGACTGTATCCCTCATTAACAATAGTATGCAATACAGGAGAAATTCAAGCTTGTTTCAGCACCGTTTTTCGCAAATACATAAAACATCCTGAAACCTGTCAAGTATGTGATATTTTAAATGCTTTTCTTGCTGTCCTTCCACAGCATCCCAAAGGTTTTGACAAAGTCTACATCTAGTCCTGTGAGAACTGTCTCCCTCTGTGGCATTAATTTTTCTCACTCTGTATTGGGGAACAGGTATGCACAGCACCAACAAGCAGAGCTCAGAAAAACTCCAGATCCAAGCTTGCCATTCAAGAAGCATGGGGAGAAAAATAACTTGGTAGCTAATTAGGTACAAGCTTCACCTGGAGCCAGGTGACTCAGAGGTTGGCAGGGTGAAGGCACAGCACACCAGTTTCTAATACCTATGATATACACCTGTCTGCATCACATCCAGTGCCTTTGATTCCTATTCCTGAACAAGCTGGTGTGCAGCTGGATGATACAAAACATAAAGTGAACGCCATAGATCTGTAGTGAAAGACTTTAACTGTTTTACTACTGGCTCGTGGAGTTGTTCAACAGCCTAATTTGAAAGCCAAGTCCATATTATAGAATTCAGGTATGCTGATGAATTGCAGGAAACAGAAAATTGCAACTTATATAGACATCATTCTGCAGGCAAACCCTCTCTGTGTAAATGAAATTACACTACCAAAATAAACATTTTGATAGAAAAGTGTCTGTCCTTCAAACAGGTAATTTATCTATAAATGCAAAAGTCCTGTTACCAAAATATACCAGAGCTCCACAAGGGGCCTTAGTCAATATCTCTCTCCCAGTGTAACCTTTGTAGCACAAACCAGCCTTAAGAGGATCATTAAAAATACTCATAAAAGAATGTTGGATTTAAGATTACCAGAGATTGGGATCGGATTTGGTGAGGACTTTTCTCTTTGAGGAAGTTAGAGGGAAAACACAATGATCTCAGTATTAAAAACAAGGACTGTGTCCTTGAAATGTCTGTATTGCTGGCTGAAATCACATTTCATCAAAACATGAAAGAATGAAAGAAAAATGATACCATTTTGAAAGCTTCATAGACCATGTTCCATGAAGTATGTGAAGACTTGCTTAATTTTATGCAAGTAAATGATTTTCTTGAAAGCATCAGTCTTTTAACCACACATTTAACTACTCACTACATGATAATTCTGAGAAATGGCATCTACTTTCTTTGGTGGAGACTCTTAATGGATGAAAGAAGGACGCCTGAATGATATCAAGTTGGCCTGATTCCCTCTCACAGAAAGGCCCTCAAGCCATGTGCTTTGAAACAATCAATATTGTTTTCTTCAGAAGAGCAGGAAGATGGGTGCTCCCTTCAAGCAGAGGTCAATGCCCATCTTCCTGGCAGAGGAGGGAAACAGAAAAGCTATCCTAAGAGCCTAGGCAATATCCAGAGATCAGTCAGATAAAACAGGGAGAATGCACTAAATTGGCAAACCAAAAGAGAAGCGGCAATAAAGATCCAGAAAGATTCTGAAAGGGATTTAGGTACACAGTTCCTATTTCCTAGGAAACACCTTAGGAAGTGTTACAAAGTCTGCAGAAGATTTGCCACTGGTTTTTGTAATCTCTGGAGCCAAACCTTAAAAATTCCAGAAATTAAAGGGAAAGTGAGGACTTAAAGAGGAACCACATTCCAAAATCTATTTGGAAATCTTGTCTGGGCAACGTAGCAAGCTCCCAAATAGTCCCAAGTGGCTAGTGATAGCCCTACAGGGATGTGACTTCTTACCTTGCACAAGCAGGCAGTAGTGATGAAAGACCATTTTTATTTCCCTTGTAAAGAAAAGTCAATGTTCATTTGTTTGGGAGGCCTCCTTGACAGAAAGCTTTATCAGCCATGAAATTAGCCCTTCATGCTCTCTTAAGCCAATAGGCCAGGACGGAGATGCCTACTGCACCTGATGCTTGCAGTTAGTTCTGATTAGCAGCCCCTCATGGATTTCAAACAGCAGCCTCCTTAAATGCAGGCTGTAAAACTTCACTGGCTGCACTAAATCAATAGGGAGGTGAGAGACAGGGTTGGAGAAGAGAAGGGAGAAATAAACAGACACTAAAGCTACAACATTATTATCTGCTTTGGCAAATAGCCACCAAAATTGCTCAATACGCTGTATACATACAAACATACGCTCGCATGCACACGCACAGTCTCCCTGGCAAAGTGAAAAAGAAAATATCCCTTAAATAATATGTTAGTTCTCTTGGGCAAATAAGAAGCAAGCAGCTATATTTAGCAAGGAAATAAAACTGCATTGTAAAGCCCTGAGACCTATTATGGCAGTGTCCTATGCACTTTCAGTGTTTAGAGGATACTTATTTACTTGACTATGAGAGGATTGCTAGAGTCTCATAAAGTGCCACCAGGAAGTCCAGGTGATCCTTGGTGACCGTGAGATGTCACCATTAGCTACCCAAAACTTCACAGTGGTGCTATCACAAGGATCACATTCCTGCACTGTGGGAACTGTGACCCCAAAGTATACCTCAGCAATTTAGAAACTCAGCAATACAGAGTTAGAAACAGAAAACTGATCTTGGGAACGTTCCTGCATGGGAGCAGATCTTTTAAAAGAGGAAGGAGAAAACTTTAACCTAATGTGTGTGACAGGTTTTTATGGAGAGAGTTGATACAGAGGCTGCAGAAGGATTGCCACTGTCTGGATCAACCCTTGACATTACACAGGAAATCAGCAACATAGTTTAATACCAAGAGGAAAGAAGAATTAAGGGTAGGTTTCATCTCATCTAATTTTCAACTTCTGTAATGTAGATAGCCTTATCTGAATTAGTGTCCCTTTGCTGCCTTGTGGTCCCCAGCGGAAAATAGGACTCTCTTTAAGGTGCAGTTCACCTGACTTATTTTTGGATTAAATTTTTTTTTTTCTGAAATCATTTTGTTCTGAATATGTCTATTTCTGCCTACTGACTGTAAAAGAAGCATAGGGAAAATTCCACTCAGAGTGATAGTGACAACGGGAAAGAGAGACTGACACAGAGCAAATTCCATTAACACAGAGTTATTAGAAAATATGCTATTTTTTACAGTTTGCTTTAGATAATCCTACAGAATAGAACAGAATGGATTTCTTTCTAATGACATTTTATTAAATAGCCTTAAAAATCCCTCTCTCTCTATCATAAAGGAACTACCTTCAGAGGGAATTTCCTTTGACTGATTTAATTTCTCTTCCATACCACAAAATTCTTCCCAATAGATTCAGATCAGAACCAGGGACCTTCCCAGAAGGAATCTGAATGGGTTTTGACCACACATTTATAGGATTGCATTTAAAAGCATAATGAAGTCACCTGGATGGAATGAAACAGGATGTGCTAGGGATAGGCTGAAATTTGGAAAGACAGAGTCATTCTCAGATTGGGTTCCACATTCGTGGCCTGCAACGAAGGCTTTCAGCAAGGTCAGCATCTTGAAAACCCAGTGGATAGTTCATTGTAAGTGTATGTCCAGACCGTGTGTTAAAGAATACAGCTGGGGCAGACTCTGCAAGTGTGGGAGCTTGACACTTTAATACTAGCTCAGCATTCCCCTCTGCTTCTATGCCCCCATGTGTAAAATTAGGATAATAATATTGCTTTCATCTTCCTCACCATGGTGTTGTGACTATTAATTAGTTAGCTTGTGCAGAGACCTGGATAAAAGCTAAGTTTTAATCAGGTCTTCATGAGCTTGGGGAATGCAGCAGTGTCTGAGCAAAGGGTGGAAGAGTGAGAGGTACTGAGCCCGTCTGCCTGGCACAGGACAATGGCAATGGCATTGCCTCGTCACAGTCTCCCTCCCCGCATCCCTCCACATGGCAGCTACAGCATTCGGTGGAGGGACATCAGTTGTTTGGCTGGCTAATTCATGACGCCTCTGGCCTCCCTAGCTGATGTGACTTGTCTCTGTCAAAGGGCTGGTCCATGCTTCTTCCACTAGGAGTACAGTCTTCACCAATTACTCCTCTTGGCCCCACAACTTCTCTGAATTTCTTGCTGCCAGATGTCCAAAGGGTTTGAAAGTGGGATTCAATTCCACCCAGTATTTTGAAAATGTGGGAATAAATCTGATGACCAACATCTCTTCTGTGCTGAGAAAAGGAAAGGAGAGGAATGCCATGAGTGGAATCATGCCAAGGGTTTGCATCTTTGCATCACAACCTTATTCTCCTTCTTTTGGAACAATTGGGCTTTTTTTTATTATTATTCCTTGTTCTTTGGTTAGGTGTTTTTTTGCAAGTAAGGACTGTTTACAGTTCTGTGGTGATTAGCTTTATTTGAACTGAACCGAATGTTTGTACTCCCTATATTTTATCCAGAAGCATCACCTACTGTATAAACTACTGGGGTGGTCTGTCTTTTTGCTGCTACTTCTCTGGCCAGGTCTGATATTCTGGGACCAATGACGTTGCATAGCACAAAACTCTCTCAAACATAGTGTAATTCTTCACAAAGCACAGAACCAAGTTCCACAGGAAACCAAGCACAACATTCAGAAGTGCAAACTTGGAATATATGTAAAGCAAGCACTTCTGTTGTGGGTGGAATAGAGAACTCAGGAAAGGCAGAAGCATAACCCCCTGAATTAATGATGAATCCCAGTACTCAGAGATGTGTCTTTTAAACAACCTTTGATAAT
This sequence comes from Tringa solitaria, assembly GCA_026413425.1. Classification (NCBI taxonomy): domain Eukaryota; kingdom Metazoa; phylum Chordata; class Aves; order Charadriiformes; family Scolopacidae; genus Tringa; species Tringa solitaria. The sequence continues at coordinate 15,935,305 of JAOXJM010000079.1, forward strand.
TGGCCTCTCGGTAGCATGTAGTGCACATCCTGAAATAATGGAATGGAAATCAGCATCAATCAACACAGCATGAGGCTTCTTCTTCTCCAGCAAACACATATCCTTGCTAAACACTAGTGGCTGTTTGTCCCAAATTTAACACCAATTAGGGCCTGATCCTCAGCTCTGCCTGAAGGGATGAATGTCCTCCACACTCATCCAAGTCCATCAAGAAACACAGAAATATCTCAGCATCTCTTAGAAGACATTCTGCAGAATCAGATCCTTAATAGTTTGATAGCTTGAATGCTAACATTGCCCAGAGCACTTGAACTGATAAACAGTTGAAGACATCCTTGTACATTTATATACAATAAAACAGAGGCAACAACAACAAAGGAAAAAAAAAGGACACTGTTACACCGTTACTGTGCTTCCCCCGTGTATCTCTAGAACCAGGAAATCTGCAGCAGAGATAAGAGGGGCTAGTAAGAGCAAAGAGAAGAGGCAGCATTGAGGGGAGGAAGCGCAAATAATTGGTGTGAAGATTCTCTTCATGTCAGAAAGACAAACTGGGCTAATTTTCTACGAAGATCCCAGAGAGGAATCAAGTCTCATTTTATTTCAGTTCTGAAAAAGAGAGCATTCTGCCATGTTCCTCCTTTTCTGGTGTAAAGGGCAAGGAAAGTTTCTCACATCCCCACCAAGCCATTTTGCTAGGCTGAGAATGTAGAAGGAAGGCTTGGCTTTACAATGACATGCACCACATTCTGTCCTAGAGCAATCAGCAAAATGTTACCAGGACTCTACAGCCACTGGTGAAGATGTCCATATTCTCTTTACATCCACACCCCTTCACATTCAGCTGTTTCTCTCCAATGAGATCGCAAATTACTTTGGTCAAAGTCAACACGTTGGTAGGGATGGGCAGCACCTTTAGCTTTGCCCCAGCCCATTTCTTCTCAGAGCAACCTACTACAACACAAAGAAGGGTGATCCATGGGCAGATCCAACTCATGGAGCCAAGGAAGCACCAGTCTGCAAGTGCCACATAATGACCAACACACAGACAGCAAGACTGCCCTTGAGATGTTAAGAAAAATTGGGTCCTCTGACCAGAGCTGGAAATTGTGAAAATACAGGGGCGTAAAGGGATTAAAAGGCCTTCCTCAGCGGAGCCATCAGACAGTAAGGTATCGTGGAGATTATGGGCATACCTGAAAGGGCTTTGTTTCACAGGGGAGAAGATCCTGCAACAGGCACTGCTTTACCCACTTTGGGAAAAAGTGAGAAATGGCCATTGTCAGCTGTCCATCATTTTGGCAGCCCATAAGGAGAGGGTTTACAGTGCTCCAGCCTTTTATCTGCCCTCTTAGCTATGACAGACCTGAGCACAGCAAGTCTGACCTGCTGTTTCTGGCAGCCACCAGCAAGTGCCACATCATAGATGGCTTTTGGAGGTAAAGAAGGCAGTAAGTTTGTCACCTTTGAGAGGCAGCCAAAGCAAACTCCACTGAGGTCACAAACAGGGCATTTCTTCTCTTGTCAAATCAAGAGAACTCAGATGAAATCCACTTAAATCAATGAATTATAATTGTGATTCCAGAGTTTCAGAAAACACAGACTATTTCCCTCATTTCTTATCATTTTCTGAGGTTTAGAACATGCACAATTCAAATGCTCTCATTTTTTCTTGGGAATTAGATATTTAATGCAAATGAAAGAACCAGATTATTACTTCCCAGTAAAACAATAGCCTGCCAGAAAGTGCTGATCTGATGAAATGCAAAGTTTCATAGTAATAACTTGATTGGAAAGTTTCACTGGAAAAATTTTGCCTAACTAAGGTCAAATGTCTAATTTTCTCTACATCTAAAAGTTTCTCATTTGATTTTTTGTATAGTAATGTTTGAAATGATACTATTGAAGATAGTGTCATAATACTATCTTTTTGCCATGGTCAACTTTTATGTAAATTAAACATTTGGACAAGATTGAAGTGAAACCTTTTCAGAATATGCTTTTCAGAGTCTGAGAAAAAATATCTATCATGTCAATAGTAACAAATTCTGTAGCTATTCATTTAACTCGCTCCATCCATAGTCCAAATATCCTAAAAAATCCAGCTTCAAAGTGGCCAAAGGTGGGTTACATCTCAACTGCTCTCCTCTATACACCATCTGTGGTTAGCTGGCACAGGCATGCTTGGTGGCACAATAAGCCATTGAGTGAGCAAGGTTCTCATATATGGAGGGTGCAATCCAGTCCATGTATCTGGAAGACATGTATACCTGATCCTGAAGGCTAACAGAGCAACATCCTTAGTCAGAAACATGAAAAAAAAAACCACACCACATTGTGTTTCTGGTTAAAGTTACAACTCAGGTACTTATAAAATAATAAATCACCTAAAAAAAGTCAAGGAAGAAAAAATCCCCAGAAAAATAACACAAACAGCTTGAATAGCAATTTACAAAGTTGCTCAGCACAGCAATATTTAAAGCCGTTCTTCACGATATGTCATTTTCAGATAAGCTAATAAAGAAATATAGGGGAGAATCAATTTTTAGTAATCATTACCATGTACAGTAGTGAAACCTCCAGGCTATTCAATTAATTCTAGACTATAAT
>JAOXJM010000079.1:15940797-15959602 GCA_026413425.1 Tringa solitaria
TGTTGGCCCAATGATCCAATCTATCTAAGTCTCTCTGTAGAGCTTCCCTATCCTCATGTGAATCGATACTCCTGCTTAACTTGGTGTCATCAGCCAACTTGCTGATGATACACCCTATGTCCTTATCAAGATCATCAATAAAAGTGTTAAACAGAAATGATCCCAACACTGAGCCCTGGGACCAAAATGCTGGACCACAATCTACTATTTATATATTTATGAGGTTTGGGTTTTCTTCTTCATCTCAACTCTGACACAGCAGCTTGGGGAGACCGATGAAGGCAAACATGTCTGGTGACATACGCTGAAGAGTTTCTTATGCCAGCACTAAGCTTATTCTAGAAAGGCCAGTATTCACTTGTTGCTGTTGCATGAATGACACTGTGAGAGAGGCCACTGCCAGCTGAAAGCTGTCCTTTGGGGCATCTTCATGATGTGCTGAGCTGTAACAGAGCAATAGGCTAGCTAGTTTGAAAACAACAGTCCAATTCACCACCTAAACCACCCATGCCCAAAAGAAACATCCTTCAGAAACTGGCGTCACTCTAGGTAGATGCAGCAAGAGTGATTTCCCCCAGTCTCAGGATGGCTCTGATGCCCTTGCCAGCTCCATACACACAAAGACTCCACTCATGCAACAAGTGGATTAAGGATGTTTCACTGGTGGTTTGTGTCTTACTCAGACATTTGAGGTCCACCGTCAAAGTATCTGACATTCCCGAGCATGGATTTCAGGTTAGGGGCACTGGAAAATTCCTCCTTTGAGTCAAGCCAAACTCCTGAGAAGGGCAGTCTCAGGACAGATCTATCAAGTGAAAATGTAATTTCAATTGTTGTGAATCTCAGACACCCAAATTCCTGTGGTTATTCTGTGAGGATATTTGTTTGTTTCTCTTCAAAAGGGCAGGCTTTAAATTAATCTCTTTCAGACAGAGATTGAATTTAAATATAATCAAACACATTGCTTTGAAGCACTCATTTTTCTTGTTTAATTTTTTATAGATAGATATATCGTCGCCCTCAAGCAAGAGTTTTTTATGTTGGTTTCCAAAGTAGGTCAGTCTCAGCACTGCCTGGCTATAAAGGAGGTGACATGAGGACCCACATGTAGAATGCAGAACCTGTTGGTTTTTATCTGTGGTATAGAATAGACTAGACTAGACTAGACTAGAATAATTATGTTTCAGTTGGAAAGGTCCTACAATGATCATCTAGTCCAAACTTGTCTTCATTTCTTTTCCCTACCCCCTTAGCCTCATCTACGATGAAGTTCCAGATCCCAGTGTTCTCAAACTAAAGCTGCAATTATGCCTTTTCTCAGGCACAAAGGCTTGCAGAGATGTTAAGGAAGAACTCCAGTGTAGCCATCACTCTTCTTACTTCCACCTGAGCCACTGTAACTATCCCTGTTTTGCCATCTCAAATTCTAACTTCAGGTTATGACATTAGGGTCTGAGCATGAGGGTGATGCCAAACACATCATGGCAGGACCTTCTTGCCCCACTCTTGCTCTTTTGGAGCCACACGAGCTGTAAACTCATGAATAGAAATCAGACTCAAGTTTCTTGATTTTCTTCATCCTCCCCAAATTACGTAACTTCCTTAGCACAGATTGCTTAGAAGGCAGGGTAGGCGAGCTGCTTAGTTCAGGTATGTTTTCTCTTCTATTAAGGTTTATAAGTTTTCTTTCAAAATTGATCCATTGTACAATGACTAGAGGAAAGAAAAGCTTTGAAGTACTTTTCTGATTGTTGTATCCTGTTCTCAGCTTCCAGACTAAGGTTGGTAAGCTGAACTGCAGAAGCTATATTCAAGGAAAGATTGACTTATCTCTAAATAATTACCCTTATTTACTACAAGAGTTTCAAGTGTGGGTGCACAGTCATTTTAATGTTTGGACCAAACTCAGATTTGGCGACCTCAGTAGGAAGAAAATATTAAAATGGACTTATAGAAGCAGACTTGTGTTTCTGCTCTGTGGTGGAATAAATATCCTACAAGTGTTTCCTTTCCTGATTTCTAAATCAAGTTTGGCATAATGTAAGCGTGGAGAGATACAGTATTGTCTCTGCAAAGGAACAACAACCAGAGGGACTGAAGTTAAATTACAAGTAACAAAAATGTAGCAGCATTTATCCATAAATCCAATAAGGCAGGGTGTTGAATATATAGCAATTTTAGCACAGTTTAATGCAAATGAAAATCTGTAGCCTTCTGAGTATGAATTGGACTTGAATGGTGCATTATAGTATTTGATACATGGAACAAATTAAATTTTTTTAAAAATGTAATACAAAACCTATTAACCAATTTGACTGCGAACTGCTTCAGCAAACCATGAGCATATGCTTACTGTGATCTCTTAGCCTTTTTATTCTTTCACATTACCAGCTAATCTCTTCACAGGGGGTCCTGAGATGAGGGGATAGGTAATGAGAAAATTTTCTTGGATCTAAATCGGGGTACAATATTATTCAAAAGAATGGACATTTTTTATGTTTTTTTGTTGTGATGGTGTACTTGTAATGGTGCTGTGTGACTTGGTATACAGGCGCACCACTCAGTTTGTAGAATACTGAAATTCTTTGTGATTCCAATCTGCACATTTTTGAAAGCTCACATCTCTAACATCTTATCAGATATGTCTGTACTGGACATTATGGATCTAGAAGTCCTGTGTCACAAGCCAAATCTTACACAAAACCAAGTGAAAGTAACAATGAGTGTGCATGAATAAATCTGCCTTGGTCTAATAGAGCTACCTACCTGGCTATAGTTGGCTGGGAGACTACATAGAGCTTTCTTGTGCCCATTTGCAAATTAGTAATATATTCACTGGAAGCTCTTCCAGGTTTACTGGCTTTGTGATCAGGTTCAAGAAAAGCAGTCTCTAACAGGGGGTTTTGTGCTGCTCTTCTGCTATGATGATTACATGAGAATAAATAATCTCATAGTCAGTGCATTTTCCTCAGAGTAGGTATCAATGTGAAAGTGTTAGGGCTGTTAGACAAAAAAAAAAAAAATTATACTGGTGTCAACTATTTGACTTCATGATGCCATCCAAAATACAGGCATAGGACACCATGCCAAGACAAAAGACAAGGGCTGCTATTGCTGCATGATGTAGTGGCAAGTTAAGGGTAGGCTTAGATCAGGTTGCTGAGAATCGTCTAGCCCATAGCTCCTCTGACCCCTGAGGGCCTCCTCTGAAGGAAATGCCTTTGTTTACTGTAGCCTGCAGAACAATATAATTTCTAAATTGCCCCATGTAAAAAAAATGATAGCACATACATCAAGTGACCAGGACCATTGTCCCCATGCACAGAAAGGGAACAGAGAACTGAGGTCAACAGAAATAAATTAGTTCTTACACAATGAATGTCTTAATGCTCAAATTTTAGGGGATGTCCCCAGCAGAAGAATCCATTAGCCTGGAGTTTTAATTTTGAATTCTTTCACCTCTGTAGAAAAAGGGTAATGTAAGCATCAAGACACAACATACCTGTGGGTAGGCTGAAGGACTTGGGCCTTTTTAGTCTGGAGAAGAGAAGACTGAAGCAAGATCTGATCAATGCCTATGAATACTTAAAGGATGTGTGTCAGGAGGATGGGCCAGTGATAGGACAAGAGGTAACGGGCACAAACTTGAATATAGAAAGTTCCATCTAAACATGAGGAGGAACTTCTTTACTTGGAGAGTGTCAGAGACCTGGAACAGGCTGTCCAGAGAGATGGTGGAGTCTCCATCTCTGGAGAGATTCAAAACCTGCCTGGACATGTTCCTGTGCACCCTGCTCTGGGTGGACCTGCTTTGGCAGGGGGGTTGGTCTAAATGATCTTCAGAGGTCCCTTCCAACATCATATCATTCTATGATTCTGTGATACCATGTGTGAGAAGCTCTTCAGCTGCTCAAAGTTTTTCAGTTTTCTTCACTATCTTGAAGGTCCAGCATCCCATGGAAAGACTGTCTTTCAGAGCCCTGAAATTATCTTTCTGTGCACAGAATTGGCAGCTGATCACTTTGGACACGTATCCATTTGTCTCTCAAGCCTCACTTACACCAATGGCAGATCATCACCAGCGTGTCTTTGTGCAACAAGCAAGTGGGCCATGAAAGGCTCTGGAAAAATACTGGCAGTTCTTCCTATATGCCAACACAGAGGAGAGCAGGGAATCAAGGTTGTCAGTCACCACACCTTTCACAAAGTTTGGATAACAGTCAGACACACTCTTTGAAAAGGACAGATTTATTTTCTCAGTGCCAAAGGTCACACCAGATAGAGTAAAATAACTGATCTTTATACAAAAACTTTCTCTCAGGGATAGGAGAGCTTGCCTTTAGCCTCAGTCTTTGTTAACAGGTAGAATTTCCAGGAGGAAAATCAGCCTTCTTTCCCATCATTTGCTTGCCTCATAAAATATGCAAGAGAATGTTGGCAACGAACCCTGCATCAATTCATCAGCACACCATTCCTGAAGCTTAAACTTTCATTGTGCAGGAGAAAAGTCACCATCTGATAGTAGGTTAGATCCATACTGATGCTCTCAGTGCATCAATAATTAAGCAGGACTTTCAACCAAATCGTTTAATACGACAAAATGTTTCTTAAGAATTGTGAAATTATCACCCCCAAAAAAAAAGAATTACTAAGATTATAAAGAACCCATCATGCTCAGTGGCCTGTGTTCAGAGACATAGAGCATTCCTTCCACTTACTTTAACACAGCAGTAGCACTCAATGGCTTCAGGCTGTAATTAACAGCACAAAGCTCTCTTACTGGGAGACAGGATAAAAATTCAACAAAGTATATCTATATTCTGCAGCAGGTTCCTGAGATGCTCAGGGTTTAAATAGCTTTTAAAGAAAAGCTAAAGGAAGTTGCACAAATTACAGTTAGTACAGGTGAAGAGAAGTAAAAGAAGCCAAGCACTAATATAAGAAATTAACACCCTTAATTAATTCTGCTGGCATAGCCTGCTAGCTCCAATCAAAAATGCTGCAGTGTAAGTTGTCCTCCGCAGTTCTGGGGCTTTTGAAATGTTATGTACCAAACTGCTTTTAAACCAAATACCATCCATTCTCCTGAAATAATGCTACGACATTAGAAAAAAGAAGCTGATATGATGCTCCTGGTTTTAGAGCTCATGCAAAATAGTTTGGAAAGTTTTCTGCACATGGAGCAAAAACTCCAAAGAATCCAGGACTATTCTGCAAAGGCCAGATGCTCATCCTTTAACCTGCAAACTTTGTGCAACAGTCAAGGACAATTCCTCCAGGTTTTAGTCCATTCCTGGAACTTTTTAGGACGGGGAAATGGTGGACACACAGGTTGGATGAATTGTTCTGTCAGTGGTAGCCTGCTACCAGACATCATCTTTCCTGTGGGCCTAATCTTCCCTGCTTTTGTAAATGGAAAGGGATAAGGTGAGAGAACAGCTGTGCTGTCACAGGTGTCAATGCTTAAGGACATTTTCACATGATCACAAATATCTAGAGTCATCCCAGATCAGCTCAGTTGTAGCAAACTTGCAGATCACTGATATGAAGTGGTCTCAGCATCAGTTTACTGCTTCCAAAAGACTGCTTTTTTTGCCTCGGCCGAAAATGGCCTGGTTGTGACAAATAGACTGGTCTGAATTTCTGCTTTGGGTGAGTTGTCTGATGTTTGGAGACATAGGATTAACTGGTGAACTTTTTAAACAAAATTATCAGAAGGGGAAAAAGAGCAGCCTTGTAAAACAGTTCTGGTCAGGAAGCTTACCATGTCTTGGAATCTCTCCCTCACAGTAAATTTATAGAATCATAGAATTGTCTAGGTTGGAAGGGACCTTTAACATCATCTAATGCAACCATCAACCTAACTCTGATAAGCTGCACTAGTAGCACTACGTAGTAGTTCGACTGAGATACCAGGCACTGGACTGTGCAGAATTACGCCCACCTCTGCCATTTCCAAGTGAGAAAGACAACCCCTTGTGGTTGAAACAACAGAGCAGGATGCATGACAAGCACTAAAACTGTAGATTCCCTGTAAAGAGGGAAAGCCCTGTCCATCAAGTCAGTCATTCTCTGCCTTAGTTTGTCATGCCTAAAAATCAGGCTGAAGAAGCCTGCTCTGTTCGTCTTGGCTATTTTTATTGCAAACTGATTGGGAAAAGAATTTTCTCCTGTCATGTGTATATCTAGTGGCTGTCATAGAGGAATCCTGTTAGCTCAGATTTGGGACATACTCTTTTGATACTATTATTCATAATAGCAGTGAAAATGTTGCTTCTTTTGTCAGCAGCTTGACCCTTAGTGTACTTTCCAACCCATAGTCTCACTAGTTTCTTGTTTGTCCCTGGGAATTAAAATGGAAATCTCAAAGTGACTGCAGCAGGAAGCAGTGGATAACTACAATCAGTGTAATACAGAGGCCAGAGCCTTTCTTCCATGGCTCTTTTTTAACTTTGCTTTCTTGGTACGTAAATATGGATTTTGTTACTAGCTGAGTTGGAAGGAAAACCAATAAGAATGATTCTAAGCCTCTGTGGGAAATCTTTTTTTTACCTCCCACTTGGAAAAGGTGAAGGATCAATATTTAAAACAGGGTGTTTTTTTTAAACTTAAAATCAATGTTAACTTAAACTACTTGGGACTAATTCAATTATTATTAATAAGAAAAAAGCTAGCTTGATATGTCAGCTTTTCTGCAACCATTCAAGATGATAAGAACATTTTTTGAACTAGCTGAAAAGTGACCTAAAACATCCTGTTCTGATTTATATCTGTTCACTGTAGGTGCGTTGTCTCCACTCTTGCTTCTAATGAGGGAAAAAAACAAGCTTAGAAGCAACAGCAGAGCTAATACTGCTGTAACATCCCTTCAGATCTCCATGTCTCTGTTCAGGGCCAGCTGCAAGTTCTTTGCCTGCCTTCATCTTCAGATATACCAAATTTCTGGTAGGAAAAAGTGTCAACTCAAAAGTACAACAAGCATCAAAGCAGCCAGGTTAGTGTATACCCTGGGGAGTGTGGTGAGTCCAAATTATGTTGCACGTTTTCTCCATGGCTGTAGTTTCACAAGATGCCAACTTCACAAAAGAGTACAGAGCATTCCTGTACTGCCCCGTTCCTCTCTCCTAGTTTCCGCTCCTCCTGCCCCAGTGCAGAACTGTCTCAGTTTGCTGACCTAAATATTTGTAGGACCACAATGTAAACTGTATTATTAAGCTTAAAAATAGTTCCTTATTTATTCTTAGGTCATCTTTACCTTTCAATTTCAGGTATTGTAAAATTGTAACTCAAAATATGTGAAGACAGAGAAAAGCAGACTGCTGGAAGACGTACTTATTATTTAGTAAATCCTTACTGACTTGCCATACTTAAACTAACTTAAATACCCGCACTCCCATAGACTCCATCCATTTTAAGAAGCCTGGCTGACCAAACAAAGTACTGAATGTGTTTTAGGGGCACAAACTAATGACAAGACTGGACAAAAAATGTCCTCAAAAAACCCACAATATGTTGAGCACTTCAGAGCAGTCACGTGAGGGTAAATTGTTCACTTGGATCCTATTCCTATATCATGCTGCATCTAGCTTATGATAGAGGATGTTAACGCAAAAGTAGGAAAGACTTTTTGAATGGATGTGCTATAATTTGTGTTTCACACATAATCTTCTCCCTAACATGTCTCTTTTATTCATACTGGCCAGTTTTCAAAAGATTTCCAGGAATTACAGTAACCCCTGCGAAAAGAATGTGATGGGACAATGAAGTATCCCTACAAAACCTTTGTTCTAGAAGTGCTGAAAACATTTTAACAGAGGGAAATTACTCCCAGGGTGGTTTATTTAAACAAATCATACTGCCACATCTCTTTAAGTCTTCATTATTTCTTATTCTCTAAGCAATAATATATGCATAAGAAGGAAGACCACAGTATCAGGCAGCAAGTAGGAAAATCAAATATAAGCATTTAATTCATGTAATTGACACCATGAGAAAGCAGGGGAAAATACCGCTCCCCTATCTGCCTTGGATTTCTCAGCCTTAGAAAGCAACTGAGCTAAAACATATGGAGCACTTGGTGCTCTTTCAGTTGTAGTTGCCAATGCTGATACTATTTCTGTCCACTGAGCAGAACAGCAGCCACAGCAAGGTTATGGTCAGTCCTTTTTGGACATAATAAAGCCAGCCAATCCCTCCTCTGGGCTAATTAGGATAGAGCAAAGCCACAGACATAAGAGGTCTCCAAGGAAAGCAGAGCTGCTGTCATGTGGTAGGCCAGGTTCCCATAGCAGAATATCCCAGTTGTGAGTTGGCTGAGCTCCATGGACTTCCTGTATTTTGGCATTGCTGCCAGTACCTGCCTGAGATGAGCCAAATAGAGACAACTCTCTGGGTGAGCCTCTATCAGTTGCAATTTAATTGACTTTTTTTTTTTTATGATGGAGCAACACACCATAAAATTCAGAGCAGGGAGAAAGGACCATTTTAATTTTTCAGACAGACAGGAGAAATGGCACATTTGTCTATGTGAACCCCTTCAATGCTGCAGCTGTGGCCAGCTCTTCCTTCCCATGTATTTGCTAACCAGGTCTTAAAAAAAGTCATCGCTGAGGGTTTGTGTGATTGAAAGCAGCCTGGTAAGAATAGCATATAAAAGGAGCAGAATGAAGATTCAGCTTTTACATTACCCTCCTGGCAAGATCTTCAGCTTTTTGAAGACTAAGAAATAAGGACATTCTTTAAGGAAGAACACTTCCGCTGTCCTTCCATCACTTCTCTGTATTTCATGACTAATATCCTATGACAAGGACAAAGAGAAGAAACAATCAGGTTAGTTTCGCAGTTTCTTTAGAATCTGTTTCCTATTAGCAAAGAATCAGCTCAGAGCTTTATAACTGGCCATTTGATCAGCAGCTGCATTTACAGAGCATATATATTGCCTTGAAAATGGAAGGAGCCATCAGGAATAATGGTCTATAAACCAAGCTATAATTCTACTGGCTCATAAAAGTACAACGGAAGACATAGACTGGACAACCACTAAGATTACAACAGGGCTAAGAGGCTGAGTATGTTTCTATCAGGAGAAAGAGACTAATGCAGATCCAGGAGCCCTTCTTTGCCCCTCTCCAAGTATTTCAGAACTTCCCTGTGTACACTTTGTCTCTAAAGTGAAGAAGAGAGGAAAAGAAAACAGCTCAGAGCCCATATCACTAAACAGTAAACAAAAAACAACATAGCAATACTATTAGTGTTATTTCAATGACAATGGTTAAACCTTAGTACCACATTTATCTCAGATCCTCCTTTTGCTATAGTGCAAAGAGTACTACTGAGTGGGAAGTCATTGGATTGACTGTCATGGGTTATTGATAGATAGAAATTAGTGATCTGCAGGATGGATAATGAAACAGTCATGATGGATTAAAAATCTGTCCAGTTTGATGCATCCTGAGTACAGTACCCATTTACAGAAGTTACGAAGTTGGTCATGTGACCTAGTACCCAAGTTTATCACAGAACAGAGAGCTTGAGTACAACATCAGAAAAGGATGAAACTAAAGTATGGAGAGAATCAAGATATTTTGTGGTCAGTGATCTTTTATGGAGTCTGCCAGCTTTGTATTTCAGCAGCAAAACCCCATTTTGAAGATAAGCCAGTGCCAACATTAGCTTATGGTCCCAGCTGTTTAAGTCTAGAATAGTTCTTATGACATCAAATACTTTAGGGGGGTATTCCTTCATTAAAAGTAAAAGAAATACACTTGTGGAGAAGATGAGGATGATACTGATAGCTCTGTATCAGATCAAGTATTTTTTTCACATTGAGTTTTCAACTAGAAGGTCTGCTGAAGAAGGAAAACATATAGCAATCACAAATCCCACTAGTGTCTCCTTCGCTCAGGCAGTCACTTTTAACACTGTATTCAGTTGAATGCAGCACCTTCATTTGCAGAAATTTGGGATACTTGAAACTATAGCGAAAAACAGCTGAAGTCTCCTCCTCTTAAATCAGAGAGCACCAAGAGTACTGAACTGCCCAAAGGAGCCTGATGCAAAATTATTGACGCAAGTGAATTCAAAATCTTCATTAGTTTACTCTTCCCTTGCTTTTCTCTAATCCCTTTCAGAAGAGGTTGGGACTGTACATTCCTGCTGGATTTGAATAATGAAGGTCTTACAGGTCCTCTGAGATTTTCTTAGCTAGTTGTTAGATGAAAGAGGTCTCCAGATATCACCCCACCAAATGCTTGTACCAGAGATAACAAATTGCATTCCTAAAATGAGGAGACATAAATGGCGGTGAACAGGTTTCTGCCTCTCCCTTGATCCTGGGAGGGTGAAACTGAACATGCTATTTCAAGCTCTTCCAATGCAAAAGTTACTCTTGTTACACTGGATTTTTTCCTCTTTTTTTTTTCCCTTTACTGCTGGAAAAAGTTAACACTGAATACTCACAAGGTTGAGAGCTCCAGGAGGTGATAGGAGAAATTCTGCACTGCACACATAATAAATTGAGTAACTAACCCCCATGTCCACCCCTCCAGCAAAGCTGCCAAGCTCCAGCAATCCCAGCTTCAGCGTAAGGTCATTTCCATATCACCTAATGAAGGATGCATAGACATTTGTTATTACCATTAATTTATTAAAGAGGCACAAGCACCTGCAATCATCCACCTCATTACAACCCAGACGGAACTTGCTGAAAATCATGCAAGGGCAGGGCAAGCAGAGTTAATTGCCCACACAATCCTCAACAGCAAACTAGGACACTGAAGACTGTTTCCTTCTAATGCTATTTGTGAGGACTGAGTCAGATTTAATTAACTGCTTAATGCTCAAGTATTCCTTCAAGAGGTGGTTTGATAACAGAGAGAAATGGGATCCAAAATCTGTCTAAGCTGCACTGACCGTAGTATTTCAGAACTATCTCACAGAAAACCTACCTCTGAACTGCTCTGGACATGTGGAGTTTGGTAAAAGTCTCCTCTCTCTACTCCTTTTGCAATTAGATGGGATTCTCTATACCTTTCCTATTTCTGTAAAATCTTTTCCCAGCCCATAACATCTGTGGGAATCCAGAGACTCAGAGATCTCTTTAGATTACACGGTCATACACAACATGCATACACTGCAGGGAAGTGTCTTCCTCAGCTACTGTCATATGGACAATTTGGAAATTATTCTGAGTGAGGACTGTGGGGGTGAAAATGTCCCAGCTGCCCCAGTCAGTGACTGGCACCTGCACTTGCGGACCACAGAGCAAATTCCCCATTCTTAAATGCTCACACCCTGCTGTGGAGTTTCAGCTCCTTGCTATGAGTAATCCTCCCTGAGCAAAGGGAAAGGAAGATAAACCCTAGGGCAACATTGCACTAGCCGCAAGGCAGTCCATTAATGGCACAAATAAATAGCTGCCTCCCTACACTGTTAAATCAGGCCTTTTGAGCTGATGCACAGCCTGCTAGATATCTGATAGAAATGTTTTGCTGTCTTTCAAAGTGACTTGCATGGCTTACCCCAAAATCTGCCTGGCACCAGGACAGACTTGTTGGGAAAGATCTTTCACTAAAATATTTTTTTGAGGAAAGCCTGAGGACCAGGGGAAACCTTGTCTAGATGAAAGGATGTTTATTTCTTATTTCAAGAGATAAATTCATGAGTTGGTTCCATCTCCAAACTCAGCCAAAGATGCAGTGACTTCTCCCAGGATACAGGATTTAAAAAACCCACCAACACTTTGGGGCTTCATCAGACCAAGAAGGCTAAAACCTTCATGTTACTGGCCCAGAGGGAAATTTCACTAGGAGATGTGTGAGAGCTTCAGGGACTAGCATTGCTGGGATCTTTTCATGCTATTGGGGTGACTGACTTTAGAGTAAAGGTGCTTTAGAGCTCAGCACACTTGAAATCAAAGTCTTTGGGGAGACATGAGTGCAGCAGGGGACCATGGAGCTGAAAGCACATTTCACTCCCCAGCAGATGGCCAGGGCTATTTAATGCTCCTGCTGTTTTTTCAGAAAGCCAAAGGCTTTTATAACCATACTCCATATGCATAGGAAACATACCTGAGAGGGAGCAATATTCCCTCCAGCTTCACCTCCAATACCTATTACCAAGTCTTAAAAGTGATTCTGCTTCTTTTCTTTTACTTTCTCTCCCATCATGCTAACATCACAGGGCACCTGGAAAGCTTGACTTTAAATCACTCCCCCCATTATTCAGCTCTCTTGAAGATTCCTACCCCTGCCACCCCAAACTCTTCATCTCCCATAGTTCTTCCCTTCTCAGCCTGCTTTCCACCACCAGACTATGCCCTCACAGAAGGAAGCATGTTTTATGTATGACTCACTCAGCACTAAGGTACTGGTGCTGCTTGGCATTAATTTGCTGCCTTGGTAAATAATTTAGAGCTTCTTAGCTAGAGGTACACAGCCGGAACAAGGCAGCCATCGGTGGAGTGCCACAGGTGGGTTACCCACCCAAACAAATCCTGCTCCACATCATGAATTTTTTTTACTCAGCGCTAGGCACTAGCAATTTTAAGCCCATCAGTTCTGAAGTCTCACCCTATCTGTTATTACCATTTCTATTGTAGCAGTGCCTAGAAATCACATCTGTTGACTAATGAAATGCCCTGTTTCAGGCAGCAGGAGTGCAACAAAAGGCCAAGAGCATAATGAAAGGCCAGCCTCACTCCCCATAGTTTGTCTAGGAACAACGAACAAGCATGGTCTGGTCCAGCTTTGCTTTTGATCCTTGTCTTCTTCCACTCATTTGCGTCCTTGTCCTACTGTCCTCAGGCACCTGCATACAGATGTCCCTAGGAATATTTGTTCGTCACCCTTTACCCTCTTCCTAATTCTGTCTGAATCACATTGTCCCCACCACCTCAGAAGCAGGATTTTTCAGGAGATACATGCATAGGAGAGAGAGAGGGCCATGGTAACACACAAGGAGGCTGCAAATTTGCCTGCAGTGTGTAGGGGAAAAGATGATGACCAGAAAAGTAGTAAAGGAGATGGTATCATATGTCAGAGTAACACCTGGAGCCTGCTGAACAAAATGGAGAATTTCCTAGGAGCAATATTCCAGCAATCTACCTGCAAAGTCTTGTGCTGTCTCAATGATGGACAATTTTTTCAACACACACTAAATAGGAGCAGATGCTGATGAACTTCTCTCTCCCCCTCTGATACGTCCCATTCCTATTTTGTCTCCTTTGCTGCTGGATATTTACCTATCTGCATTTGGAAGAAAAACCTAGCTGCATTTTTTCAAACTTGTTTTTTTGTCCTCATTCCAGTCCTTAGTGATGAAGGAGATCTTGCAGCTTAGTTTTCTCTGCTTAGCATCAGCCAGTGCTGCAGACTGGTATAGTGAAGAGCTGGTTGCTGTATATACAAGTGCCTACAAATGAATGGGAATAAACCATGCCCTGTCTGCTTCATCTAACAGTACATCAACATCCTGCTGTAGAGAAACAAACTACTCCGAATGGTCCACGGGAAAAACAGAAACATCAGCCTTTGCATGCACTGGAGCAATGCAAGGGAAACAAGTGTGCCTGCAGTTACACCGGCCCACCATGTAAAGACCTCTCCTTCCCAAGCAATCCTGCCAGTCACCCCGGGTGCTGCCCATGGCTGAGCACAAGCCCAGCTCTGCAGACACCCTGCCAATCTCACCTTTCATAAAGGAACCCAACATTGATGGTGTTTCAGCCCAACATTAGCAACAATTCAGCCTCCCACCAAATTGACCTGGATGTCTGAGATGTATATACCATACCACCACTTAAGCCAAAGCTCCCTACAGTATGTATTATGGCATCCTCTGATGACAGCCAGTAGCAGGGATGTCTGCCCTGCTCAGGGATGCCTCACTGGCTGTTAATTGCTGGGAGTACTTTGCTCTTCCATACCAAATTCCTAATTTAGTGAAAATGATATGTTGCATTACAGGAAAGGTTACTACAACATATAACAAAATCACCCTGAAACTTCCTAGTCTATCCTGATTAATAGCATTAATTTGGATTTAACTGGTGCTTTGCCCAGGATCAGAGAAGGACTAACAAATGTGGAAACCCCAAGAAAGCAGCAAGTCAGTCCAGCTGGTGTACCAGTAAAAAAGTCCATGTCTTTTTCTGGGCACCGTGGCAGGGCTGCAGAGGAAAACAACCAGGTCTGTTATTGCAACACAGTGAACCAGCAACGCTTCCTTTGCACTGGAGACTGAAATTGCAAAAGCCATAAACATTGCTGTCCTGATGTGGCAAAGTCCCTGTGGGCTGATTATGCCTCGTCGTGCTGAACACAGGTAGTAAAGTGCTAATTTCTCACACCAACATGCACACAAACTGTTTGAACTATGGCCTCTTGGTAGAGAGCACTGGTTCTACACTGAGACATTTGCCATTTGTGTGGCAGCCTCCTCTCTAGCGACACAGGGTGTTTGGCTCAGCAGAACAGTGCTGGACTGTCACACAGGGCTCTCATGTCTCTGCTCAGTAGCTGTGGAGACCCAATTTGTGCTCTCACAAGAGATGCTGTTACTCTGAAAGAGGTGGTAGGACGAGCTGAAGGAGTCAGACTGAACCTGTGCTTCAGCAGTGCACTAAATGGAACTCAGACATCACCTGAGATGAGTCTGAGCTGTACGGGAGTTACTTCAAAATAAAAATGGCAAGAGTGCAGGAACACCAGGGTTAACAAAACTCACTGATGGGTTGAATGGAAGTGCCCGAGTGGCAGGTTTGATGAGTGATGTGCAGTACTTTGCCAAGATTCCTTACTCAGGGCAGAGGTGAAATTACTCTTTGGAAAGGAAATTTCTACATTAATGTTTAGAGACTGGTGTTAACTGGTGCAAAACTGTGTGGCAGTCAAAAAGCTAATTTGATCCATCCTACAAGTTCCTTGCAGCTTGGAGGAGCAGGAATTGGGCTCGGGAGTCCTGTCTGGACAGTCTTCCTCACTCAGGCGCACAAACATCTTCATCCTGAAACCCAGTGTCAGAGGGTAGTTTAAGCCAAGTACAATGTGTGGAAAGCCAGCCTAAACCTCAGAACACCAGAGGGATATTTTACTGTCTTTGCTCAGTTTTGACAAGTGTGAGTAATGTGAGCACTGGGGCATCTTCCAACAGCAGGGAAATTATTTAAAAGACATGCTCAATAGCCATTGTATGACACATCCAGGACAGGCTGCGAGAAGGAGAGAAGGGGCAGAGACGATATTCAGCTGTGTAAAGAAAAGGCTGTCTATCTCTTGCCTTGCTGAACAACAGTTATACCTGGCAAATCTGACTATTTATTGCCTCTTAGGCTGTTATTCAAAGATGCTAACGCACTTGCTCTTCAGAATGAATGACAGCAAGGCTGGTGAGAAAAGCAGGGTGTAGTAAAGCATATGATACTTGTCAGGGCCAATCTGGCTGACAGCTATGTTTTCCTAGGTCTTCCCAGACTGGCTGGAGAACCATAAAGCAGGAGCTAGCCTTTGCTGGGCCAGGGGAAGGGTAGGGTGGAGAGAACTGTTTGCAGCAGGGCTCACGCAGATCGCCTGTGCGAGCTCAGTCCTTGCCTGTGCCAGCTACAGGGATTCGGTGCTGCCATTTCTCAGCCACGCTGTAGAATTGCAGCTTAGGCCTGTGCTATTCGAAATGCTAAGAGATAGCCTAGAGGTGTTTTTCCTTTAGATAAGACACAGATATTCCACTGGCATAAATCAGCAGTGCACCCAATGCATCTGGGAAAGCCTGAAGCATCTTCAGCTGATGTAAATGGGTGCAGCCCCACCAGGGAGATCGGTGCTGCCAAAGTCCCACTTCTGCACATTGGAAGTTCTAGTAAGGATGACCATGTCAGTCTGGTTGTTGACTGATGACTGGCTTGACTAAAAACCCCTTCCCAAGCAGATTTTCAGTTCCCTACCCAGTAGATGGGATGTTTGTCCAAGTCAGACACCATCTCGGCTGTCCAGGCTTTGCAGAAGAGCACAGAAATGTCTGTCCTTGTCTTCCATATACAGACCAGGCTTCATTTAAGTTAAACCTAAAATGGTTTTCAATTCAGATCCTTGGACTGTAGTTTCAGCAAAACTGGGAACCAAGGCTCCTCAAACCACAGGACTGGCTTCAAAAGAGAAGGAAGGAGAGCTTTGTTTAATTTGCTTTCTAGATTTTAGATTCTGAACTCAAGGATTTTTAAACTGTTCTCCACAGTCATGAGCACTGAAAGGTTATTTGAGGAAAAGAAACAAAAAATTATTTTTTTTATCTACCTGCTATTTCTATTATAGAAAAGTCTAATCAAAGCCGCATTGCATCCGAGTGCACAGACAAATGGATATAGCAAAAAGCCAGGAGAGGAAAAGGAGAGAAGAGGACACTGAGTGGCTTAAGGTCACACTGGAGCAATGGCAGGATACAGCCCAGTTCATTTCAATATAGACTATGATGTCAGCCAAAAGCTCATGTAAAGTCTTCAACTGCTCATTTAAAATGACATTTGCATTATTCATATTGAATACACTTCCCTCAATACCTGTAGACACATTTCCTAAGGGATATACCTCAGCAAAACATTGTGTTACTCTATGCTTTGCAGATGGGATTGCAGTTTAACAGTATGCTAACACCCATGCTTTTCTTTGACTGGAAAAGTGTGAAGAAGATATAGTTAGGAATTGAAATTGGTACCTGCCAAAAGCCAGTTTCTGACTGCTATCAAGACAGTTCTACATCCTGCAGCATTCACAAAATTGCTTGGGATAAATACAGTAAAAATTAGGAGAGGAGTAAATATGTTAAGTCTAGGTTTTCATTTAGGATCAGATTATACCTCTAGCACAGAAGGCAGGTGCTTTACCCCAGTACTTTACTTGAGACTTTGTGAGGAGGCAAGTTCTGACCCTGAGTAGCTAATGCAATAAAAATCCAGCCCAAGCAATAGTAAATCTCCTGATTAATAATGGACAAGGAGGTTGAGAGGGGAAAAAATAAAAAAAGAGCTTGACTGCACAGAAGCTGAGCTCAATTTTTGTGCTGAACCTGGGTAGAGAAATAAGGGATGCCCTTCCCACAGGTCTGCAGATATGGTCAAAGGTGTTCCTATTTGTTATGGCAACATGGCAGGTAGAAAATAAAATTGGGCCATTTCCGGGGCAGAGGTGGACTCATTTTTATGGTCCTGCCATGCTGCCTTTTGATGGTCTTTGGCTATTTTAATGGCTTTGCTTTGTATGCTGCCACAAGACAAAAAATGTGCCACTTCCTGCATCAAGAGAGAAAAATATCTGCTTTTCTCATATTAGACTGAAGAGGAAAAATGAAGGAGAAAAAGTCAGAAGTGGTCTGTGAAAGCAAGGGGCCCTATAAATGCTACCACAATAGACATCAGTTGAGAAAGTCCAGGTTTATTGGCAGCTGTGCTTCTCTCTTCGCTCTCTTCCCTAGCCCAAAGTCCCCCATTAAACTCCCATTCCCATCCCAGAGACCCTGATTCAAGTCTATTTAAGAAAAAAGGATAATTTATTCCAGTTTTAACAGAACAAGCCCAGAATTCAGGAGCAATTGTAAAGGGAGGGGAGAAACAACTTCCATAGGTGACAAACAGAGCAGCGATCTGGAAGTGGAGGATAAATGACATGCCGGTCACTAATTTGTCACACAGGCTGTAACAGAAGCTCAGTGTAGGGAATCTGAGTTTTGACCATGTGTTGGCTTCATATACATTTTGACACTTAGATAGTTAAGGCAGTACAAGAGCATTATTAATGAAAAAAGTGTGTGGCTCAGCTCTGTCTTGTTCAGCTCCCAGCAAGCACAGTTGAAGGACTTACAGCAGTTTGCAGAAACCACTTCTAACACCCCCATGAGCTGGAGTTCAGGCTGTCACCTCTGCTGCTGCAAGCACAGCCCTTTCTTTCTCTCGTGATCCAGTGTGTCCCCTGTTTTGCCCATCACCAAACCTGATGAGAAGAGTCATTCTAGGTGAGCTCTGTCAAAGTACAGTAAGATCCAGTACCAACCCCTTGTAGTTTTCTATTCTTTCTGCTCAACATCAAGAGGAAAAGTAAAAGTTAGAGCACTGCATAGTGGAATTATGGCGTTTGGGGTTTGTTTTTTTATAGAATTTATCAGTGTTATAATTCTCATCAGTGCACTAAGTAAATAGGTGCTTTTCAAAGCCTCCTGTATGCCTGAGATCTGGAGGACAAGGCACTGAGTTTCACTATTTAATATTGTTTACACCCTTGGGGTGAGCAAAAGAAAGTGTATTTATAAATATTTCTCTAATTTTTGCTCTGCAGTGACTCCCGCCAGTAGAAAAGTCCAAGAATAATGCCAATTTTGCTTTCTATTTATAGTACCTTATTTTATGCCCATTTATCTTATGCTTGTAATATGTTTTCTCCCAAAGTTGAAGAGACATTGTTCTTCCAGCATATGGAGAAAAAAGCACTAAATCAAGATCATTTTGACCCTTCACTTGTTTTCTTATATTCTTGTGTGTTCCTCTCTTTTTTTTCTTTTTTTTTTTTTCTATTTGCAACGCAAGAAGCTGAACACAACTACCCAGAGATCTGGATACAGATAGATAGAAATCCACAAGCTGCGGAAGCTGCCTAAATTAACCACAAATGGACACAAGTGTCCCAAAGCTCTGACTTCAGCATCAGCGTTTCTCATCTAAGTGCCCAAATGCCTCGCAGGCATGGTCATTTATAAATGCAACAGGCATAACTCAAATGGGGAAAAGTAAATGTAGGAGAGAGAAAAAAATAGTGTTTTGCTTGCA
>JAOXJM010000079.1:15959702-15974960 GCA_026413425.1 Tringa solitaria
GCATCAATAACAAGGTAATAAAAGAAACCACCTGTGAAGAAAGCCATGATTAATGAAAACAAATACAAGAAATTGGAAATATAAACTATGGCAAAAGGGCTTTAGTTTCAACAACCTCAAAGTTCAGATCTACTAGTAAAACATAACATAAAAGCTCATAACATATGGAATAAACATGGGTACAGGGTATGAAAAAAATGTGCCATAAAAATAATACGACTGTTTAAATGAGATGCACAGTGCATAAACAAAATGTCCAACAGTGCTATCGATGCTAAGGAGGAGAGACCTCTGCTACAAACATTTGTCTGAAATATATTCAATTAATTGCTTCTGTGGTTTGCAACCTAAACTCCTGAAGGGTTGCACGGTCCTTTATTCTGGTCCATTGAGTGGTTTGAGGGATTACAATGTCACCGGAAATGCACACCCACTCTCAGCACAGCAGGAACTATGGGATGTCTCCATTCAGCAACACTTGCAGAAGATGCTGCACAAAACTTGGGTTTCCAGCCAAACTCATATCCCAGTCTTTGAGCTTCTTCCCAGTCCCCAGGTTTCACTGGCCTCTGCCTTTCAGGGATGCAGGTGGAGATCTTCTCCAAGACTGCAGACTTCTTCTCTGGTATGATCTCAGGACTCCTCTTTTGGACTCATTTTTAGCCTAGCTGTGTGAATTTCTGTATTAATCCTACAACGAACTGAGAACCCCAGCTCCTAGCAGACCTCTGCTGAACAGATACCTGTTCACTCAGCCTCTGGGAAGGGAGTTAATCACAAGGGAAAACAATTCCCTTGTGCCTTTGGCTCAGCATTTCTCTGGTGCTCTGCCCTGGCAGGCTTTCTCAAGTTAAACAGAACCTGACTGTCAGATGCTAAACAGACATATTTTTAGGGACAATTTCAAAAATCTGTGGATAAATATGGTTGATTGTCTTATATTTTGATACAAGTTGTAAAATCTATTTGGTAAAAGTAGCAAAGACATTCATGGAAAATTATGGTGGGGGTAATTATAGTGCTCTAATTTTTGTTGTAATACTTATGCCATAGCAGTGGACCAATATGTGAAATCAAGACCTTGTTATGGTAGATGCTACACAAACACAAAGCAAGAAGAATGAGACCCTGCTGTGAAATATGTATTTATTCTTCACTGAAGACATAAATTCACTGACATGGGTCTTGATAGCAGAATGGCCAATTAGTTAGTGCAGTAGAACCTGTTAATTAAAATTTACTAATTGACACATTATGGATCCTTGGACAGCCTCAGATAAAAAAGAGTATTCTTTGCTGCCATTGCTTATTGAACATTTCCTAGTAACCACCAGTCCCCAAAGGCACCCAAGGCTATGGTTTTATTCTGAGGAGAGCATCCCCAGGATGGTAGTAATCAGTATTTAAGAGAAAAAAAACCCTAAGAATATTACATTCTTGCAGAGAGGAGTATGGGGGAAATCCCTTCTCTCTGAGAACTGCACTTGCATCTCCCTGAATTCAGAATCTGTTAATGGATACTTTTGTACTCATTCAGAAGAAATTTGCATGTGACTTCCTCAGGAATATTTCATGGTCACAGAAAAGGCCATCCTAGTTTTTAATTTTAGAAAACAAAATCTAACTAATTATATCAGGTCGAAAAATTCTATCCTAATGCAGTTGAAAGCCTTTTTATTTATTTTTTTCCTAGATCAACACTGTCTTATGTCAGTTAATGTTCTCATGACAAATCCCCAATAAACACCTTCAATTATTCTACCGCCTGGGAAACATGCTCAACAGCATTCTTAGCACATTCATTTCCCTGCCGATATGACTCTACTTTACAAGATGATCATTAAATTGTTTGTCTCTGGTTGGTGTTTTAAGAGTGAAAAAAAAAAGGCCAAGTTATCATTCCAGATGGTTAGTCCTGACGGCTTGTCAAAAACACACGCATATGGAGTTTACATGGCCACCAAACATAACCCTATCAGCAAGGAAACTGTCTGGCTGGAACAAAGGCTGGTGATCAGCTTGAAAAGATAGAGTTTTTCTCCCATTTCTCACATCAGAAGACAGTTAGAAGGAACATTAACAGACTGCAAATATTGGTTCTTGACATTCCCTTGCATGTGGAATTTTAACCATTGTTTTAGTACCAAAAACACTTTAATAAATCAAAAGAAATGGGGGAAAAAAGAAAATATATAAAATAAAGCAAAGCAGAAAACCCTGTAGGAGTGGTTCACTTAAGTGGAGAAGAGCTAAAGATTCAGTCTAACTTCCCCAGTTTTGAGCTTGAAATAAAATAAAAGCTTCACTGGAGTCAGATAAAGAGAGATGCCAGTTAGCAGAGGTTTTACAGTCATGCAGCTCAGTTGGGACTACATTACATGTAACAAGGGACAGGCCTGGCTATGAGGGACTTGGCACACAGTGCCCATATTTTAGGACAGTGATGGAAAGGGGGAGGAAGATAAAATGCAGGATTTGTGAGTTATAGCCCTTATGGACAGAAGGAACCAAGGACTCCTGGGCAAGCCACAGGCTGCATGAAGCCCTTCCCTAGAAGAAAATCTGGTGTCCTTCAACATAGCAGCCCTACTTTCCCCTTGCCACTCAGACATGTAAGGGTGAGGTCTGTGAGCACGCTGTCTACACACACACACCTGTGGACAAAGGACAGGAGAGTAAAATTTTTGATTCATTAAACAACTGACCTGGGAAAAATATGTTCTATTGCTGACTCCTGCAGGGCAGTTTTGGGTACCTAAGTGATAGCAGGGCAGGGTTTGTGACAAGAACATCTAGGTAAATTTCTGTAACCTCTTTCTTTCTTGGCTGATTAAAGAATCCTATGGAAGAAACATTCTCACTTGTTTCTCTCTTTGGCCATGTTTATTCCCATGAACAAAAATTACACATTAATTTGAAAAATACCGGTGTATTTGACATTTATGAAAAGAAGCTAATTTCATATGGTCTTAAAGTTTTTTCTTGGATTTCAAAAGCAGCAGAACTGGCTGCCAGTGTCTGCAAAGAGAGTACAGAAATAACCCTTAATTCAAGCCCAGTATGATCACTGAGGCTTGTAACCATCAGCTATGACATATTTACATCTCCTGTTGCCAGCATGTTCAACAACATGAGTGACATATTTACCCATCACAATAAAAAAAAAAAAATCAAATAGCTTGTTTAGCTGAGCATATAAGATAGAAGGCAGTTGATCAAAACCTACCTCACATCAAAAATTATCCCTAAAGAGGTGTGAAAGAGATACAGATCAAGCTGTCATCTCCCAGACAGTCTGTCTGCTGTAACAGGGGCTGTTAGACAGGTTTGAAAACATCAATGGCGATGAATTGCAAAAGGGACTTTGGTGCAACGGAAAACTCAGGCGACTTCTGTCGCCTGCTCACTGTGGTCCCACGGGGTGTGGAGCGGTGTCCTTTATAATTGCTTCTCTTGAGGCACAGTAAGAGCCTGGATTTTATTGAGCTGCAAATGTTCAGGGCTCCTCAGGATACAGGCACATGAGCGGAAATGATGGCGTTACCACAGCTCATCGAGTTGCCATCTGTCAGTGAAGACATTGAGGCACCAGGAATGACCTTGTGAACACTGCTAACCTACCCCCATTAGGAAGGAAAACGGAACATAAACTGTGGTGGTTTAAGTTAATACATTTCATTTTACAGCCGGAGCAAGCGTGAATGTGTGCTCAGTCAGTCACACTGGCTCAGCTAACGGGCAAGGACTTGATATGTTGCAGCACTATAAATGCTTTCTGTCATGTGCTTCTGTCCTCAGTTTCAGTCCATCTATCATTTATCAAAACTATCGTGCCCTACACTTGGCGATTTTCATTTCCAAAACAGGTCATATCCAACACCTACAATACCACCTCCCTTCAGAGACAGAAGAAGGCCAGTGTACCACACACCTTCACCTGATACTGCCGTCTGAGGGCTATTAATTCGTTCATATTTAAGTTTTTAGGCAGTACTGCCTATGCAGCTTCCACCACCAGCATTGGAGCAGAAGTCTACAGTTGACACAACTGGATGTGCATCGTCATGAGTATAAATGACAGAGGACCGTATCTGCATCACACACAGATGGCTTTGGACCATATGTACAACACGCTTTGGCATCTTATATCTCTTTTTAAAAGTCTACCAGAGAAGATCCTGTCACATAGAAAAGCTCAAGGGTTAGTTCATGTCAAGGAAACTCATGTTCACAGCTCCCACTTACCTGGAAAGTGCTGTAACTCTTCAGCTTATAGAAGATGGAGGAAGAAGGTTCCTGGATGGCCGAAGGCAGTCTTCTAAACTGAACCTTAGATTGAAAATCTGGAGCTGCTGTTCACCTATGTACAGCTGTTATTCGCTGTCCCTTCTCTGCCAATATGGTTTTCTATGAAAAACAAGGCTCTGTGTTGCTATCCTGAGAGATACAGCTATGCAGTCCTGGCCCTGAAGGTGTTTTGGGCAAATGGGCAACACTTCACCCTGAGCAAGACTGTAAAACTTGGCCTGCATTTAGCGGAGTGTTACTCCTGAAATGAGGGGCTTTCCATGGTGAGTGGAGAAATGATATTGAACTGATTTGAGCTTTACTGAAAGAGACCAAAGCTGAAAATACCAGCTACTGCTCCAGCTGTGTAAACCTCTTGCTAACTCCCTCCTCTCCTTCCTACCTGCCACTGAGATGCATTTATTTGCATGACCATATTCTCAAAAACCTTGGAAAACCTGGCCCATTGCTGACAGTTTCTCATTGCTCACTGCATACAGATGCCCTCCTACCTAAATCAATTACCTGGTGTCACAGTCTGGATTTCTGATTTTGGTGCTGTTGTCTTTTTCCTGGTAATGCATTCTGTTCATCTGTGCCATATGCTGCTTTGAATTTATGCTGCTGTGTTGCAGTAAAGCTCAGATTTTCCTTTGCCATTAAAGGAAAAATAGAACATTTTAAATGGACTGTGAAATAAGGTAAAGAAAAGTTTAATCGTGCTAAAATCAATTCAGTGGAGTGGCTTTATTAATAGTTATTGCATTCTGCACCACATTGCTTATTAAATATTGTGCATTTTGGAAACTGTACTATTTTGTGCTGCAGCTACATTGTACTTTAGCATGCAGCCAGTTCCCACTTCATGCAAGATTTAGAGAGCCATGCTTTTTGTTCATTGACAGACCACATCACTGGAAACATAGAAATCATCTTGCTGGAGAAAATTATGGACCATTTAGTACATTATCCTGTCCCTGGTACAAAGTCTGGTACCATATTGTCAGGAGGAAAGTGTAAGAGAATTCACAGTTGACAATTATGCATTACCTTGTCTAACTCCTACCCATTAAATGCTGACTTACGTCAGGATTCATAAACTTTTCTATTTATTCTTCACTTTTATGCATCATTTTAGGTAATTTTGAACATACCTATGCACTATGTAAAGAACGTGTATGTTTTTCATTTGCACTGGAAGCTAAGATGTTAGTATATCTGGAAGCAATGAGTTGCATAGCTTTATTATGCACATTGGAAATAGCAATCTTTTTTTTCTTGCTTCAATTGACTAATTTTGTTTGTTTGTTTTGGAGTAACCATGACATCTCAGGCATAAGTCAACACCCCATTATAACTAGACCTATACAAATCAGAATAAAAAGTCCTTACCCTGTGGCAAAGACCATTATTCTTTTCACTTTCTGTGATGGTTTTTCTATCTCTTTCTGGGATAGAGATAATTTTCCTCATAGTAGTTAGTATGGGGCTATGTTTTGGATTTGTGCTGAAAACAATGTTGATAATACAGGAGTGTTTAAGTAAGCAGTGCTTACACAGAGTCAAGGTTTCTCTGCTTCTCACATCATCCCTCCAGCGAGTAGGCTGGGGGTGCACAAGAGTTTGGGAGGGGACACAGCTGGGACAGCTAACCCCATCTGACCAAAGGGGCATTTCATACCATATGACATCATGCTCAGCATATTAAGCTGGAGGAAGAAGAAGGGGGGGACATTCGGAGTGATCGTATTTGACTTCCCAAGTAACCATTACACATGATGGAGCCCTGCTTTCCTGGAGATGGCTGAACACCTGCCTGCTGATGGGAAGCAGTAAATGGATTCCTTGTTTACTTTCTGTGTGCAACTTTTGCTTTACCTATTAAACTGTCTTTATCTCAACCCACAAATTTCACCACTTTTGCTCTTCAGATTCTCTCCCCCATCCCACTGGGGGCAGTGAGCAAGCAGCTGCTTGGTGCTTAGTTGCTGGCTGGGGTTAAACCACGACACTTTCCTACGTTACCTTCCCCATGTGTGCCCCTCCACTTTCTTGTTCTCAAAAAAGAGTCCCTCATTTTCAGCTGGTCTTTTAATGTATGAGTTTTAGTAGAGGAGGGGCAGGTGGGGTCAGAACCCTCAGCATGGACTTTCACTTTGTCAAACTCAGATCAACTAAAGTGGGACCAAAGTTAGGTGAGCCATGCCTCATCCCATCCTACACTTCCATGCTTATGGTCATGTAAGAGAAGGCAATTTTTAACCTGCAATTTATATCTTAATTTGTGCCTTTACCTGCTGAATGATCACTCTGTGAAATATTATTTGAACTCTCTAGGGTGTGCTTCACGCCAGAGCCAATAGAAAAAATCATTCATTTTTATCATATACAACTGAGGACAATGACTTTCAGGTAAAGCAGAGAGGGACTAGTATTTCAGATAGCCGTTACCTCCTCATCCTTCCAATCACTCACCTGAAAATGCTGCCTCTTTTTTGAGCTCTAGTTAATGAATATATGCACATTTCTTGTGTTCCTGTGTACGGAAATACTTATTAATCCACATGTGGAAGTGGGCTCTTGTAGAGAGGGATTCTTCTGGGAGAGGTGCTAAATGTGTTACCAATATAGCTGCAGCTTCAAGGAATGGTGACTATTGGCTGCTGAGAATGGTGGTAATTCTGAAATGTCTCTCTTTACATACTTCCCTCAGCTCCTTTCTTATCAGTATAGTTTCCTAGGGAAGAAGACTTACATGGTTATGTTGTGTGGGCATGTGTGCGTCTCTATTGATCAATTTCCTGTTTCCCAAAGAACTTTTCCAACTTTGGCCAATTCAAAAGCAATTTGAAAAGACATTAAGTATTTCCAGAAGTATACAAAAGGAAGATAATTGGAGTCTTGCTTCTCTTTGCACCTTTCAGTTTTTCTTTGCTGTCCTTGACTCTTGCTCTCTTCTCTTGCCTCTGTCCCTCTTCTATCTCCTGGAAGTGACAAGGAACCCCTGATAACAAAGCCTACCCACAAGTTTTAGGAAAATAAAACAGCTGGAAAAATGAAAGAGAAAGTGCAAGTATTCTCAGGTAAAGGAAAATTCTCATATCACTGAATCCACAGTGATTCCTCACTGAAAGTTGTAGGTGAAAATGTTTGATGAATAATTGCAGAGCTAGTCAGACTCAGTTATCACTCGTGTCCATTCAAAACTCAGAAGCCATACACCCATCCTAAATTACAGTACGGATTTTATTATGTCATTGATCTTCATAAAATCCTAGTACCTTCCACATAAAGTTAATTGATAATCATGAATTGTCTGGTACATGTGTAGTATGTCTTCACAATGAATTAAGAATGCTTCACATGTGGTTTGCTTTCTTTTTGTCATTACTAGCTTCAGGTCTTTAGTGTATCTGAGATAATCTTTCAGCAGGGAGTATGAGAGCCATTCCTGCCCAAGTAGAAAGGTTTTATCAAAGGATAGAGATTTTCATATTTACTAGATTCAGCTGATCCATACAGTTGGTTTTCCTAATCTGAAATCTCAAAGACCATCTCTAGTTCTTAGCTTTCCCCTACAAGATTTGTACATCTTTCCTGATTTGGCCCCTGCCAAAAAAAAAAAAAAAAGGAACCCAAAGAAAAGCCTTACTCATTTTATCTCAATCCCCAGCTGCTATCTGTTCTCTTATCTTTGAGACTGAGAGGTTTCTCCATGAACATTTGGTTCATTTGGTTGCTGTGTTTGTTCATCACCTTGTAAAACAGGACTCCAATGCCGAGTGTAGATTTTGACAACCTGAAGCATAAATACACAGTATCAAGAGGAAAAAAATGAAGAAAAAATTTGGACTACAGGTTCTGGAACTGACCAATATCCTATGGTTTTCAGACTCCAGTAGATCATGAGATCCTATTTTCTAAAACTCATGTGTGAAATGCAAGGCTCAGTGAGAGAACTGCATTACATCAAAATGCAGGAAATGTTTCCAAAAGCAGAAAAGAGGATGACCTTTTGATGTTGATATGAGGGAAGCCGTTCGCTTTTCCTTAGGAAAGTTGTGAGATTCCTTTCTTGAAGCATATTTAAGAAGTTGTGTAAATACCTGTCAGATGAAAACCTAAGCATAGTTTATTATAATTCCTTTCAGCCAGAAGAATGTGGTGACTTCTGCAGGTCACATCAAGTTGCACGTCTACAGTGCCATGAAAAACCAGAAATTGCAGTAAAAGTTGTGTCACCCACACTGTTGTATAATCCTGTCACTTCTGTCTGACATCAGAAAAAAACAACTTATAAACATGTTACCCCTGTAAAACCCTAGTAGTCATCTTTTTGGGTTATAAAGCAGATGTCTTTTGCCATTCACAAATTCTGGATTATATTTTTGTCCCCAAAGCAAAATTTGGACCCCAAGCCAAGATGAAGTCGGAGACTTCATAAACACCAAATATATTCATGTTTTTAATTTTTGTGTGGAAATTGCTCAAATTCTGCAATGGTAGTTGGGTCCCAAACTATGATATACACAGATAAATGGAAACCAGCAAGAATATTCATGGATCCAGACTTCATTACATATCGACCCAGAGTCAGTTTCTGACTCATGATGAGGAATTAATGCTAAAGCGTGAGATTTTTCAGAAAAGCTAAAGGATTCTGCTCTTACCCAGTGTCCCACTGGGTAATCCAGCCTTATTATTAAGTACGTCAAGAGACAGAGAAAAATGTTCCGCTTTTAATGAAGAAGAAGAGATAGTGCAAAATAGTTTACTAAATTTCAGCCATGGCATTTAAACCTATTCATGTGATTCAAACTCATTTACTTCCCCTGAAGTTTCCTGACAAGAACATATATTTCCCTGGAAATGTAGCATACTAAAGCCATTGTAAATAAGCCGCATGAAAAATAGTGCTTTTATTTACATTATGATTTACCAGTCTTAGCTCCTTATCAATCTAGGCTCCCTGTATACTTGCTACAAGGCTGAACATGAATCAATGTTTTCTCTGGGTGTCTCTTCAAAACCTTATGAAAATCACTTTCTGATCATGGGGATAGCTGTTAAACTTTATACTTGGTCTGTTATTTCCTAGTAGGTGGCAGTAAGGAAATGAAGCCATATTCTAAATAGGTTTTATTGACATGAACATACAATATATACCCACATTGTTCTCTGTTGGCAATATCTGAAAACAACAACTTGCAATCAGGTACAAGTTGAATGACTGTTCACACTAGAATAAAATGGAGATATGGCTCATAAACCCATGGTCTTGATGGCTGGCGGTCATTACAACTCCTGCAGAGTTATTTTTGCAAGCCTAGATATGTATATCCAGTGCACTCCTGTATAAATTCTCTCAGCAGTTTCCACTCAATAAGGAGTTTTCCTTGACTTCTGCCTGCTCATCGTATGTGCCTTGAAACAGTAGCCCCGTTTTGATTTTGATACAGCTACATCTCCAGTGTCCCTAAAAAAGGGTAAAACACTACTTAAAACAAATGGGTCTGATTACTTCCCATTAAGAGAAACCCCATTGTTTTTTTTGGCATGATCCAACTGTAAATTAAAAGAAGCATATTTTAAATGGAGATGTACAGATACACAGAGAAAGGAAACTATGTTTTCACTAGTAAGTATTAAGTTTTATTAAATTAATATAAAGACAATGTGATAATACTGTTTTTAGAAGAAAGAGGTGACAAAAATCTTGGGAAAGTTTCAAAGGAGTAGTTGTGCAAGAAAGCAATAAAGGAGAAAATGTATGTCCTAACCAAGGTCAGGGTCCCCTCGTGCCTAGCCCTAAGCAGAGAAACAATAATTGCACCCAAAGAATTTCCATCTAAATGGGAAAGACAGAGGAAGTGTTAATATTATCTCCATAACAAGAAAAGAACAAGTAAATTGACCAAGCTATAGAAGTGAGAGTCACCTTTGAACTGAACTCTCCTGAGAGAGTAACACTGAACTGCTCCATGATGGGAAGCTGGCAATAAGCAAGATAAAAGACAAAGACAGAGGTTCTGATTTCAGATCAATAGACTCCCTTGTTGTTTTTTAATGTAATTAGAGTTTACTGTTTGTTTTGCATTTGCAAATGTTAACATGACCTTGAATCCATGCATCTGTACTCCTTCGCTCTACTGCACTATGAGAAATTTCACACAAACTTTCAGGACTGTGAAGGTTTCTTTACCTGCTTTGCCTGGGTTTCCTGTACTCAACCAAATTGCCTTCCCTCGCTCAGATGATACAGTTGTCTGAGTCATGGTAAAAAAGCAGATGCCAAGAAGGAGAGTATCTACAAATACAAGCAGCATTTCCTTTCCCGTGTTTCTTGAAGAGATCTCATTTGTGTTTATCCTGTTTCTGGGTATCATTAAGTATCCCCAGGGTATTCAAACCTCTAACTGTAGAGAGGTTTACTCCAATGGTATGAGCAAAATCCTTCATCTTTTCTTTCTCTTTAATCAGGTTATATAGAAGATTATTTTATTTGTTTGATTTATCAAGAGCAAGTTACCATTTATAAACTCTCTAGACAGCTGGCTTGCATTTGCTTCACTTGTCTCTTCAACCTGACATACATGGTTTCACTAGGCACCCCAGGAGGGCCTAACAGCCAAAACAAGGTGTTTAACATGAGCTTTCTCATGGTGCAGTAATTAGATCCCTTTCCCTTATGACTTACAAATATGATTGAGTTTGATTTGGATTTTAATAGACAAAGATAATGGGGAGATGACTGAAAAGAAGGGTCATTATGTCCCTTGAGCGTGTTCAAAACAAGTAAGAAACATGCCTAGAACACAGGTTCCTGAGATGGTAAGAACTATAAAGTCTACATCTTTTGTGAAATTTGGCCTGTTTGACTAAGCAATGTGAAGGCCAAGAAAAAAAAAATGCTTATTCATTACAGATTCTTCCAGGAAATTAAGACTGCAAGTAAAACAGCTACTAGTGATACAGAACAACGCTGCTCATAGGCAAAAAAAAAAACAAACCCAAAGCTTACTAACTGGCAAGAACAAAATAAGCAATAAAGTAGATGGAAGTTCTAAAAATTGGTCATGTTCTGCAATAATTTTTCACAAGGAAAAGCAGAAGAAAAATTTATAACTAGTTTTGGGAGGGAGATAGGAAAATATAGCAGAGGAAATCTTTCAGCTGGTTCTTTAGCATAGCAAAAGACTAATTTCAGACATGCTTTTTCCAGGCCTCCATGTGGGACTTGCTTTCCTTGAGCCATTTTAAAAGCAAGTCATTTAATCCAAACACCTATTCCCCAAATCTCAATAGGATTTGCTCTCTTCAAGGACATGTACATCCAATGGATGCTGTAGCACTAGCTGTAGTTTAGGCTAAACTGCTCTGTATGGAGCGCTACAAAAGTCCTGATTTCTTTGTTTCTGTTTTTCCCAAAGAAAATGGAGATTCCACCAAATGCAGATTGCCATCTGGCTCATAGCAGGCTCCTTGTCACCTGTGTTCCTATCTCTGAAATGCTGGCAGCTTCAAAGGAAGTTTTTTTCAACTCTATAAATTAAAACTGAAAAAATACTGGGAAAACTTCTGGCCAGGCCTTCATTAATGATAGTTGTTATCCCCTAAAGCATAAGAATTGATACCCTAACACTTTGTTTTTCCACACTATAGATGTGCAATGGAGGGTCTATAAGTTGTCAATATATTACTGTTCTTCCTACCAAATTCTTCTCATGGGTGATGTTTAGTGTCAATGAGTTCCAATGACAAATTATGTTCTGAGAGAAGAACAAGTACAAAAAAGATTTCCTTTTGCCAGATATAACTTTAAATGCAGCCCACGCTTCATTCCCCCCACCTGAAAAATTGCTTTTGTTGAGGTGTTAATTAAAACCATTCACCATACATTTATGGCACAAGTAGGTTTTAAATCAGCCAGAGAAAACGACTTATTGTTATTAAACCCATAGGTTATAGCATGCCTAAAATGCTCGTAGTCCTAAACCCACTGCAATCTCTGTTTCAAGGGATACTAATAAAAAAAAGCATTTGGATACCATTACAGTTTGTAAATAACACTAATTTGTTTGGTTGTCACAGGTTGCCTATAGGCCTTTCTCATTTCCATACAACAGTGTTGAAATCAATAGTCCCCGTGCCCAACATAATTTCCATAATTTCTAGGAATTACTTTGATTGTTTCCTTTAGTCTTTTAAAAATCTGCATGCCAAAACTACATGGACATGCTTCCTATGTTGATTTTTCTTTAAAAGCCTCATCTAAATCCTATGAAAACAGTAGCTTCTCTAATGATTGAATCAAACCCAAAAAGCATTTGCTATGTGCACATAAAAGGTTATGTCTAGGATATCTTTCTAGACAAAAAGGGAAGAAAGGTTCTTGGCCCTAAACCAACTGCTAAATGGTATGAATGGGGTCCTTATATTTACATGGATCCAACAGCCATGGCCTCAACACCCTCTGAATTTTCTTCTCAGTTCTCTCCTGAAACACTTTATGGATGATAAAGGTGATAAGAAACAGGGAAATGAATAGCAAAATTCAGAAAGCCAGCAACAGAGCAGTCTGTGGTTTTCTAACCTGGAATAGTGCCCTAGACATGGTTATGTTACCAATATCTAATTTTAAGCAAGTAACCTGTCACCCTTTGCTCAAGCATCTTGAAAACCCTAGGTGCCATGTCCTGTTTGGGAGATACAGGGAACAGGAGAGGAGCCAGGGTGAGTGACAGGAGACACTGGAAGGAAAGGAGAGTATGTAGCAAAGTATTCAGTGAAATTAAGGGATTGGAAGGGAGGGGAAATTTCTTCTGAATTTCATGTGGGAAAATGCAAATGGTGAGATGAGTTAGACTGCAAAATAGTGTGCGAGGAAAAGTGATGGGGGCACCAGAGCTTGAGACATTTAAATTACTTTGGGTAAAGCACTGGGGTATGGAATATAAAGAGCAGTCGCAAGTGTGCTGCATGTAACTTAACAGCTCATTTCCCTCTCCTCGGGGCCTAGTTCCTCACTGCCCAAGGACAGGCAGGGTCCCTCCGGCCCCAGGACATGAGTTTCCAGTGCTGACACAGCCATGGTGCTGCAGGCAGACAGGGAGGATGGGGAGAGGGACTGGCTTGTCCCGTTGATTCACCTCTAAAGAGCATCTCCTTACCCCAACACTGGCTACCGCATGCACCAAAGAGGACAGAGAGCAGCGCTGCTGCTGTAGGGCAGAGCGGGGAAGAGCCTGGGAGGGTCTTCTGCAAATATGTGATGTCGTCCCCTTTTGTCCCTGTAGGGTGATTAAACTACTTCTGACCCCCATCTGGCTCCCTATCACAAGGGTTTCTTTCTGTGCCCACTGCCCTCTGCTTTGTCCCAGGACAAACCTCAGGCTCAGGAGCCACTGACACATACAGAGCATCTGTCCTCTGAGTCCCTCTCCTTTGCAGAATATGTGGCTGGTTTGCCTTCCCAGCAAGGGCAGGAAGGCCTAACCCCAGAGCATGGCAGCTGTCTGCTTGTGAGTGATTAGTCCAATAAGAAGAAAATCCATAGCAAGAAAATGAGAGCAAGCTCTCCAGCCCTGGCTATAGCTTGTCCCTACTGCTTATGTCTTGGATGATTTGTGTTGTGTTACAGAGATCTTTGAGCTCCTTCCCTCATCCCAAGGGCCACCGGCATAATGAGAGGATGCCAGGTCCATTGCTTTCTGTACCGGGAGACTTTAAACCAAATCCCACTGGCCTTAGACTAGGCAAACTGCTAGTGACTTTAGTGAGAGACTGGCTTGTTTCTTCACTGCAAAATCTTGCTTGCTGGTAAGGAAGCCTGATGCAGTAAGTGGTAGAGGTCATGGTAGATATTGTAACATATTCAGAGAGATCTGGGTAATCTGCAGGTATAATTTTAAGCTACAAATAGTTACAGATGCTTTCAGGACTCCATCAAAGCTTTATCCATCCCATTTTATTCTCAGCTTCAATCTGATAATAGACTATTGGAGTTTCTATCCATTACTTCTTACTCTGCAGGAAGATAGTGGTGCATTTGAAAATAAATAAATGGCTTCAAAAAAATTGCTTTCGTATTCTTCACCTGGAAAATAAAAGCAGAGTAAGAAACAGAGCACAACCTCAATGACTGCAGTATATTAGAATTTCTAGCAAATATTCAGAAGGCAGGAGAGGGTAAATTAAAGTGGTATGTGAAACCCACACCCCAGCCCCTTTTTCAGTTTAACCTGAATGGGTATGAATGCAATTTATCATGTGGCTATTGTGCTGAGAAGAAGAAAATGTTTTGTAATATTGCAGCTAAGGGAACACCCTTTAGAAGTCTTTACACACCAGGCAGACAGACCTGCTTAATCTGCAAAGGTTGAGGAAGCCAGTCCAACATTACAGTAGAAAAGGAGCATTCCTGTTCATTTTGTGAGATGACTTCAAACCACTTTTGCGAGAGCATGTAATAGTAGGACTTACTGTGCTTAGATTCTTAGCAAGGCGTTATAGGTCCCATAAGGTTCCACAGCCAAGGAACTCACATCTGCCTGGCATCCAGCTGATCCCAAGATCTTTGAAGTAGAAAGTAATTCTGGCTCTTTCCTTGGTATCTTTACTGCATTTTCTGGACTTTGTTACTCCTTCATGTAAAAGGGACCCTGATGGACACGTTGCCTCATTTAGACTCCCCAAACCAGAAGGGCATTCCCTTTTCCTATTTGGATGACATTCATGAATGCAACCATACAGACACCTCAAGACCTCTCTGCTTTAGCTAGCTCAAGAAAACAGACCTCTTTCCAGAATAATGTGTGTTTCCATGCATTTGTCTTCCTCACTTTACTAGCCATCACATAGCGTGCTCTGAGCATTTCCTGGATATTAGATTAGATTTCTACAAGGGATCAAGGAACCCACAGAATCACAGAATCACAGAATTGTGGTGGTTGGAAGGGACCTCAGAGATCA
>JAOXJM010000079.1:16006297-16073435 GCA_026413425.1 Tringa solitaria
ATTGTCATTTTGCTGTCTACCAGGACCCCCAGATCTTTCTCTTCAGAACTTGACTCCAGCAGTTCCACACCTTTGATGCCATCAATGAGGTCTGACTTGCTGGAAAGGGAGGACACTGCTGTGAGGGTGAATAGCTTTTCCCACCAGCAGCCAAAAGGGTACATCTGGTATGGGCTTCAGAGGCAGTCACTGCAGGCTAGAGAGGGGGAGGAAGAGGAACTTGCTGTTACTGTGACACACATGTAATTGCAAAGGCACGTGTCTTCACTCCAAGAGCAAAGAGTTTGTCTTCTGCTCTCTGCTCTGTTTTGCAAAAATTCCAGTCACACACACAAAAAACCAAAAAAGCCCAACAAATTGCGATGTGCTCAGCTACTCTGCTGTGTTCAAGGTGTTAATAAATAATTGACAGTGGCTCCTAGAACAGACAATGTCACTGTTGCCTCCCGTCAAGTAGAAGACATTTGGGAAGTTTTTGTTTGTGTTCTTTCTGTGTTTGATTCAATTTTCTCCCCTCCTTCCCCCTCCAGTTGCC
Organism: Tringa solitaria; assembly: GCA_026413425.1. NCBI lineage: Eukaryota > Metazoa > Chordata > Aves > Charadriiformes > Scolopacidae > Tringa > Tringa solitaria. The sequence continues at coordinate 16,006,833 of JAOXJM010000079.1, forward strand.
CTAAAGCTATGAGAATAATATAAGACCTGTTTCATCCAGTATCTGTGACAGGTACGGCTCTGCACACAGGGACATGAGGAAGCAAGAGGTCCCCGAGCCTCCTGCAGCTGGCTGGTGAGTGTGAATTAACTCCATCTCCACTGACAGGTATTTCAGGTCCAAGAGAGATTTGCTGCTCAGTAGGATCCAGGCTGCCCTTTTCCCCATCCTTCTTGATTATTTATGGGCTTTAGTTTCCTATGTACTCTGTGCTGCAGCATTTGGAGGTGGTAGTGAGAGAACATGGGAGCTGCCTTCCTAGGTCAGCACTAGTACACAGGATCCTGCTGCAATCTGGCACCATTCTACTTCCAGTGCAACACCTTGTGAACTGCTCAGATGCTTTAAAATACTTATCCCAGATCCCGCTTTCAGGTTTCCCTTTGCTTATTTGTTTGCAAGAGCCAAGGATATTGTGATGGTAGGGTGAGCTGTGGCCAGCACTTTCTGGGAGCAGGACTGTACTGGTTTGGTACAGACTGAAGAATAAATCAGCTTGTTCTGAAATTGCAAAAAGGGCTCCAGATTTTTTCAGCCTGGCACAGTGTAATATTATGAAACACAGACAGATTTTGCCCTGTTCTTTTTCTTGGTTTCAGGCTCGTGTGGTTATGTCTGTACCCTGCATGGCTCCTTGAGCATCGCTGCAACGCAAGAAATCACCAACAGCAGCACAACCCAATGGTTGGTGCCTCTGCCACTACCCCACCACACATCCAAAGGCTGCTCACCTACTTTGTCTTATCTGTCCCTCAAACTGTTCATATCAGGGGAGATAGGTGGCTCTGGCTGCTGCAACGGTGTTGTTCAAGTCACCAGAAAAGCAGATGGTGTTTAGTACTTCACATGTAGCATCCAATACATCCAAACTGGGGGTTTTGGGATGTCTGGGGACTCCTGGAACCCAGAACCAAAAGCAAAACCAAAGATGGGTGCAGTCAGGCATCTGGACTTGATTCCCCAGAGAACGTCCTTCAGCTCAGGTTGAATCTCTCTAAGGTTTTCATGATCCTGAATGAGGCTGTTATAGGCTGAGCACCGCAGATACCCCTTGACATTTCAGACTTTCTCTGTGGTGACAGGCACGTGTGTTTGAGGAAAGTTCAGGCACAAAGAGGTGTCCAGTTGTTCCTGACAGAACTGCCCTGGTTTTTCAGTCTCCATTTGCTAATGGAAACTGAGACCAAAAAAGACATGGATAGTTCTTCATTTAAGTCACCTGCTCCTTCTGTCTGTTTATTTCCATTTTTAAAAGGCCACCTTCATAACTCAGAGCAGCCTGCCCTCCTTGCTGTTACCAAAGAGAATTTCAAGCAGGCTTAGGCTTTATCGTCTTTCCAGACTAATAGATCCTCGTTTCAAAACACCAGTCTGCACTCTGCAGGACACAGGAAAAAATTGCAGCAAGGGGATTCTCTATAGGAAGAAAAGATTCGTGCTTTCCAGAAGCATAAATACTCAGCACACAGGCTACTACTTTTGGCTTTCCTCAACTTAGCTCAAGATGTTTTATTGCAAATTTATGATTGCATCTTGAATATCAAGGGTAGTTTCTTAGCCCTTTTTTTTAATTTTTTTTTTCCCCAGCTGATGGATATCTGCCCACATCTTTTCCTCCTGGCTCAGACTTAAAGTTGTCTTTGCCAATCGCATTTAGTACTTGCTCATTCCAACCGAAAGTAAAGCCAGGTGTGGGAAAGTAGACCTGAGTTACATTGTGCAGCTTGTCTCAGTGTGACTCCTGCCAAGGCTGCTGGGTAGCTACACTGTCTGATTTCTTTGGTGTCTTTTGCAATTCTGAATAAAAGAAGGAAATCACCAATAGGGAAGATTTAAATCTTGGATTATTTTTTTTTTGTCTCCCTTCTTCTTAAGCATTCTGCAGCATGAGGTACTGCTGATTTTAGAAGAAAATTGCCCAGGTCTTAGGTAATAAGAATACAAGCCTACATTAAGAAGTAATGCAAGTTATCTCTTCTGTATGCTTGTTAACCCATGCTTGGGGACCTTGTGAACTGTGCACATCCTGCTCATCCTGCATGGACACCTTGTTGCGGAAAAGTCAGTTCTCAGGTGCATGGTATTAAACTACCAGGTAAAGCAAACTGTTCCATGCCATACAGCCCCAGGTTTTGCAGTCTGCTCGGATAAAATTTCCTCAGCCAAAGGTTGTGTGCCTCTCTCTGTGTTAACAGCCTTGGAGGGATGAATGTGTCCAATTCTTTGGGGGTTTTGACCCATTACTAATTGGTAATACTTGTAGCGGATGCAATTACCATTCCAGAGCTAAGCTACACTTTTCTGTAGCTTTATTTTACCACTATTTCTTGACTGCTCTGCTGGATGCTCTTGTGTCTTGGTGAATTCCCTGTTCTTCTTCTTCAGGTTCCTCGTGATTTGATACACCTCTGTCAAAAGCCCAACTCTGTCACCTCAGTTCCACATATCGGTCTTTCTTTTCAGCCCCAGACACATGAGAAGAGTCTGGCTCTCCATAGAAAGGAAATATGCAGAGAATTTCCCCATGGGGAAGGAAGGATTATTCCAAAGAAAGAACAAAATTGAACCACAGAGACAAAAGATGACAGTAGCCTGGGAGAATACAACAGAAAAACAGGAACACCTAGCTGGGTTAGGACATGAACAGATGCCCTTCTGGGAGGCCTCCCTCACCATCAGCAGTGTCCCAAGTATCTCAGGCTTTCCTTGGACAGTAACAATGTCTACCAGCTCTGGGAAAAGCCAACTCACAATCTGCTGCCAACTGCCATTGCCAAGGAACCACCTGGCACCATTTTTTTCTTTTCCCTTTTTTTTTTCTTCCATTCAGTACCAGCTGATTCCTTACAACATACCCAGGTATTTTTCACGTATTTGTGGCAGGGTATTATGGTCCCAGCCCATCTCTACTAATCAGGTGAGAGAATAACCCTTCTGTTTTCTGCTTTATAGTCACTATAAGGAAACATAATTCAGCTTTCATGTACAGCAAAGTTCTGATGAGATTTAATGGAACTGTAAGTTATGTATATACTGGGAACCAATGGCAAGGTTGTGAATTCATTTGCTGAGGGACATTTACAATCCCTCCCCACAAAATAAAGACAGACTGTTTCATGCTTTTTTGGCAGAAGTCTGATGCTTACTTCAGCAAAAAATGAATAAATAATATGAGAACCATAATTTCTTTCAGACCTCTTGCAATGCTTAATGTATATGTTATCATTATATATATTTTAAAGAATCCTGGTTAATTTCCTGACAAATGTATACATATTGCAAATTCTTAAATTGTCAGGTATTAACCATAAATAGGCTAGAAAAGATCTTGTTCAGCTCTCAGAATCTGTTTCCAGCATGAGCATCACAGAGCTGAAATGTTTGATCAGTCATGATCAGTATAGCCAAGGAATGCATTTTTAGAAAGCGTTTTTGCAGGATGTCCTTCTGTTTCACCCTTTACAAAACTTACCCCCTGCTTGGAGCTTTGAAGGTTTGGGTTTTACTGAAAGAATTTTGGCAATAAAATTAAAATGGAAGCAGTTCCTCTCTCCTTCCCAGTTAATTTCAAGTCATGGAATTGCACCATGTGGCACAAAAGGCTACATATCTCTGCATTTTTCCTGTGCATTTGATAGAGTGGAGACATAGTTCAAACATGCCACTGATCCTGAGTAAATGGCCTGAATCATGCAAAGATATGAAGATATACACTTTGCCCAATGGATAAGGTTAGATTAATGCATAAATCTGTGCCAGATCATTGCTGGCAGAGTTTCATCAATACAGATTCATAAACAAATTAACCCTCTTCATCTGGAGGGTCTGCTTTGTTACCCTTGCAATTTTTGAACTTTAGTGTATACTGAAATCACAGCAGCGTAAAACCAGCAGAACAGAATGATATCTCAGGCCTGGTTTGCTCTCATCTCCTTCCTATGAAAGCATATTAATAAGCAATTTATCTTGTCCCACAAAGCATTCAGGGACAAAGCATGATGTTAGACCAAGAAAGATGATAAATTACTAGATCTGAAAGCCATGTTCATGAAGATTGAAAAAGATGGTATTATTTAATGTTGTGTGCTAACCTTGTGATCTACGTTTAGTATGCATGCTTGGACATTTCCATGGTGGGTATTTACTAGGTCACTATCTATAATGACTTCCTTAAACATTAAATCGGTCCTCCACTCACATTCTGTATTCTTAATATATTTCATTAGCACTTCATCTCTAATCATTTCAAGGAAATGAAGTGTAATGAGTGATCACTTGTTCAAAATTGCCTCAGTGAGAGTAAAATTCAGCAGGAATTTTCTTGAAAGTTTCTAAGATGTTCAGCATCAGCTGTTTTTTTGTGACAGGACTATAGTGCTTGAGTGATAGGAGAGCAAAAGGTCTATTTCCTGCATGGTCCAAGTGACAGGTTCTAACTGAGAAGAGGTAGGAGGTGAAGCTGATATTAATGAAGTATATCTGGTGGTAATGTGACCCCGGAGTACATGCTTTTGTCTGACATGACAGCTAAGGGAAATCTTCAGCTCTATCCTGCTGCTGAAGGAGGGAGTCAAGGAGAGATGCAGACTCTCCTGATGCTGTCTTTGGTGGGAGCACAGAAATACACCACACCTTCCAAGCCAAGGGGCATATCTTGGTTCTCACCATGCCAGGAGATCCTCTGGGCTCTTCAGGGCAATCTGATTTCGCCTGTACTGAAGACAAGGGGCATAACATGAAGTCACCCCAGCCTCACTTTACACCTGGGTCCCCTGCTGGTGTGGGGGCAACATGGAGCAGAGCCCATACAGGGGCTGTCACAGAGGCAGTGTGGACAGTTTGAGGAGTAAGAAGCTGGAATAGCATTGCAAGAGAGGGAACACAGTTTAACCAACCTGCCTTGGATCTTAGTGGGAGAGCATGGAAGAGCAGAGCACAGATCTCAACCCCTGGGCAATGGCTGAGCAGAAATCCCATGGTATCCCCACCAACAGCAGCAAGGAGTGGAGTTTGCAGCTCCAAAAGACTCATTGAACTTCCTAGCGCTGCCGAGCTGGAAGAAGCCTTTTTATCCTAGGCTAACAGAGCCCACTAGTAAAAGGTTCAGATGTAGTGCAGCAATTGCCCATGTTGCTCACTTGCTGTTGCTTTTGTGTTCTCATTCAGGGCTGCCAATCCAGCCACGTTCCAGAGAGGGGAGATTTGCAGAAAAGCGGGGATTTAACATCACATTAAGAAGCTATTTACTGAAACTGTGAGATGCTGACTGAAACTTGGCATGAAGCAAAACTGACTGCATCTCATTGCCTAAATGCTCAGACTAATAATGTTGTTTATCTGTTCAGTACAATGTGAATTTGTTGAGCAGGGGACAGCAGAGGCCTAAAGTAGGGTGTTCTGCAGCAAACTCAAGCTATTCTTAAGGCTTCAGATTTATGAAGCAGTTTGCTGCAATTGTTGGAATACAATAGTCCTGTTAATCAAAGCCTGAAAATTCTTCCTTTTTTGCTTAGTCTTAAAACTTTCTGAGAAGCATAAACAAGAATAGTGAGAATGATACAGCATCATGTTTATTCTGATTACTATTATTACTTCAATCATCATTGTTATTATTATTTCCCTCTACCCAGGATTCAGACTGAAACTAAAGAATCATATTTGAATGTTATCACCCTCTTCAGTATTTCAGAGGTTCCCATTAATGCTGTTTTTGGAAGGATGTTTATCCCACAATATAACCAATTTCTAATTGACATCATGCTGCTTTAATATTCCCTCTGGCCTTCTGCCCCCCTGGGATCCCAGTGTGCTACAAATAATTTCGTGCTCCAGATTTTCTTCAGCTCCTGTCGTATTTTTCAGTCCCATTTTGGCTCTTCAATCAAATTTCATCAGCGAGTGTGAGGATGAATTCCACCACACCTCACTCTTCCTCCCTTTTCCCATAAAATAGCATGTCTCTCAGCATGTATTTCAAGACAAGCATCTACTGACAAAAAACATCGTACTATTATAGTGTTGCTTTTTCAACTTTATCTGAGGTTTGGTTCCTAAATCTTTCCCAAAATAAAGCTATCAGCTTTATCTTTTCCATCATTGTGAGAGTTTCAATATGCTGAACAGCCTACAGGACAGAGAGCCTGGTGACTCATCTGTGTGTTCTCCCAGACCCACATGTAGCCGGGATTACCAAAATATATGGTAAAAGAAAACTTCAGGAACTTTAGCCTGTTCTCCAGCTCTAGCCCAGCTATCCATTTGCTCTTAGTTCTAGCAAAAATGCCTCTTAGTCTGTCAAAAATGTTTTAGAAATTCCTTCTCCTTTCTTCATTTTAGCAAACCAGGTATTACTTTCTGGGCGGCTCAGTCAGAAATACCCCTTTCCTGTTTGAAAATATATTGCTTCTATCTACAAAATAAATGTTGATTGATTTCTTTTAACTAATTTCCTCAGTAAAGAGACAAAAGCAACAATAACAAACAAAGAGCAAAAGCAGCCCAAAAGTGAGGTCTCAGTCAATTACGTTAAAGTATTTCACATCACAGACTTCTGAGTCGTCTGGTTTCCCTTGGTGTTTTGAATTCAAACACATTTTCTTCCAGCTTGCAAGCTTAAATGATCACACACTGCCCAATGAAATACTCTCTGGAGTGGATGATATTGCAAAGTACAGAGCACTTAGATAAATAATTTGTGCCTTTCTTCAGGGCAGTATGGACTGTTCATTCCCAAAGAACCTAAACAATTTCCTTGTACCCCTCATTATCTTTCAGATGTCATATTTATAAAATCAAGAGCTGATCAGGATTAGCCTCTTGCCAGCCTCAAAATACCTTTCATGACTTAAATCTAGTCCATGCAATTAGCTAAACTATGGTTTAGGTGATTACACTTTGTAAACCTGAATTTCTCACAGCCCCAGCTATATCATCTCTTTTCCATCACCTCCTTTGCCTCATGAAAGATGAAGGATAAAGAAAAGTGCAAACTCCATCAGTGCTTTTAGCCTTAAAGTAAGAAGTTGAAATAGTGATTATATTTTTTTTTGTTTTTGAAGCAGACATCTCAGAAAGAAATGTTATTTTCAACATTTTGGCTCAGCTTGACTTTAAGTTATTTCTGTCTGTGCCACCGGAGAACAGCAGCCTGCATGGCCCATGCCCCCGCAGCCATCAGCCATGCTTCTTCAGTGGCAGGAAGCAGAAACTTGAGGTTCTTGACAAAAATTTCACATTGGTCATTGCAGCAGCCCAGGCAAGCACAAACTGACCTCAAGGCAATTTGAAACGGCATGTTTTGCCCTGCATTTTGTCCCTGGTTTTCTGACACTTTTCCCCCAAAAAAGTAAAGTCTACAATTTGCTATGGAAAATGTCCATTAAATGTTTACTATAAATGTTTACCAGTAAAACATGGAGAAAAAAAAAATTCTTGAAGTCTCAGTGGAGCTGCAGTGTTGTAATCCCACACTCTGCTAATAGTTAATTAATCAGTCCCCATTTCTTTAAGTAAGTTTTTCTTTTTGTCACCTTCAAACAAAATAATGTTGGTCATCTATCATTTAAAGAAGGCTTTAAAGCACTTTGGAGGGTAACATAAAAGAATGCTATTTCTCCTGAAAAAAAAGGACCTTAATTTTTTAGAATGCAGCAGCTACATCAGTTTTAAATCAGACAGCTTGCAGGCCTTTAATTGAATATGATTCTGTGTGAATGCATTTTCTTTGCTGAAGGAGAGATGGTATTTTCTGTGAGGGAAATTGTATGCTGTGTGAAACATTGTCGGTATGATGAATCAGAGCAAGATTTGATTTTTCCATAGAAAATGTCATTAAAGAAATCATTGCCATTCTCTCTGAGACATTTTAATGTTTTATTTAAAAAAAAAATGAAAATCAAAAATTTTCTGAGTTCTGCTTACATTTGGGTTCTTTTTTTTTGCAATGACATCTTCAGATTAGTGCAGAAACCTGGCACATTAACATGAAAAATGTTTACAATCCAATTTTCTGTCAAAAATAGTTTAGATAGGATATTTTTCAGTAAATCCTAGTGAATAAAGAAATTTTGACTTTTTGCCTTTCAAGTTATACATCTCATTTGGAGAATAATTTATCCTCCTCACTGCATATTGCATGTAGATTTCGATAACTTTGTTGAGGACATAGTACATATCGGAGAATACAAGTGAGAGAAAACTTTTTTATAATTACATTTTATAAATTTAAAAATGTAAAGAGACTTTTAAAAATGAGCATAACAGTAAAGGAATATATATTAAATAAACACAGAAACAACAAAATAAGGAAAATCCAGTCTCTTTTGGTGCATTTATTTTTTCAAGACAGCATTTTTCTTTTTTATTTTATGCAAAGTTTGCTGTGTTTCAGAAATACCCATGCATTTGTCTTTACTAAATATATTGTTTATGCAGGTGAAAACTAATTTACTATGTGGGACAACTTTTCACTTGAAGTACAAAAAATGCATTCCATTCACCATGTATGTCCAGCAAAAGTGTAAGGGAAAGTGACACATCTCGTGTCCTGGTTTCCTTTGTATTTTTTCCCCAAAGTACAAAAGTAAAGTAACTGTTAGCACAGCTCTGCTGATAAATTCATAACCTGTCCTCTGTCTTACACAGTAAAAATAAATAAAATAAAATAAAGTAAAACTTTTTTCGGCTTCTATTGAAATGAAAAAACTCTCTGTGATTTTGATAGGTGCTGATAAGGCACTAAATAAATAAATGCGAGCTAATTCTTGGGATTTCAAACACCAGATTTGCTAGCAGAGTGCATTCTTCTAAGTAGGGTTGCTCTCCAAAGAGTATCGACGGAGGAGCGCAGAATATATACTACCTGTAAACACATAAGCCTCACATGGCTGCCTCCTGCCTTGTCTCACCACTGGAGCCAACAGCACCTTGTCATGGGTACATTTCCCTTTGCTCATCCCAAGTGACCCGTGCAGCAGAGGGGTTCTTCCCATTTCCCCACACCCATTGGCATGACTGAGCCCAGTGAAACCCATGCTGGGAGGCTGAAGCCAGCATACACAATATGTGGCAACACCTCCCCTTGGGTAGGTATCAAATCCTGAGATCCATCTAGCCACAAGCAGACCATTTCAAGCACTCCTGCAAGGCCATGGCTACTTCACTCTATTGAACAAAAGGTCTTCAAGCCAACTGCATGCGTGCAATACTTACCCCATCCTGCTGTGGGCAAGAGAGAGCCACAGCAGACACACAGCCATGGTTGCTCACCATAACTTCCACAAAAGATTCACTTTCTCTTCTGGTCCTCTTCTACCACCTCTTTCCAAATGACATCTGAGCCCCAAAATTCCTTCCCATTTCACCCTACCAAGGTATCTTCTGCTGCAATCATCTGACAACTGATTTCCTGAACACTCTGTGACATTCACACATTCACAGATGTAAATGTTGATAGCGATCAGTTTTAAATCCAGCCTTTGCCCTAGCAGATCATTAGACTGTGAATAAAACATGGAGATAGATACCTGGATTTCCGATCAGCAGTAGGTATGTTGATGACTTTAATGTGAGGCACGAATTGTAAGTGTGACAGGATTCATTATCTATAAATCACTGGTTGGATTGTGGTTAACTTTCCGTAGTAACAAAGATAAAACACACTCTCTCCCTCATTAGCTGAGCACTGACAAAGCACTGCAGGGATCTGCTGCTACACAGAAAACATCTGCCTGCATTAAACTTCAGGAGATCGCTCACAAAATCTTTTCATCTGAGGCATCTCTCTAGATGAACTCACACATGGGAGATCAAGGCCTGTTCCCAGCCCCTGCCCTGGGGCAGCACAGCAGCTGCCTTCACACACCTAGCTCACACTGACCCATAGTGTCCCAAACCCCAAAAGCAAGGCTCCCACCTGCAACAAGCCCCCATTGAGTCAGAGGTACTTGAGTCACAGTTACGAACGCAAGACTCAGGTGGGATTTCAAATATGGCTTCATCTTCTTCTGTGTTTTTATTTACAGAAGAGGCTTCAGGTTATGCATGCTCTGGAGAAGTTCAACCCATCTGTGTAGTTTTATCTCTGGCTCCATCACAGTCTCACCTGCTACAACACATTACCTGTAAATCTCTATCGTGATTGCCTCTTTCTGCTTATATGCTCAATATGCCAATTTTCAATATGCTGATTTTCAAATCAATATGCTCATTTTCTATCAGTGTTGTGTTTCATTTACCATTTCTCTGTCCATGTGACAGGGCAGTAAAATCCTTGGGGCAGGGACTGCAGGTGAGCAGTGTGCTTCCACAGCTCTGGGGTGAATGCAGTGCTGGTCCTTAATGAAATCCAGAGATGCTATTGCTGTGCAAAGATGCTTGCACCCCATTTGCATTCATGAATTCTTGCATTACACAACCTGCACCTTTCTAAGAGCATTTCTCCCTGAAAATAAATCTTTTGATATCCACGTTTCAGAAAATCTACATGAACTCAAGGGCAGAGACTCTTTTTTTTGAAAAACAGCAGAGGATCTGAAGAACCAAAGAAACGGCTGGGGAAGAGAAGGCTGTGAGGTAAATTTCCCTGATATTATCATAGTATGCTCATGTTGCTAATGGATCACAATTGTTTTTACAGATTTTTTTTTACAGATAATATTAATTATTAAAAGATTAATAAGGACATAACTATTCATTGGAGTATAAACTGCAAAGGAACATTGTGCAAATTATGAGTTAAATGTAGTATCCTGTCATGGGGACCCGTAAGACCTAGTTTTTCTGCTGCTGTGCCCTTGTGAGAGGCAGTGGCTAGAGGGTAATTCAGAAAATGGATGATAAGTGCTTGTTAACCTCCAGGTCTGGCAAGTCCCTTTTCTATCAGAGAAAACCAAAAGCAAGAAAGCATGTACTGAGACCAGGTACAAGGAAGAAAGGACAGGGAGGTGAAAGGAGACGAATCTTTTCCTATTGTTGCTGACAGCAGCAAAATCCACCACTACAGCCTGGGAAGGCAAAGGTTACTTTCTCCAAAAATCTTGTAGCATTTTTACAAGGTATTAATCAGCTTTCACAATCCTCCAGATGGGTAAATAGCACTTTCCATGTTTATAATATGGATACACGAGTTACTGGATGACATAGAGATTAACTCAGCTTCTTACAGCAAGTTAGCAGTAGGTTTATAAAAAGCACCCTGTTGCTCTGAGCTTTCACTCCTAATTCTCACATCCTCTTTCTGAAATGGAAGCACTTATACCTCCATTAGCTTTTGCTGAATAAAACCTATGAGCCCTCCTACTTGGCTGTAAATACTAGGCTGCTCAGTCCTGACCATGCTTCCTTCCAGAGCCAGAGGTCTTGACTTCCTCACTCTAAGCAGTGGACTAACCTCCTACCCTTCTTCTGACTTTCTTCTTTAGCAGCTGATGTGTCTCTCTGAACAGCCCACAGATCAGGGAAAGTCATACCAAATGATGGATGTCCTCTTCAGAAAAGACTCAGTTTGGCAGGAGGTGGTCACCACCACTATATTTGCAATGCTGCTTTCTTCCATTTCTACTACTTAAATGGCTAGATCGTGGGAAGTGGTGAGCAGCTCCCGAGATATGCTGAGAACCCCTCCCAACCAGTGGTACTTGCTACAGAAGGCAGGAAGCATTGCTCTCAAGTATTACCTGGCCTACGCTGCCTTTCTTATTTTCAGCCCTGAGAGTCAGATCCGGGAACCTCCACCTTTTAGTGGCCATCTCTCAAGGTACCTTGACTCTTGACTCACAACCTTATTATAACTCACCTTCACCCCTTTCAAAGTTTGTCTTTGCCACTTTTTATAGCTTCTTTGTCTTTGCTGTACCTTGTTACTCGTCATGCTGATGACAATATTGCCAAACGGAACCAGTAATTTTTAAAGTGACTGATAATGTAGAGAGGTGGCCTAAGGGTGAATGAAAGACAAGCCAGAGTATGTGGACTGTCAAAGAGGATCCATGTGGTCGTGCAGAGGAAATTCAATAATAGTTAACTTTTATGGGTTGCAACTGTGCTGATGTTCCTCTCTCCTTCCTTAATCACACACATTTACCTTGTATTGATGCTGGGATGATTTGTATGCCATGAGTTTCTGCTGAATTTCAAGAAGAAATATATTAATCGAAAATGAATAGCATTGTGTCAGTTGAGGGTGAGTATTTATTTTTGGTGTGTTGCATTTCTTTTCTGTTGTGCTGTCAGATTGTCTGCAGGGCAGCAGCACCCAGCATAGCAGGTGAATCACTGCACTTCATTCCAAAATGTGATTTATACTTCTCCAGTTTTGGTCATGCTGTTTCTGCCTCTAGTATTTATTGCTCTTTTTTCAGGCATCACACTTAAGACTAGGATCTTGATTTTCAGTGCTCTCACAACTCATGGCACCATTTGTGCCTACCAGGGTAACAAGTCATTGGATTGGAATAGCTGATTTATACCTAATTTTTACAACAGGGCCTGTTTTACATAGAGACAGTAAGCAGTTGTCTACAGTGGCAGATTATTAAGGGCTAGAAGACTACAGCCTTTAGAAACATGAAGGAAAGAGACCATCTGAGACACCCAACAACAGCTATGCAATGGTGGATGTGCTGGGCTTCATTTTCCTTGAGACCCTCAGGGTTGGTAGACTACCGAGAGGTTATCTCCAGTAGAAAGTGAAACAGTCTTACCAAGCTCCGTTCTTCACCTGCCTCTACCACTTCCCAAGGAAGATGGATGTTTCTGGTCCCTTGCAATCTCTTTTCATCTGGCTGCCAGCCCTGCACTGCTGACGTGTGTTCAGTACTAATGCAGCATGAAAGCAGAGGGAGGTACACAATAGGGCCAGGCACAGCATCGCAAAACCTCAACTATCTGTTACAGGAGCCAAGGAGATTTCAGTCACAGCCTGTTCACCTCTTAAGGAAGGTAAGACTTCAGGGTAATCACTCTATTGCAGCCTTAAACATTGAACTATGATGAGGGCAAAAGATATTACTCCATTATAATTTTTGGAGGTTACATTACACAATTTTGCCTATGGACTAATACACCTTGTTTTTTGTAAGTGGCAATGCACACTGCAGCTGATGAGAATCTGCTCCATGCTTGTGCCTCCCAAAGCCTTCAAGGGTCATCATTGTTTGACAAAGAACTTCGTATTGCTGGTGGAATAAAGCCAAGAAGTCTCTCTTCTTCATCTACTCCAAAGGCATTAAATCAGAGCAGCTACAGGAACTGATCGCAAGAACAAGCTTGAACCCACTTTTAAAACACCATCATTCGTAGCCTGGCTGCTGGCTGAATGCAGACGATACAAGGGGCTTCATATTACAAAGCAGTTCTTGATGGTCATTAAAATCCTAAGGTCAAAATAAAATCATACAAGTGGGATGAGCAGGAAAACAACCTAGAAATTTCTAAACTACATTATTAAATAACAATATGTAATTTCACTTGCTGAAAAAGCAATATTTTGCAAACAATAGAAAATAGAGATATTTGTAGGGAGAGGACCGTCTCTTTTGTTCTGGGTACTTACAGGGGCTAGGACAATGAGCCTCCTTACTACAAGACAAACAATAAAATTGTGTTCCAAAGTCACTGACAGGAGAAAATAATGTGCAGGCACAGAAGAATATGCAGTAGTATTTGCAAAATAGGCAGCCTTCAAAACTGTTGTTGAGTGCTACAAAGAGGACCATTTTTAACTGCCTTCTCCACTCTCATAACTAAGGGAGCAGGATCCCTTTTTTCTTCTCTCATGCAACCAATCCAAGTAGCCATTTAATGTCTTCTGTAAAGCAGGATAGAGCTCATACACTAGCACTTATATACTAGGACCTAGGACTAGGACTAGTAACTTGAGCTTCCCGGTGTCCTATAAAGTTCTCCAGTGGAAATCTGGGAACCTTCGTACATTTCCACTAGTCTTTCCACATTATTTTTTTTTTTTGGCTATGCTTCCCTTCTGTTTAATAATATGATGCCTGCTGTTATCCAGGCTGGGTCTGATGACCCAAGAGGTCTTATCCAGTCCTACATTTCAGCATGTCACATTTATGACATTTTCAACAGGCTGCTACTGATGCATGAATAACCTCAATTAATCTCTTGAGAGATAAGGAAGGAGAGGGCATCAGATCCATGCAAAGTGCAAAAGCAGTCAAAACTGTCCTAAAACCTTGGAGGGGATAAACATCACTCTTTTCATGACCTTGAAACCTGAGAAATCCCCAATACAACTGAAAATGGATAACAGAGGTTTTGCTTTTTAGTCATCCAGAAAGTGAAAATCCATTTGACAGGTGTCACAACATCCTGACTGTTGGCTAACCCCCAAGGACCACAGGCAATACGTTTACTTGGCACCTTGCTACTGCAGGTGTCAATCCCAGCCAAAAGGAAACCCCACACCAATGTTCTTGCTCAAGGTCCAGTGTGGAGGGCAAGCAAGGTAACTGAAGGTAACCATGTCCCTGAGTTAGCTCTGCAGATGGCAAAGCTCAGGTGGTCACTCCTCAGCTATTAAAGGATGGGTAGATCAAGCCTGGAAAAATATAGCCAGTGTTTCTCTAAGAGACTTATCTCTCCGTGATTTTAAGGCATCCATCTACTAACTTTTTCTGGAGCGCCAATGAAAAACAAAGAAAAATGCAAGTAATCTTTTTTTTCCCAATTTTGGGTGACAATGAAAGTGCTGAGGATCCAGAATTTTCTCATAGACAGGACATTTTAAATTTTATGCAGGTCCAGCAGTAACACTTGTGTTCAATTTCAAAGAGAGTTCCTGGGAAATAATAACTGTCAGTCATATTCATGTCAACTTCTCTATGCTGCCCTGTTCACTGAATGTCCTCTTGAAACTTTTATTCCCCTAGTGCATCCTTCAGTCAACCACTGCCACTGAGCTGCCAAGGTATAAATTCAGAAGTAAGTGAATAATAGAAAAAAAAAAAAAAAAGATAAATACCAAGGTACGAGAATAAGCTCTGGAAAGAAATTATGAAAATGGGATGCTACCCCTCTGATTTTTCCTGGAGGCTGCATACCTGCCATGGTCCCTATATGTCTATATGCCACAGCCTACATCTACAGAGATCTTACATTTGTGGAACTATCTTAAAAAGGTGAATATCTTCTAATGAAGGTAACATTTTATCTTGTGTCAGCCATCTATTTTCAGCCTGGCTCCCATTTACCCATTTGTGACCCTGTTCAGGAACAAAAAATTACAGCTGTAGACTATTTGTTCTGTGAAGCAGATTGCCTTGACCAAGAATTTCAAAAGCCACTTGACAAAACTTTGGGTGTCCAGCTTGAGATTTTTTGCAGGTTTTCATGACTGCTGGAGAAACCTCTCCAAGTGAGGACCCAAAAATCAATCCTTCTCTGAAACTCCTGGGTTTTTTTTTCCTTATTTGCTTTGTGACCTGTAAGGAGGAGGTTGTTAGTATTCCAAATACCATGATTAATAGTTAGAAACACAGATTTTTGCTACTTAAGGACATCAAAGAACTAAACGGATTTCCTGGGTTACTACATTCACTCCCTGCTGCGTGTCCTAAAATCATAAATTTGTACAGTTAACAGTCTCTGCTTTCCTGCTCATGCTGCTTCTTTCTCAGAATAGATTTCCATACTACTGAGAAATCCTCCCACTTTCACGATTTCTTGCAGTGTTCTCAGCAAACACAGAAGTAAGAGCTCCCTGCTGTGCTTTGTGTTTGGTCACCCTTCAGCTCTGTTTCTCCCAGGCACCAGCCACTCTTCTTCCCACATGACTCATTTTTCAGCCCCTTTACTGTTTTGCTTGGTTTCCCTCTCACTCGTTACAATTTGACCTTTATATTTAAAAAGAAACACATTTTGCACCCACATTGGTGCTGGGTAAGTTTGCGATGGCAGTGGAATAAATTCCCTCTTTCTACTTGTAATACATGATACTTTTATTGACACAATCTCAATAGAGCATTTCCCTTTTTTGTGACTTGGTCATTTCCAGCTTATCATCCCCTCCATAAATTCTAGCTCCCTGTCCTTCTCAGTGGCACTGCTGCCTCTTCAGGATGATTATGAACTCAGTGGTAGACTACCAACTACTTAAAAGCAATAAAAGAGATGTGTTGCACTTTATCTCTAGCTTGGCATATGTTGGGGTATCTATTCTTTATTGGCTTTATTTCTCCCTTCTTTTTTTTTCCAGCTTCCAGTAGCCGTTTGCAACAATAGCAAGGATAACAATGAAGCAGCTGAAAATGTTGTTGTTATTTTGATTTAATGAGCCCTCTATTCTGTAAAATAGTCAATACGTCCCAAAAATAACATCAATGCTTCCTGTAAAACTATAAGAGGGAGCAGAAAAGTTTGTGATAGTAGCAGAGTCCTTTCTAGGTCACTATTCATCCTTTGGGGACTAATGGCAGAACAAAAGGCATATGTTGTCTAGTGCAGAGAGTAAATGATTCTGCTAAATTCTGCGGTAGCAGAACAGGATCTTTTATCTGAAAACAAGGAACTTGTACTATTTCTCACATGATGACAAAATGTTTTCACCATAATCAGGGCTCAAAGGTGCCTCTCTGCTTATTCAGGTGCCCAAGACAAAAATTCTCCCTGAAAAGAGGAACAGGCCACAATAAGGATGTATGTGTCAGGACACATCAGTCAGAGCCCAGGAGACTGGGCAGCACCCATCTGTGCTTACTGAAGGTCATGGATTATTCAGAGTGGAAACAGTTTGCCCAGGAATGACCAGGACTGCAAGGGGGTGATAATTTTAGGGGCAGAAACAAATAACAAATCGGTGAGCTGCAGTAAGTACTACTCTGTCCTTGCCTGAGCTTGCAGGATGCATTGTGAGTATAGAAAACATTCCCACAAAGAAGAATAGGGGATAGAGGAAAGTCCAAAGGGTCAGCCAGCAGAAAACTGTGTCTTCCTTAAATATGGGCAATTTGATGATTACACGTCTCTTTCACATCCCTGTGAAAGACCTGGCTTCACTATTTATTTGTTCCAAGCTGAATATGGCTTATCTATTAACTAAACATACAGCTCTTCACAGTTTTGTAGATAAAATTACATATGATGAAAATTAAAATCTCTTTCAAAAATATATTCAATCTTAATAAAACAATGTCCGGAACAGAAGAATCCAATGTAACCTTTGGTAGTTTAGTTTCATGACTACTTGCCCTAACAAGTAGAAAGGCAAATATTTCTTGTCTGAACATTAATGGTGAACCTTGACACCTAATATCTGATCGGGGACATTTTCAGGCAATAACAATTTATTATTTGCAAACAATTTTTTTTTCACGAAGGCATGATTATTTTTTTCTTTATATTCTTGATAACTTAAGATTTATAAAGTAGAATTTTAATGAATGGTTTAGAGAATTGGTAGACAACATCAATAACCTGAAACAGAACAACTACATCTAGGAAAAGTGAAAAGATGAAAATTATTTGTGTGAGAGCAAAGATGCAGGACAAATGTATATGTCATTACAAAAAAAATTACAATCCTGTAAATTAAGATGTCTCCGGTCACCAGAATAAAGCACTGATGTCCTGGGTGAAAGTATCCTCAGTCTCCACCCTTTTTCTGCTAGACAGAAAAGCCTTGTCTCGCCAAGCTTTCAACACACTTGTGTTTAACTATTCTTGTGACTCATTTCTAACCACACTTCACAGTGTCGAGGCAGGCACAGGTCTCCTCCAGTTCTCCTGCCACCATTGCCTACAGAATGGTGTCTGGAGATGGACATCTCAGACTTGTCCCAAATGGCTTTAGATTTCAGGCTTAAGAAATTGAACTCAGTCCCTGTCTGAAATGTAAACACTTGCCATTGAATATTTACATCTAGAGGTCTTCACCTGGAGCTGAATCCCACAGAGGCAAGTTTCAGTTATCCAAGTGCAGGCCTGTAGTGCCGTTCGAGACATCCATTAGGGCTGGCTGAGATGGCTCAGCACCTATAGGAAAGTCATGGTCTTCTGGAGCATAGGGGTAACTCAGGCAGGATATACACAACTACTGCTGTGCAGCGCAGAATTGAAATACCCACACCACCCACTGTGTGACCAGGAGAGCAGTCCAGTTAAGCTCAATCAGTTTACTGATTAAGGATCTATAATATTATACTAAGTCAGAGAACCAAAGCTTATGATTCCAAATCCATAACCTTTGATTTTTTCACAGGTGCTGCAGTAGCTCAAAGCAAAGCCAGATTAATATGCAGAAATCTCTAACAGCATTTATCCTCGCTGTTGATTACACTTAACAAACTTTCCATCATGTCATTTAATTCCCCCCTGCCTCCTTCAGAAGCATAAATTAAAATGTCACCTACAAGAACACCCTTCAGAAACTTTCCATCAGAAAGTCAGAAACAGAGTCAGCATTCTTGCTAAGAAAAACAGAGAAGAATGCAGAATACAAGCCTCATCTATGTTTCTTATGAATAGGAACTGAAACCAACAGCTTAATGAATTGCAAAAATATCTAATGAAACTTTTGTTTGTCAAAATATTTAATCAAGTTCTCAGTCTAATTAGTAAAGCATTATAGAAGTTTGGTTCATTGCTTGTTCAGACAATACTAACCCTTTATCCTAATAAACACAGTAACTAAAATCAACATGTAAGTAATGGATGAGCCACCAGAGCTCTGAACAGGTTAGTTTTGATATCAGAAACAGCCTGGTTTTAATCATATGGAGCTTTATGTAAGCAAGCTGATTTTGTTCCTCAATGGCTTATTAATTTGTACTCTTTGTTTATAGCCAACTCAGGCACCATGCAGTGTAGACATAGCTATAGAACAAGCTACCTCATGGTACTGTCCCAAGACAGATCTACTAGAGTACAGCCATTCATGTCCCATTGAAGTCAAATGCATAATTTTCATTGATTCCTACGTTTATTGCTTTTGCTTCCAGGTTTTTCTGTGCTGCTTTATCAGCCACAGAGGGATGGTGTTGTGACAACAGATGCTTTCTGAGCTCATCAGTTAGTGCTGCATATTCCCACTTGAATCCCTGGTTGCTGCTTTGTCTGGCTGTCTGATTTGTGGATTTCTAAGGTATTTGTCTCAAGCAGCATCAGTTACTCTGGAAATGATTAGCAATTGAACAAATACCCAGGTTTTGTGTTGACTTTTAAAAGCAATCCTCCCCTTCACACTGAAAGAGGTTGTGGCAACCATTGGGCTCAGAGCCACGCAAGAGCAAAATTAATCTTTTGTGCCACAGGACTTTGTCAGATGCCAGTGACCTTTATTGAAGCACAAACATATGGGAAAGATGACCTCAGAGGCAAGATTGAAAGAATAAGCATTGTTTAGTCTCGAAGAGAGTAATGAGATACATGACAACAGCATTCAAACACGCAAAAGGTAGCTTCGATAGGCAATCTGTTCTCCAGAAGCCGCTTGAGAGACGACAGGAAGTATTGAGCTTGAAGGGCCACAAGGGAGATTTAGACTGGGTATTAGTAAAGTCTTTCTCAATGTAAGGATAGGGAAGCACTGGGAAGCAGGAGAAAATCGTTTGTGTAGGCTGCCTGTCCCACTGTCAGACAAGCATTTCCCAAGCATGGTTCAGGTCAAGCCACTCCTCTTCAGGTGCAGCATATGGGACTGAACGAACATGGGAAAGCTTTTCCAATAGTGTCTTCTAGATTTCTAAAACAGTGCAAAAGAGGGGAGGAAAGGGTAGCACATCTTTAACGTGTTAATATCCATGTGAAACCTCTGCTCCTGGTGCCCCCCAGGAGAAGCTTGAGGCTGAGCACGTGGACCTACTTGTTATTCCTCCCTCTGGATGAACAGGACACATGCGTGTCTGAGAACAGGATCCACAGCCAAAATCCATTGGCTTCAATTGTGGTTAATTTTGAAACCTACTGCCAGACCCTTCTAAGTTACATGCTATATTTGAACACTGGTGACAAAGAAATGGCTGAAGAGCAATTTGGCATACATCTAATCAGGGAAGGTATGTGGCTAGACACAATATCACCTAAGCTTTCTGTGCTGTGTTTCTTACTCCCCTTGCATTTTGTCATGTAGCTGGAGGATGTGATTTTAGCCAGGGAACTGCTAAATGTTGGCAAATTTACAGAACAAGACAAGCTCTACCTCAGCAAATGCTTCATGTTATCTAGGTTTATCTTTCTGCCTGAACCTTCTTTGTAAACAGAGAGGGGCAGAATATAGATTCCCTGTCAGATAGCTGATTCCAGTTCCCGTCACTTTCCAGCTGGACTCCTCCTTGGAAAAACAGGAAGCAAATTTTTTTTATTGAAATTGCTGAGCTGGGTGTGAACCAAGCTGGTGCCCTAGTGACATTTGAGTAGCAGTGATTTTTTTTGTTGTTTCAAGTATGACTTTGAAGCAGCAAGATTCAGTGCTCCACATCTCTTATTGATTTTGGCTGCTGAATGTTTTATGACGAGTCGCCCCGCATGAATTCTGAATAGGAGATCAATAGGCTGCTTAAGATGTCGTGCTGTGTTTAGCTGACTGACGCGCTTCCTTTCCATCAGTACCAGCACTTCTAACCCTTTTCCTAACATCCCATTCCAAGTCTGGACTTTTTTCCACATGCATTCCTTGAAAGGCTTCACCTGCAGTGTTATTACCTTTCTGATGTACACTCTAACAGATCGGACACTCCATTGGCCTGCAACTTATATTGTTATCAACATAATTAGCACAAGGACACAATCTGTAGGAAGGAAAAAAGTGAGTTTGTAAAAAGCCTGCTTTCCTTGCATCTTCAAAGTTTCTATCCCAAGAATGGACTCCTAGAAAAAAATTTCTCTGTGTGAGGAGTATACTATGTCTTTTTCTCTTTCCAAATAAATACAGGTTTGTCTCATTGTTGCTTGGGGACATTCTTAAGGATTTCGCTAGACCAGAGTGGTCTAAACCAAATGCTCTTTTGAGCTTGTGGAAACAGCTGTGCTCTTTCTCAAACTTAGTTCCCCCAGCTGGTTTGGATCTGGGAACAGAAGTGTTGTAACCCAGCCAGAGAACATCTCCCTCCTCTGAGAATCAGAGGTCTAGTTCCCTCTTGCTTATCTCCCCATATCTGATCTCAGAAGATGGAGCAATGACAAGAGAGATGTGAAAGGAGCACCAGTGGTGAGGTGGAGAGCCTTTCACTAAGAACTGGACCCAGATCAACCCATTGCATAGAAACCAACACATCACACGGTCAGTATTTGACGCAGCTCACCGCAAACAGTGCTTACCACAACAAAGCAGCGCTAGCCCCACAATTTGCTTGGCTGTGCCATGGATCTAAGGAGGCAGTAGGCAGAGGCTGCTGCCCTTTCTGGAAGTCTGGGATGAGCAAAGTACCATCCCAAGTCCTCCTAGTGGCAAGATGATCTGTAAATCCAGATTTCTAGGGCTTCTTCACATCACTTAATGTCAGCTTTGCCATTTCCCCTTCTCATGAGCAAGCTCAACTTTCAGGGAAGAAAAATGCAATTGTCTCACTGCCTTGAGTGAGTTCAGGTTCAGGAATCACCCCACAGATTGTATTTCAAGGGAGAAACAGAACTCCCACCACTGAACTCTTCTGTCTCCTGCTTACTCAGAGGGATAAAGCAAAAAGCTCAGAAAGTTCAAAAAAAGCTGTAGTTCAAAAGCAACATTTGAATTTATGAGCAGTGAATAAATATCCTAATGAATTTTTTAAAAACTGTTGGCTCAGAAAAAAATCCTATTCTATTCTGTTACTTGCATTTATAGTGGAGAAGGGATTAACCAACAGAGCTTGGTTCCTATCCCAGAAGACTGTTCAGGTTCTATAGGCTATGGTGTTTAATCCAAAGACTATTAATGATGCAATCAAGAAGTCATTTTAGTGGCTTTTATGTTAATTAGCTCTTTCCAATTTAACAAAAAAAACCCAAAAACAAACTCAAAAAAAAATACCAACACATAACATGAATCTCAGGAAGAACAAATCTGTCAAGCAAACAAGTCAGAAGAGAATACACATCTAAGTCATGTGCTCTGCGCCATTTCCAAGAGTAATAGTTAGTCATCAGTCATTAACAGCAGCTGCAGATCTCCTCCTTCTCTGTCGCCATTTCTTCATCTTCATTTTCCCAGGAGGAGACAGAGTAAGGAGAAGACAGAATTCCAGATAATTTGTATAGGACACGTTTTTACTTTCCCAGAAGTAGCTCCATTAATGTCTTTATATAATTGAATATTATAGAAATTATTATACTGACATGGAACAGCACATCACAGGACAAAGACATGATTATTTTCAAATCTATCTCCAAAATATGTTTTTATTTTCCAGCCAGGCTCTATAATAGATTGGAAAATGTGATCAGTCTTAAGTTCAGAATAGAACCAGCAAAACTGAAATCAAACAACATTTTGTGTTAGCAAAGTGAATAAAACATTTGTTCTTTATTAAAAATGTTGACTTCTTTTAGAAAAAATTTTCATTAAAAATGTCTTGAGCTTTCCACATATTAAAAGCTACAAAGCTTTGTTTATTATCTTTATGACTGCCAAAAGTAAAGAATTCTGAGATTTTCAATTGGAAAAAAAATAAAATTAAAAGAACATTCTAAAATAATTCTCATTCAACCTTTTACATACTAAAATATCATATTTCCATGCGATTTTCTTTAATGGCTTTTAGTCATCAGTTATCTCAATAGTATGCTCTTTTATTAGCTATTTCTAGCCCATCAAGAAGTGAACGATTCGAGAAGTCCCAAGGCCAGAACAAGGAAGGGCCTGTGGTTCTGAAGGGTGGGAGGTGGCTACAAAGAAAGGCAGCACAGTACAGGTTCCTTAACAAAGAATAAGAACTGGGACTGTGGACAATGTCTGTACCTCCCTTCATGTGAAGAGATATCGCAAAGGATCTATCCCTCCAGTTGTGAGGAAGGAATAGCATCAGCTCCAACTACCATGGTGCTCCGTTTACCCCCCAGTCCTGGTAGGGTGGGCAATGCATACAGAGCTTTTCAGGGGAAACCATAGGAAAGAGATGACTAGAAGCCTTTAGCAGTACATCAGAAGCTGCAAATGCTCCTTTTACTTAATCAGTGGGAGGTGCTGTGACAGACCAGCCAGGTATTTGCCAGGCAAGGAAATTTGTAAAAGCCGACCTTAAAACAAAGACTGCACTATTTGCATGTAACCTAATTTATATTGTGTAAACTGAAAACTGAACTAGGCTGAGGCATTTTGAAGACTGCAGCAAGTAGATAGAAACTAACCTAAGAAAGCTTGTGACTGAATGGAAGTAATCATTCTGCATAGTGTCTAGGAGTCCATAAGAAATTACTGCGGGGGCAGGGGAGCAGAGAACTACTAAAAGAAAGAGAATCCTGAGCCTACAACATCAACAAACAGCATGACATCAAGGTACATTAGAAGGACATGAGAAACAACACAGATAACCCGGATTCTTCTACATAAAAGCATTGAATCTAACCAAATCTCACTTAAATGTGGATTGTGTATTTGTAGCAGATGTTCACCTAATTAAACATCTTCAGTAGTCACCAAGAGTGAAATCAAGCATTTGGTGACTGCTAACATAGTGTGTGACTCCAGTTGAGCTTTGTTGTGGTGATTTGTATTAAGTACTTGCCATACCATAGAAGTTGCCACACCTACCTCATTTACAAATCAAGGTTTGACTGGGAAAAGTGTTACCTTAATTACCTGGCACAGCTGATGAAAAGCAGCAACCCTTGCCACAGAACAGCCATGATTTCAGAATAATTTTCAAGCAACTTCACTTGGAGTATTCCCTTTCATGAGCGTTTGTTTACAAGAGCACGAGATTGGAGTTAAGGCATTGAACTTGATTGTAGACTATCTGATTAGCATGGCTTGATTAGAATAGAAATAAAACAGGGATCACAGAGCCACTAAGGAGCCTCGTACTTTGGTCTTAAACTGAAATCCAGATGTGTTTCTCAAAGACAAGAGATCCACTACTTTTCACAAGCAGGAGGACATTTATGTAGAATACTCTCAAGGGCCAAATACCTCTCCCAGGACTGGACAAGTGGAAAGAGATTGTGTAAAGAGAACTTCATGGAATTTTCAGCCCCTTTTACCATACTTTGGTGTTTTTTTCAGCAAGGTGGGTTAACTGGTCTTAAGAATGGAAGGAAGACCTACACTGGAAGCACAGAGATCCTGAGAGCTCAGGAGTAACTTACAATGGTTTCAGCCTGGCTTTCCATTTTGTTACAGCAGTCCTTCTGGTGTCCCACATGTGCTTTGTAAAACTGAAAAATCTTTGTGCTTATTTAAAGCTCTTAACATGGCTTGACTACTACTCCAGTATTTCTGTAACGGACACAGGCACACATTTGTTAGGCATCAGGTAAAGTATCGGAGCATCCTTGGGAGTCTCCCTTGGATTTGCTGCTCTTCAAGTAATTACCTTTTGCTTGCATGGATGCTTTAAGCTTAGTGTAATCCAAGCTAATGGGAACTGGCAGAGAGAGCACAGAAGAGACCCCCCAGATGGAGAAGCATAAACTAAGCATGAACTCCATAAGCTTCTCCTTAGATGTTAATTGTCTTCAATCTTAATATGTTTTCTGAGCTAACTGATTCTTAGATGAAATCTTTTAAAGCTCCTCTTTAGAAAAGAGCTAAACTGTCTCCTGCTGGGTATAATCCAAATGGAGACTGTGCTCCCCTTCCCTACAGAGATATATGACCAATCTCCCTCCCAGAGATAGGGACGGTCTGACACAACAATTCTGCTCTCCCGCACAGACCGCTCAGAGATACTTTGATATTCGTTGATATTGCTACAAGGCTCTAAATCCTCCAGCCTTTTAATCTCTCTTCAGGGGCTTTCTCCAGATCCTCTGAATATAAAGAGCTACTGATATATTCAGGCAAATATTTACAATGTCACACTTTACAGCAGGGCTGAGACTTCCCGAACTGTCTCTTGGAGCTGAATGACCAGTATTTACGAGTGTTAATGGAAATCAATTGCCTCAATACCCCACAGAGCTTTGCAAATAATCACTGGAGTCCATTGACTTGTAAAAGTATCTGGCTTTTCTCCTATCCATGCCTGTTACCATCTGTTAGCAAGTTGAAGTCATCAAACATGTGTCTTTCCACCACAAAATGGTTTTGAAATGCCATACAAAATTTCAACCCATGCAGAAATATGTCTACTTCCGTGAATTTTCAAATTTTCCTTTCAAAATAATTTTTGTATTTTGAAATGTATTTTCTTTGATATTGCAAGTGGCAAAGACATATCCTTGATTTTTGTAAAAAGTAGCAAGAAACTGATTATAAGGACTAGTACAATTAGTATGAGACCAGTTTTAAATGGGCAGAATTTTGACACAGAGATAAATCCCTTGGCTTACAAGTTTGAAAGTTTTTCTCTTCCCTAGAAAAATGTATACAAAACATCTCTGCCATCTTCACCCCTAGAAATTACATCAGTCATAATTTATATGGAAAAACATAAGTTTTGATCAAAAGATAAAAGACACCAAGAACGAACCCACAATCTAAATTTTCTGTAAATCAAATGTCTTCATTTCACTGTCTCAAAAAGAAGTTTCCTGTCAAAAAAATGAAAATATTCTGAAAAGTCGATTCCAACCTAGACAATTCTGTGGATTCTCTCATTTGTGTCCATGTCAGGATGAAAGTGTGAGTTTTCACTATAGATAGTAAATTCTTCTAGTCCTAGGGGCAAGAATGGACTTTGAGTTAATAAGTTTGTGTGCACTGATCCGTGACTCGATGATCTATCAGAGGTTTACAATGCCCACATACAAAAGCATTCCGCTCCAGAATTTTATCCCTTCAGACTTTCAGCCCTGGTATTACCTGCCAAGTTAGCAGGAATTGTGACCTTAATTGGGAATAGCACTGTCTGTTATTAGCCTACAATGTGCATTACTGAAATGATTTGTGCAACCTGACTGCCACATACAGTTAAGGAGAGTCACACAAAAACGTCTCATTAAGTCCTCCAATCACCCAACTCCCACACTGTTTGGTAACAAGTAATTATTTAAGTAAAATGCCTTCATGAAAGTTTTGTTCAGTGCCATGTCATCATTTATGAAGCAACAAACTTTTCTTCCCTGGGACTTAGGCATAATTTAGTAGCAAGGCTATTTATCTTTTAATCTAAATTCTTTCCAGCTCTTCCTTAGTTCATTACTCCTTTTATCATGTCTTTTCTTACTTAAAACTGAAAATTCATAAAGCACAGGATTCTGTTTTAACTTGCATATCTCATTTGCCATTGACAAGCAGAGATGATAAGATATTCTGCAAATTTTTTGGTTTGAATGTTGATGAGACTTCAACATTCAACATGAGAAGGAGCTTCCAAACTATCATGTCGTTTGTTTAATTTCTTTTCTGCATTTTGTCTTTGTTGCTTTTTATTTTAAGAAGAGATTGTTTGCTGCTACATAAATTAAAAAAAAAAAAAGAAAAGAAAAGAAAATATGCTCAATTATAATAAAATAGAAAGGAAAAAAGAAGTGTAATTCAAATAAATAAATAGGTGCAGATGGCTGGGGAAAATTTGCTCCGTTGTCCCAAGAACAAATCATTACATTCTATCTCCTAGGACACTTAAAATACAGCAAGTGGATCATGCTAGGCATAAGAGGACAATGAAGAGCTGGTCTTGATTGTGTGGGGACTGAGGTTCACAGGACTAGAGGTTTTCTTTAAGATAAGGTGAGACAGTCAGCAGGGAACAAAGTTGAAACAGAAAATTCCTGTACCGGGAACAAAAGGATGAATAGCATGGCCTTCTGATCCCCTTCTGACTCTTGATTCTGCAGAATTTGTGCCCCAATTTCTTCAGCTTTTATACTTGTTTTTTAAACTGTGTGGCTGTGTATATATGCACAGCTGTGCACCACAGTCCATGAGCTCCAAAATATGCAACACCACCAAGTTTTATTAAACCAGTCTGTTCTGCACAAGCGAAGAACCACTTTGTGGACCAGTATGTGCTGGATTTATTTGAACCTGAGACAATTTTTCAAGCAATCATGAGTTTCAGTGTCAGAGTCCTGACCTGCAAATATCTCTAGAGTGTGACATTAGCAGTTATCTGCCTATCATATTTTACTTTACGCAGTAATATACAAATCTGTCCTATTTCTTTGGGATGAAGCTCTCGGTATTACAAAGCTTGGTCAATCATGAAATAGGGGGAAGCACACCTGTAAGAGCAATATTTACATAGTGGGTCAGAAGACAGTAAACAATCACTAGACATGATAGACAGATCTGATCTGAAGGTAAACCAGCCAGAAAAGGGCCACGTCACCACTCAGGAATTTTTATGTCTCTGTATTTATCTCCCTATTTACAGAATAAGTGACTTGATGACTTGGCAGTCATCCTAGGAAGACTCTTGTTGCCCATCTCTACATACATATTCTGTAACTAAATGAAAAATTTCTGTTGCCATGGCTACTGGGCCCTTTTTATATTTTTCTTCCATTCTTTTGCCTCCACAAGCAACAATATCTGATAACCAATTAAATACCAAATAAACAGGGGAAAGTAGGAAGGCAATGGTTTCACATGTGTCCTCATCGCTAGCTCATTTGAATGTTGGGTGGCTACCAAGAAGAAGAGGACTTTCAAGTTTAGAGGTTTCTGACTGAAGTAATAAAAAAACCCACAGAGATTTCAGAGCAGCTGGACACGTGCAGGACTTTTGATGCATTATACCATCTTAGGCAGCTAGCAAAGTACCTGGAATGGTGCAGCAATTCCAATCAGGTTTTAACTCCTGCACTAGGACAATCAGGGATTGCCTCACTATCCCCACCTCCCTGGTCCATTATGTAAATAAGCTCCCTTCAGAATGGATCAGGATATCCTTGTTTATCTGAATCACTAGCTGTCAAACCCAGACAAGACTGAGCATTAATGGCTTGCATTCGCATGGCAAAATTCTACTAAGCTGGCCAAAAAAGTATGATTTATAAGAACTGACTTTTTTTGATAAAATACATAGACAAATTCAGTAATAAATTTATGCTGAAGGAGTTCAGTCAAAGAGAACACTTCTGAGATGTTTAAGACACAAATATTCGTATCAATGTGTTTTTCAGAATGACGTTGACGAAGTGAATCAGCAGGTGCCAGCCACATCAGCCTGAAGATGCCCTGAAGCAGAACAGATGCATCCCTGGTCAAAAAGAGGCGACAGTGCAGACTGTGCACAGTGGGGTTCTCCATCTGCCTGGCTAAGAGGGCAGGCACAGTGGGACAGGAGGAATGGGGCCATGTCAGAAATCTTTGAGCACCACACTCTGCGCAGGCAAAAGTCTGGGGTTCCCGAGTGCAACACAGTCCATATTCACAGTCCTCACACTCACACCCAGCTCTGATATTTCTACGGGACATCAAAATAAAGACAGCCAAGCTAAAACTAGATTGAGTGCCCAGGCAGAGATAACAAACTGGCTTGGGTCCTTGGGGAATGTTCCACAAGTTGATCCTTCTTTTCTTTCCATTCTGTAACAAAACCAATGCTGGGACCACCATTCTTCCATAACAAAGTTGTATCCATTAGCTAAGTTTGGGATCAGAACCTTTGTTTTGGGGTTGAATGAGACTCCTGCAATACTGTCTGGTGCTTTGGGGCATAAGGAGATCTCCTGTGGCCTAGGAGGTGTAGATGTGTGGAAAAGATACCTTCTCCTGCACAGCCAAATTTTTTAAAACAATAACCATTCTTTCCATTGGCCTACAGAAATTACATTGAAATTGCATCCAGCCTTTTTAACACACTGCCCAAGATAAGCAATCCACTTCTCACTATGCACCAGGAAGATCAAAATTCTTTAGGTCCTACCATATGACACACTTCTACAGATCCTGATTATTTTTTTCTGCACTTTTCGAATCCTATCCTGTTCAATTAATTTTTTAACCTCCTTTTAATATGTCTCCTCATAGTTCTATAGAGGAGAAACTGTCTCACTACTCTTGGACTGTTACCTGCTCAAACAGCTTTAGCAGCACACAAAGCCCCAAGCTGCATCCTCTCTGCAAGTTTATCTCCCACTGCTTATAAGTGATGATTTCTATGACTTTTCCAAGTTCACTATATTGTAAGATATACCTCATATCATATATATACCTCACATACCTCATAATGTATATCTCATGATGTGTTTGAGAGTCACTTTTTGGTGTGTTTGTTGACAGTGGATGCCAAAGTAAACTGTAACAAACAGGTGGAGAAAATCAATAGGGAAGGTCAAGGAATTGTGCCCAAGTTTTGTGCTTTCTGCATTCTCCACCTGTCCCTTATATAGAAAAAAGACTGCCACTATGTAGAAGTCATCACAGTTATGTTTTTCTTACCTGGCTGTTGTTTCAGGGGGAAGTCTACAAATGCCACAGTAAAATCCATCCTCAAGTTTTGCTGGAGAAATGTGCCTTTTTACTGCCACAGTCTCAGACCTGACTCATGCAGGCATAATCAAGCCCTAAAGCAATTAAGCTACTTTAGCCTTTGTTAAGCAGCTTAAGAGACAGATCCATTTCAGCACAATTCAAACAACACAAAGAAAATCTTTTATTATCCTGATTTATTGAGTTTTTCCATTTCTCTTTTATTTAAGTCCAATGTCTTGCATTCAATTTAATGACAATGATTCTGTAAAGCATTAAAACACCCAGTGACTATTAAAGGAACATTTATTGAGGTCTAATAAGAGACAAATCAACTTTTCATTTAAGTGCCTCAAAAATAACACAAGCAATAAATGGCTGATTATATATTTAATGATACTGTAACTTATACTGTACTAACAGAAAAAGCTTTTGCATTTCCGATTTACCACTATTGCCTGTTTTTATCATTAGGGAAAATGTTTATTATTATTCTAATTGGAAGCAGCAAGTTAGAATCCATCTTCATTTAAAACCAAATAATGTTGCTCAAATGCTTTATATACATATTTAACTCTTGGGGACTTTTCTGGCAATACTTATGTTTATTAGAGTGGTCCATTTCCAAGCACGGATATAACACAGGAATGGAGGATGCAATGGAAGGCACTGGAGGATTCATTTCAGAAAAGGGTGTTCCAGTAGGAAAAGCATTATCAGCTAAATTCTGACATCAGACTTGCATATAATACCAGTAGATACAGAAGAAAGCATGAAAAAATAATTTCCAATAGTAGAATCCAACTTTTCTCCTTAGTCCTGGAAAAATGATATTTTCAGAGTGTCTCACGTGTCAAAGTGAGTGCTGAGACTGTTTTCTTGTCTATTCTTTCTATTGCTCTGGTCTATGTATTTTTTTCTTTCTCCACTGTGTAACTTTTTAAAACTTTGCCAACATCACAAAGTCACAAAATTTCTTTTTGTTAATCTGTGAAAATTTTGAGAGATGAAGGAAAACAACCATAGAGACAAACCTTTATAGTGCATTCAGTTGGGAAGAAGCTAAATAAATTGTCAAAATTATTTCAATCTCTGTCCCCCAAAAGAAAGGAAAATTGGAAAGATTTTCAGGAGAAGTTAAAGTTTTGAAAGAAAACCTTTTCTTTTGCAACTGAAAAAGGTTGGCACAAACAGAGGAACAAACAAATTAAGCAGATGGCAGCAAAAAATGACAACTGAAAGAAGCACTTTTAAATCTTATGCTGTTGTCTTGACTTCATTCTGACCTGGAGTGATTAATGTGTCTTATTTTAGAGTACACAGGAACATTTCTCTCTATGCTGATTCTAGCTCAGTTTGTCCCTGTCATTTAGGTTCTCAAGCCCAATGCTCTGCAATTCCAAGAACCAACGCAATAGAAATTTCATCCAGAAGTGTCTTTCAAGCATCCCTTGATAAAAGACCCCTGGCTATCTCATGACAGACTCGTCTGTTAGGAAAAGACCAAAAGCCACAATTACTGGGCAGTGTAGGCAAGGGAGAGAGGTAAAGGCTATCCCCCTTTCTTATGAAGCAGACCACAGTGCTACTTGATGTCCATCAGTGTTGCCCAGGACACAGATGCATTGCCCAGTGCTGGCTCCTTCTGTGGAGCCAAACCCCATGGAGATTTCTCCTGGGGAAAGGTTTCCAACCTGTGCCTAAGGAATCTATAAACATTTTAACTTTGTATGAGAGCCGTCCTACATTGCTTCATATATTTGAGTTTTAGTGACAAAGACACTGAAATAAGTGGGTACGGTGATGGCAACCACTCATTGTAAATGAGAGAGATATGACTGTCTGTGTTACTGTGATGGCAACATATCAGCCCCTCTGAAACCCCTTCTGGTTTGCAATTCCTGTATTTTTTCTCTTCACCCCTTTTCCACATTGCTAGGAAAGTTCAGAGTTGATTTACTTTATATTATCTGCAACTGGCTCTAAGGAAAGGTAGACCACTGTGAGTATGAATCACTGACAAGCTTATTTTCTTTCCTAAGAATTGATTTAACTATAAAAGCAAAGGATAAGACAGCTATCGAACCAGTTAAATGATTTAAAAATTTGGGAGTGAGCATTTGATTCATCAACAGGCATCAGCACTGAGATTAAACCTGCAAGAAGGCAAGGATTTTATTTAATTATTTTTTAAAGCCCATGAGAAGTTATTTACACTTGAGACAAAGATTAAGATGCTGTGAAATTTACTGTCCCTGCACCTAACTAGGGAGCATGGCAGAGTGCAGTCGTGGCGTGGACGCTGCCATTGCTGACATCCTGTTAGCATGCTAGGATGAAATACATTCAGACAGCACAATAATATTTTTAAAGCTTATTGGGAAGGATATCAAATCATTCTGATGTTTATTCAGTGAAGCTTAAGAACATCACCATTAAGGTTATTCTGTGACTCGCTTACATATCTTGACTTCCCTACACCCTTCCTTTGCAAAGTGTCTCTCATAAAAGACTTGCATTTACCTCCATGTCCAAACTGTTTTGCACCATTTTATTGTTCACAGCTAAGATTTAAAGCCATAAAAGCAGAGATTTGTAGTTTTCTACAGTCCGCATATGTCTCTGAAAGGCATATTTAGAGAGTCTGGGGAGAATAAACAGGTAGCAGTCCATGTGATTCCTGCTCTCCTGGTGATCACATTTTACTTGCTCTCAACCACCTATCCTGTCCTCTTTTTCATTTGTGTTATTCACCTGTGGAATCCCGTTTGTCAATCAGATTGAAAATTTACAGGGCCAAAATACATTGTTTTGTTCAGTCTCATAACCAAGTTACTAACAGCATCAGCTGCTACTTATACATTTGCTGCAGATGAAGAGTATATATGTTATCGTCCTTTCCTAAATATGGTCTAAATTTTCAGCAATTACAGTTGATTTAGAGTGCCTGGTATCTGAGTGCCAATATGAGCCATTTTAAAAGGTCCTGATCACTGAAGGGAAAACTGAGCACTTCTTGGGTTAAAAAATAAATAAATAAAAAGAGAGTTTTAGAGGTCACAAACTGAACGCTTTAAAAATAATGCATCTAAAAATATGTCTGTTTCAGACATTTCAAGCATGAGCCATACCTTGCTTCAGAATAATCCTCTCTTCCACACAGAGCATTACAATAAAATTAAAATGCAATCAACAGAAAGAGAGATAGCATGTAATATGGAAGATGGTACATCATGATATGTAGTGCACTGGAGTAAATTCATATATTAATTTAAAGGTGGATCCTATTAGTATCTGGTGGGGGCGTGCTTCTGTATCTGGTTATTTATTAACACCGTCTTTCTTCCCAGAACTGATGTACCCTGTATTGACAAGATGACAGAAACACCACCCCTTGTTTGATTTCAGATAACCACATCCACTTATCATAAAACACATAATTAACTAAGGAGAGAATACTTCTTAATTAAATCTGGCTGAAATTAATCAAACACTGGCTTTGCAGAGTGCTCCTGGTTCTGCTCTAACTTCCTTGCTTGCTCAGAGCAAAGCTCAGCTGGTGGTTTTGCAACTCCTTTTCAAGTTGTTAAATGAATGCCACAAAATAGCTCAGCAGAACCAAATGAATATAAAAGTCACAGATTCATAGAATCATTTAGGTTGGAAGCCTAACACTACCAAGTCCACTACTAAACCGTGTCCCTAAGCACCACGTCTAGCTGGTTTTTAAATACCTCCAGGGGTGATGATTCCACTTTTCCCAATGTTTGATAACCACCATTGTGGTGTAGAAATTTTTCCTAATATCCAATCTAAACCTCCCCTGGTGCAACTTGAAGCCATTGCCCCTTGTCCTATCACTTGTTACTTGGGAGAAAAAACCAACCACCAACTCTCTACAATTTCCTTTCAAGTAATTGTAGAGAGCGATGAGGTCTCCCCTCAGCCTCCTAGTCTCCAGACTAAACAACCCCAGTTCCCTCAACCACTCTTCATAAGACTTCTTCTCTAGACCCTTCACCACCTTTGCTTCTCCTCTTTGGATGCACAAACAGTCAACACAAAGTGGTATGAGAAAAGCTGAAATATTTTTCATTTGTTAAGATATGCTTCCCATTAGAGTATGTTTTTAGAGCAGCACTACAAGCCCTAGAGATGGGTGGCCAGTGAGTAACCTCAGACGGGTTTGAGAGAGCTGGTGAGCTGGATTCAGAGAATGCCATGAAAAAAGTGATCGGAGTTTAGGCTTTCAGCAAAGATACTGGACACTGTGCTGAAGGCTCCCTTTCGGCAGTGTCTGTGAGATGTGGCACAAGCCTGAAGAGACACCACAGTCAAAAATGGGTGGTTAATGGCAAAGTCTTAAAACTGCACTGCACAATCACAGCAATGGGGGATTCAAAGTGTCAGATGCCAGGTGCCAGCACAACTAACAGCAGGAGCATTGAAATCCAAGGGATATTATATGAAAGACAACAAATCTGGAATATCCAATAACTGAGTCATGAATGGAACCGGGAGAGAAACAGAGAGGTTTGGCTGCATTATAGGCACTTAAGGCTGAAATTCCTCAGGACAGCTTAAAAAAATCCTTGTCATCATCTCTCCAGGCTTCACCATGCTCAACATAGCCCATCACCAGAGTCCCCCAGGATGTCATGACACACAAGTGCTCACCTTCGTAACACAGCCAGGGTGGCTTAATTTTGCAGTCTGGGATGGCTAACTCTCTGAGTCCTTCTCATCAGTAAATGGTAAGCAAGGAAGAGACAGTAGTATCCATGAGCAATGCTATGTCTTTTGCATTGAGGATTATTCTGACCTTTCCTTTGCTTTCTAAAACTGTATAGGAAATAAGCCCAACAGCTGTTTCTCCAAGAGGAGGGAATTCTAGGCCTGCCTACTCAGTAGGCACAGATGCTCTCAGGGGAACCCGATTGCAGGGAGTACTGGGGAGGTCTGTGAAGACGCACATGAACTTGCCCCAGGAAAAGAAGCTCGGGAGATGCTGAGCAGAGACACCAAGACCATCCTGCAGCACTGGAACAGGAGGGGGGAACAGTTCATAAGCTGCCTCTGCTCTGGGCTGGCCAAGGGCAACCCTCCCTCTCTGAAACTCAGCCAGTATCTGCGCTCTAACATGCACTACAGGGATCGCAGACAGCTCAGGGGCTGCAAGACACAGACGTGCCATAGCAAAGGTGGATCATATGGGCAGGGCGCTCTGTTTGGCTGTCCAACGCTGGAGACTCAGTACCAGCAATTCCACATCCAAGGGCTGTGAAGATGCCCTTGTGGAAATCACAAAGAAAGATCAAAGGCAGGCCTGAACAAGGAATAGCACTTTCTGAAGTTACTACTTTCATTGTTACTTTTGTGCTTCACAGCCTAGTACATCACAGGGTTTTTTTCATTCTTTTCTCTCTCTCTTTTTTTTTTTTTTGTGATGTTCAGCAGAGTATCTTCTTCTTTTCATCTTATTTGATGGATTTTCCCCTAGCTGTTTCAGTCCTCTTATTCCCCGAAACACAGCTTAGGGCTACCTTGTTTTCTCCTGTTAAGGTGGTATCATGAACCTTCTCACTGTATCACGGCATGATCTCACACTGACAGCTCTTGAGAACAAAGCCCTGCTTTAAATATGAGTTCAGTCTCCAGGGCTCCACACCTGCAGAGTTCACTTAATCTCACTCAGGTCTTGCACCTTTCTGTTGGGGAGAGGACACAGTGAGAATCCACTGAGTAGGAGGGACAGAGAATACCCTGAGCTGAAGCCGGGTATGTATCACATGCTTCTTTAATTCCATTTTAAATTCAGCCCCTGAATTTAGTCGGGGCATGCAATATGTTCAGTGCTGGCTAGTAATGGAGGTACATTGTACCTCCATGGGTAACCATGGCATAAGAAACAGAATAGAAAAGAACGAAACAGAACAGAACATTTTATACACAGAAAGAAGAGAAAAAAATTACATTTTTTTCTAAGGTAGACAGAGGATCCCGTAAATTCCAAATAAACTATTTTAGGAGGAGGATGTTGAAAACTTCCAGAGGAAAAAAGTTTATAAACTGATATGTGTATTTAATATAGATAAAATATTATAAACTTCCTTCTTAAGAGATCAAAGGCACCTCAACACTGCCCCAGAAATGAGCATGGTACAATGCTAAAACAGCTGTGTGGCTTAACTGGGTGGTGTGTGCAGTGTAGGGGTTGTGCTGTGATGTGCCCAAGTTCTCCCGCATTGCAGTAGGGACATGATACTGCTTCCTGGCATAGTAACAGGTATCTGCCAAGTCCAGCTCCAGGGAGGTGAGAGATGAGGGCACTGAACCCCCTCAGACAGGGAAGGAACCAAAGCCCAGCACCACAGCTTCGTAAATTCCCATTTTCCTCCAAATCATTATCCTTGGGGCAGACTCATTAAGGACGTGACCACTTTGGGCTCCTGCTGTCATGCCCAGCTCCATGGAGAACTTCTCTTAGAGGAGTTCTCATGCTGGTCCCAGCTGTGTGCCCATGTCCTCCCACAGATCTGGTCTTTCAGAGGCGGGGGAATGTATCTCTGGAAACTGCTCCCCATACTGGAGACTCCATATTAGGAGGGCTGCCCAGGAGCAGCAGGAATCTCCTCACTCTAAGCAGTGACTCCCATAACGCTGATTACTGAAGGAGATCATTCTCTAAGCTCTTTGATCTGATTTTCTTCCAAGCTGACTAAATCCCTTCATAATATACCTTTCCTAGCATATGTTTTTTTCGGCTTTGCAAAAAGAGAAGGGCTCCCTCAGAGATTTTTGATATTTTTGCAACACTAGAACACTAAAGCAGAATAAGGGATAGGACTGCAAAAGCATGTGATTCTGTAGCAGTCATGCAAGACTAACTAACTCTCATATGCACACACACGATGCACTGTGACTCAAATTTGTGCAACTTTTATCCTGATATTTTATCCTTGCTCAGTCTCATGGCACATTATTGCTATGAGTTCACACCTGCCATACTCCACCAAGGTAGCTTTCTGCTTTTCTTTTGCCTTCTTTCCCTATCAGTCTTTCTCTGCTCTCTCATCTTGATGCAGAAGACGGATTTTCCCATGCACATAGACAAACTTTGCATTTCTTTTGAGGGGAAAGTCATAGCTATGTTAACCATTGATTCTCTTCTACTGTGAAAGAAGCATCAGGGAACTTTGGCCAGTGGTGGGATCCTCTTGTGCTATACGCCTACAGGCAGAGATACTTTTACTCCAAAACAGGTACAACATGACTGTTCTTCTTTTTACATGTTGTACAGAAGTACAGGCAAGTTAGGGTGAGAAGCATGAGAAGATCCCCCAGCCTGGTGTCTATGATGCAGCACTGTGACTTCTTCCCTGTTCAAAGGAGAAGACAATCAGCAGTCCTCTGTGAGGGGCAGGACGTTTCCTGTAACAGTCAGTGGCCAGCACTGCCAAAACAGTAGTTCCCTGGGGACCAAACGGCTCCCTTGAACAGCATCTTTTCAGTCACGGTTCTATCAAAAAGCAAAGCATTGGCTCTGCCTGTCCAGGGAGGAGTCGTCCTCATTTTACCACAGACCCTGTCAGAAATGTCACACACATTTGGTTTCCATATTAACAGCTTTCAGAGACAAGGACCTTTATCTACAGGCCAATACACGGCACATTTTTGAGCGCTCAGTCATGAAATAATGTTTGTCCATGAAAAGAGTGTGAGGGGGCTGTTTTAATGATTTTTTTTAACCTAAAGGGAGCTTGTACCATCTGTCCTGCTAACAGGTTCACTGAGGAGAGATGTCCATGGTTTGTCAGCTGGGTTTCACACACACGCTTGTGAATCCTGTCCGTGAATGGGATTCTTCTATCTCATGCCAGAGGTACTTGCTGCTTTAATTGAAGATAACACAGAGACCCTCCCATGTCTACAGTCATTGGGAAGGTTTGGGCTTCCATTTCCCGTAAGTACTGCCTTTTTTTAATGTCCTCACCAATTTCAGCTAGAGTCATTGTTGCTTTTTAACTGTCCCAAACCCTCTCTGTAATTTTCATTAACGAGAGCTAATTTTTATCCTTCTCTTCTCATTCAGTACCCCTGTATTGTTTCAAACAGGCACCAGGTTTCTCCCAAAGATGCCTGTGTTTTAGGGATGCCAACATTTCATGAGCTTTATATGTTTCTAGTATGTGAAATGCTGAGTATCAGTACAATTGAGCACTGTAAGTGGCAGAGACTTAAGAGGGTATTGGGCACCACTTCTGTATTTCCACCAAGATATTCTTCTTTGGTTTATAACAAACAGTGATGTCCATGATGATTTAGTGTTACAATCTTGCATGTGATTTTGTGTCCAGTTTAAAAGAAGTCACTGTCCAATTGATGAATCCTACATATAAATGGAAGCATCGACAAAGACGCACTTCTTGACTTTTTACGGAAAGAGGCTCATCTGCATCTCAAATTCAGAAATTGTGTCTTTATTCGATTGGACCTTCTCCATGTCCAACAACTGCCTGTGATGAGGACGATCTCCCATCACAGTGCCCCTGTCCTGCTTGAGAATACCAATGGGTCTCAGCTCAGTGTCTCCACTGCAGGAAGACATAGTAGAGGTAAATCTTCCCTTGGCTTCTCCTGTCACTTACAGGAACAGAAAAGACCCTTAGGTGAAGGTGCCAACCAAAGCCTCTATTGCAATTGATACTATTCAAGCTTTCTGCAGGGAGCCAAACGGGAGTATAATGATTACATTGAAGAGCGCCTCAGAGAGAGAGGATGCAGTAATCTAAGAAAAATGAAGACTGAAAGTAGTAGCTGACACTTAGCCTTGCATTATAGCCCATGGGACAGAAGGCACAAATACAGTAAATTACCTGTAAGATGTCTCTTCTTCCTAGAACGAATGACTTCTAAGATACTGGCAATACAGTGAAATGAATGAAAGATTCTCCCTTTCTGTCTTTAGAGGACTGAGTAATAACTTACACGCTTCCTTGTACAGCAATAGTTTAGTCAATATTTATAGAACAATGCAGTAAAGCAGCTTTGAATTTGTTCCCTATTTGATAATAAATAAAGATGGTATTCAGATTTCTAGTTGCCTTTAAAACTGTCTAATCTTCTATTTTTATGTTATTTCAGCCTGAATAATTTAGTACTAGAGGAAAGCTTGTCCCAAACATACAAGATCTCAAAACATCCAGAGAGGAAATTAGAGAAGCAAAAGAAAATGTGTTCATCTGTGAAATGTCACTACAAGTGGCACATCCAGACATTTTACAAGACAGGTCAAAACTCAGGGAAAAATCTTATTTCACATCCCTGTTGCTGATTATGGTATGATAAATAAAGCAGAAGGTGCTAATTACAGTTGTTAGTGTGGCAAAAGTGTCCAGTCCTTCATTCTTTCTGAGTGCCTAGCTCTGCCTTGCATCCAGCAGTTTCAACAAAAGCCATGTGTCTCTTCTCCCTCTTTTCTCAATTTGGACTAAAGCAATGGGTTACATGGGTGTAATAGTCATGGCTACGGGAACAGAAGAGCTTAGAGCTCCTTTATTTTCCTTCACCAGTGTATGACTGTTTCCTATTCTTCCATTATGTCATATGCTCATCACTCCAACATCATGCTTCTTGGTCACTGACTAAATGTGTAATCTTAAGTCTTTTGAGCTGCTGGAATAAAGCAGATATATTAATCTTCACTCAAAGCTGTCCTTAGCACTATTCATGTTTTAATATACCGTACTGTTTCCTTCATCGTTACAGGTTATCTAGCAGTCAGCTCAGGTCTTCCCCCTCTTTCTGTTCTGCCCATGATACCTCAGTGAGCGAAGCACCAGAAATCTCACTACACCTGTCCCCTCTCCAAACAATTTATTAAATCACACTGTATTCCTCAGAAGTGAGTAAAGCTAGTCATATCCCTACAAAAGGATTTCTTCCATTACTGTTTTTCTGACAGAAACAGATAAATCCATTCTATTTCTCTTCTGAAATCTAAATTTCACTTAAAGATAAGGGAGGGGATCAGATATGAGTGGGGTTAGCTGCACCACCAAACTGAAATGACCGTGACACTAAAAGTTAGCAACCCAACTTGAAAAGCATGAAGGTGGACAAACTGCAGATCAGTCCTGCAGGGCTACCACATGCAAGGCATCCAAGGACCAGGGCACTGGAAACCAAATAAATCTTGATTAACAAGAGCTGTGTGTCAGACAATGAGGCATCAGCCCATCACAACACCAGCTGTGCTGCTGACCTTTAGATCACACATGTCGCCACCTTAGCTGAGCAACCACATTATAAATCATTGCATTAGTAATTGAAATGTAGTGGTCGGTCCCTGACTACTAAACTACTACTACTAAATAAAGTTCCTAACTTCATTTAAATTAGTTCCTGGAGGATCTGTGTAATCCAGGGGCTCCTTCCCCAATGAACATGTCACTACCATTATGTTTCTTTTGTTCATTCACAAGTTTGACTAATGTGTACATTTCTTTCAAAAACACTCAAAGAAAAGCCAGAAAAAGAAGCTTTTTGCCTTGGTCTATTTAAGATAGTTAGTTCCTTTTGGGTAGATAACAGACAATTAAAACTCCCCAGCATGAGTTAACCTTTTATAAAGCAATGGGCATGCAGCAGACTTCAGCAGGAAGCAGCTGTAGCAACATGGTAATAGACACTCTCCTCTGTGCAGCTGGTCCCAGTCTGCACAGTGATAAACCGTCTGTCTGAACCTGAGGGTCTTTGGCTCCAGCATCTGAGATGCTCAGGTACCATCTGGACATCAGTGACAGGAGCCCAGAGGGAAGGACTGATTTGTTAGTCAGTGTCTTCACATCTTTAAATCCTTCCTCCATCTCTCCAAACTGATAACTTGGGTTTTATTCATTACTTTACTTCTCTAAGAACTATTGATTTTAAAAAGCATGATGTTTCCACCTGTTTGACAGAGTAACACTGAGAGCAGAGAAAGGAGCACAGAAATGGCAAGAGTTCACTGCCTAATACAAAGCGCATCAGAATTAATAGAAAACTACCCATGTTCTCCAACAGGCTCTGGCTCAGGACTGAGAGACAAAGGGGTTCTGGTAGCCACAAGTTATTTTTACAGTACCTCGTATGGCATCCAAGAGGACCCTGCTGTGGTATCTCAAGAAAGCAGTAAGCAGCTCAGCCTTTTCAGGGCTGTGAGGACTCAGCATCCTCTACAGCCATGGGAAGAGAAAATTGTAACACACCTGAAATAAGGTTAAATAAGGCAGTCACAGACCACAGATAGAAAATGGAGCCAGAATCTAGCACCGGTGTGTGTCAACATCCATAAATCAGTCCTCCCTGACAAATTCACACACCGCTTAGAATTCATCTAAGACCAGAAGAAATGGGTTCTCTCAGCTCTGCCCCACCATCTTGTCTGTGACATTTGGGTTCCTGAGCCTCATTTTTCCTGTATAATGAAGAGGACCTTCACAACATGTTTCCCTGCCCAGTCTCTTTAGGTTGGTAGCTCTTTAGGACCAAAGCTGGTTCTTACTTTGGAATACAGAAAATACTTTTGCTTGGGACCTAGTCTTGATAAAGGCTTCCAGGCATTTACCATAGTAACATTTGGTCAAGGAAAAATGTTGGATAACTTTTCTCACTCCCTATTGGTTGGCTGCAAGTCCAATGCAAGATGCTTTCCAAAACTACTATGAGCAAAATCTAAGCAAATGCTCCACCATTTAGGCTTTTCCTTTCTCACCTGTTCAAACTATAATCCTCAGTCAGGTCTGGGTCATGGCATGTTGATGAGTAGCTCTGTAGTCATCAGTAAGCACCCACAACATGGCACTCAAGAAAGGGACTGCAGCTTCATCAAGCATTCAATCAAGATGTAATTGCAGGAGCCATTAGATTGTAGACAGCTCCAGCACTCTGCTATCAAGATTGTAATGACACCTCTTGTTTTGCTTTCAGCTATCACTTCTGTAATGAATAAAGGCTTCTGGAAGCATTCTACTTTACAGACAGGTGACGAGCCAGAACAGAGATTCTGTAGTGCAAGGAGGCACTAAAAGTTTATGAGAAAATGTATTTGGTGTGCATTTTGGGCTCTTGGGTGATTTAAATTATGAAAAAGGATTACAAATCAATTTTTTCTGCTAGAGAAAAATCCTTTGCTTCCTATATATGGGTCGATTACAGAAATTCTGTTATGATAACTTCAAATATTGTGTTGAACAAGGAATGAGTAGAAGGACAGGTCAAGGGATGAAAGGAATGAGAAAAAAAACTAGAGAAAGTGAGTAAATCCAGCGTTTGCTGTTACCAGCAACTCACAAGATCTATGCTCGTTAAGTTGTGATCTGTCTTGTTAAACACTGAGCACAGAGCTCAATGACACTGCGTCCGAATTATGAATCTTCCCATAGTTGTTAGATGTGAACAGTGCTTGTTA
The DNA here is from genome assembly GCA_026413425.1 of Tringa solitaria. NCBI lineage: Eukaryota > Metazoa > Chordata > Aves > Charadriiformes > Scolopacidae > Tringa > Tringa solitaria. Next base: position 16,048,775 of record JAOXJM010000079.1, read on the forward strand.
GCATTCCTGGAAGTAGGGGGAGTATTTGTAAAGGGAAGGGATCTGCTCTGGGTTTGTTTCTTTTTCATCTGCAAGGGAGAAGGTGCAATTTTAATTGTTTTATGAGCATGACTTGGCAGGGACAGAGAAAAAACGCAAATGCCTTTTGCACATAGAGATTTCTTGCAGTAAAGTGCCAGGCTCAGCAGATTAGTATCTACCCTGACCCTACCACAGATTTTCCAGTTACTGGGATGCATCGTTCTCTTTCTTTGCCCTGCAGTGAGAAGGTTGCTAAAATTGAGGAAGCTATCTTGGGTAATAATCCCAGTCAGCAGGTTACTTCCTTGAGGAAACTTGCAGCCTGAAAAGAAGAATAGGCTACAAAATGGAAACTGTGCTGTGGCCTTTCTATGCTCTGCTATGTCTCTTCAGAATTCTGTTTTTTTGGAGTGGCATATGGTAAAATAGAATAGATGGGTACTACTGTCTATTTATAGCGCACTCGTCATTTACATAGCAAGGTGCTGTGAGCCTTGTGCTTAACGGTGTCTTGGGCTCAGAGAATCACCAGTTACTGCTATTTGCAGAAAATCTTGATGAATAACATAGTGGTGACAAGAGTACATCACTGATATCCTGTGCCCGGTTGTACCAATCCAGTCTGTTTCAGCATCCCTAATAAATAAAGAAACAAAGAAACTCTAACTGTGGTGCACCTATTAATTTGGACCGAAATATATACTCTAGCCAACAACAATATATGCAGCTAGCTTACTTGACAGTTTCAAGGCTGAGGTTCCCTCATGATCCACTGAACACTTTAAACAGAGGCGATAACAAATGACTTCCTGAAATACTCCAATTCTGTAATGCAGGGATTAGTCCTTGGAGCAAAGGGAACATCTCAGCCCAGTCACCCATGGGACCACTGGTCCTTCCTCTAAGACAAGCAAGTATGGATCAGGCTGGGGTTGAGTGGTTTTGGGTTTGTAGGGTTTGGGGCTTTTGGCAATGGGAACATTTAGAGAGCAAATTCTGCTACAAGTCAGCTCAAACGAGGGCACAAATGTGTGACCGTGCTGAGGGGCTCCCCTCCCTCAGTGATGGGACAGGTCTGGTGCTGAGCCTCTGCCCTACCAGGTACCTCCTGGTGGCAGAGGAGAAGGGCTCACACAGATACCAACACGGAAGATGAGGCTGCACTGCGGGAAGCTTGTGTTCATGGCACTCAGCAGATGGGCACAATCCTGTCATCAGGGCACAATCCCCTGCCATCCAAGATGGGAAAGGCTGTGGTTTGATAGTTCAAGCCAGGAGATTGCTTAGCATTTTCTGTAAAAGAATATTTTCATTTGGAAAAACAATGAGGGTTGCACTTCTTTCCGGCAATATGGTGATCACTGTGATTTCTGCAAGCTGACGAATTTCACTGAGCCTTTCAAACTGGTAATTAACCATTTATTACCGGAAGGGGGGAACAAAGGGGAAGAGTAAATTGAATCTTAACTAGGTTCATTGTGTCAGCACTAAACACAATTACAACTGCTTTACTGGACACCTTCAATTTTCACCATCATTAAATAGAGACATATTTCAACCAGTTATTGAATACAGCCTAAAATGAGACCTTTAGTTTAGAAAAAGGTTTCTGCAGAGCTGGAGCTGCAGTTGGCCACAGGGCCCTGAGCCAAAGCCGCTAACAATTGGAGTCAATTAGTTCCTTCTTGATTTGAAATTCAGGATGCTATGTCTGGTTGGGTTTGCTCAGCTCTTCCCTTTCCCACAGAGGCAAATTTTGTCCTTAACTAGACTTCCAATGTCTTTGACAAAATGTGGACACTGCTACATCATGTCACATGAGAGTGGTAAGCCTAGGATGTATAGGGATCACCTTTTAATAAGCTTTATTTAAAAGTTTAAAAGGATTTTTAAAGACACTCTTTTAAAAGATTTAGAGGAGTCCCTGTGCCATCAGTGCCAGGACAAAATCATGACCTTTACCCGCTTCAGGAGCACATGAGCTAAACTTGGTGGATCAGATGTCAAGCCCCAGAGAGCCAGGGGCTGATGCAGAGCTGCCTGGACCAATGCAGATGATCCACACCTAGGCAGCGAGGTATGTTCTTGGTATATTCCTCTGCAGTCACTGGAATCCTGCTTATTGAACCAATAGTTTAAGATTTATTCTCATTTCTGTACATCTTACTTTGGCAAAAAATTCGCACACTTACTGAATGTTTAGTGCACATGTAAGTCTATCTCTGTTCAGTTAAGTACCCACTTAACTTTGAACATGAGGTTTAAATGCTTTTAAGGTTGCTGGGTATCCAGAGCATATGCTTAAAATTAAATACCTGATAAAAGATTTTGCTAAAGCAATAAAACAACCTAAAATGAACACATGCAGAAAATGTAAGTGCAGTGGAGCAAACGATAACAATAAGAGCAAAAAATTCCACTTGTTATTACCATGCTGAACTGAAACATATTGTGATAGCCTTAATACAGAACCCAGGGGACTCCGGTGTCCTGCACCAGAACATGATCTGGGAAGAACCTGTTGTGCTCATGCACTCTCATTTCGGAGAACAGAGTTGTTCTTATAAAGCTGAGCCAGGACGTGGGGACCTCCATTGTCTTTGACACTGCTCCTCTAGAAAACTTGGGCAAATTTCTTATTGTGTTCTGTGTCAGTTTGTGCACCTGTAAAATACTGATCACCTTTGTAAAGCTCTTTTGATATGTATAAATTCAATAATGAGCACGGCTGATCACTTCTCCATTTTTCTGTTGTGCAGTGGAGGTCAATGCAGGGACATCTAAACTTGTCCCATGACCAGAATAGCTGCATATATTAAGAGGCTGATTGGGGGAAGCTAATTACCACCAAAAAGTCACAAAGTAGGGCATCTTGATTCCAGCACAATGCCACTTTTACACAGCTCTACTGCTTTCAAACAGCTCCATGACAGGGTGCCCCACACTCATTCACATCCCCTGGTGACAGCACTTCCCAGTGGAAGGGCTGAGTTCCATCCGCTCCGCCTCCTCAAACACTTTTCTCAGTGTACCAGTGCTGACGATATTTTTGCAACTATTTTGAAACCGAGGTCTAATAAACTATAATCACTTTTCTCCTCCCATTAAATTGATCAACAGTAGACACCAGAGGGTGCAAAGTCAACACCTGGGTGCTTCGTACAGCCTTTTCCTCCGCATAGGAGATTAATTCAGATCAGATCCCAGTTCCCCTAGCTGCCTGTTGAACTGAGATCCAAGACTGCAGGTTAAACCCACTGATACGTACTTCCAGGAGGCAGTTTACACTCTTGTTGCCTTTTTGATAGAAGGATTGACAATTTCACAGATTCTTTCACTTCCATCTGTCTCAGCCTCTTTCTCCTCGTTACCCCCTGCAGAGAAGTAAATGAATTCGAGGCAGTGAAAGTCTTCACTGGTCAAATGCACTTAAACTGCCGGAGCCTCCTCAACAGTTAACAAGTTCGCATTGCTACAAACTTGACTAGATACCTTGTGACACCTCCCCAGCAGGAGAGCCATTGGTCTTCAGCAGCAAGATTGACCTTGGACAGTCCACACTGACCTCCCACTGTGTGAAATACAGCAGAGATGTGGGGGATCCTGCCACGCAAGTAAACAAAGGTCAGATTCAATTCAATTTGTGAGATTGCTGCAACAGCCAGCACAAAAACCTTTGCTAACCTTGGAGCGCAGTTCCCAAACAATCCAGGGGGCAAAACAAATACCTTTTTTTTTTTCCAAATGAGTGCCAATCAACTAATGATAAAACCGTTGTTAGTACTGGTTATTATTTTGTATGAGTGCACAAAAAGATTTCTCTTGTGAAGTGTTGGGAAAGGAAGGAGAAAAAATACAAAGAACTGCAGTTAAGTTTACTTTGCAAATCCAGACATCACTTTGGAATGAAATACTGTGGCCAAAAAATAAAAATAAAATAATAAAATTCTAGTGTTCAGCCTTAGAGCCTTTCCTGAAAAACACAGCTTTTCAAGCACCAAAACATCCCCCAATATCTTGTAAAACAGTGTGTAGTTTTGAGGCAGCTGACTGTGCCCTAAAAACCACACCAGCTTCTCATTTTAATCAGAGTTTGAGACCAGTCTATTGTGAATGAGAGTGGGTGTGACCGAGCCCCACCTTATTGCTTCATTTGGGAAACCTGGGGAAAGCAGTAAAAATGCCCCTTCTTTTCCTCAGAGTGAGCTTTGGAGAGTGGAGTGGGATTTTCTCTTAGGTGTGCAAAATGCTAATGGATGTTGTGTAAGTCAGCAGGAATATTCTATCTTCCTGGTGCATTTTGGGTTTCTTTGGGTGTTTGTTTGCATTTTTTTTTTATTTTTATGTCTGAGTGCAAGATTTGGGGAGAGTTTCTCTGGAATTCAGACTTGGAAAGCTTTGCTTTTCAGGCAGATTCCTTCCCTTCTTTCTCCTTTTGTCTAAAAAAAAAATGTTTGTTTAAATAAGCTTTTTTGGCTATAGGATTTCTGTGTATTACCTTGCTTCAGCAGTGAAACGCACTGTATGGAAACTCTGAAGGGCCTCTGTGTTATCTATAGGGTAATGAGGATGCTGGATGTTGCGCTTAAGAACAGTAAATTAGGAGTTGGTGAATCAGGGTGTTGAGCAACCAAATACTGACATTCCAGGTAGCTCAGTCTGATGCACAACCTTCTTCTACCTGAGGTTTATTTGAAATTTCTCCAGGCCTGATAAGTGCCAGGAGTCCCACAACTGGAGACCTTGATGATAAGAATGAGCTGCTGCTTCTTCATTTGCCTCCAGGTACCAATAAAGTTGCTCCAGTAGAAAAAATAAAACAGGCGATGCACCAAGATCCCCTACTCCAGTTAGAACCAGAAGAAGCAGACCAGGGACTTGGTCCTCTGTCTTGTTGATATCTTCCTAGGTGCCTGAGTGTTCAGCATCACTTGCATGTCTTTTGGTGGCCTGACCTTTCTAGGTGTTCATTATATGACTGACAACCTACATGAGTAATTAATTTCTGGGCTTCTCACTGATATGGCTAGTGTACAGGCTAAGTTGCGTCTTTGCTGCCATAAATATGAATCATAACACTTGCATAAGCAAGCTACTGAAGTGTGGGCTAGGTGAAACCATTGAAAATTGCAAAACATTTTGGAAAAGTAGCTCTTTTGGTCAAATATCAGACCCGTCCCATTCAATTCTACATTAATGACCTGGCTGGAGGAGTAGTTGTGCTACTTATTGAATCTGCAGGGCGATATCAGGCTGGAAGGGCTGCCAGCACTTTGGAGGAATGGATCACTGTCAAAATTATCCTGAAATTAGTGGAGAAATGAAGGCAGAAAAATAACTCAAAGACGGTGAAAAGATATGGGGTTCTATAGGAACAGTCACAACTGGATCTGCAGGTTAGGAGAGATCTCAAAACTAAATTTAATAATGTCATACAGGAAAGTAAACTTTATTCTGAGACACACATAAAAGGTGAAGGTCATAAGGAAGCCAAGAAAAATAATGGGTAATTCCTCCTTTCTGGTGTGAACTAGCAAAGGGTGGTGCAGCGAGTCCATTCTGGAACAACTTATTTAAAAGGAAAAAAATGTGAACTGAGTGAAGAAAGGGGAAATAAGAACAGTCAGTGGACTAAAAAACATGAGCTGTGAGGAAAATCTGAAGGAAGAGTTTTCTCAGTTGAGTGAGGAGGGGCTCAACTATCTTTAAATAAATAAAAATTGTATACAGAACAAAAGATTGTTGGCTTAAATTGCAATAAGCATGATTTCTGGGCTCAATTCAATCATATAAACACAGATGTTTGAAGCCATTTCAGATGCTTCCGAGTATGTGATACATTTCTACAAGGCTGCGAATATGACACAGGTACTACAGCAGATCAGACCTTTCTGGTAGCTGGAGATGGGCTGGCAAGATGAGCAGACTTTAAGCATGGTACCAATTAGCTGGCTTCCCAAAGCCTCTTCCAGCCAGAATGAACATCCCTAATTCAGTTAGTATTCTCTCTCCCCTCCAGGTAAGTAGGGTTTACTGGGAAACTTGTAAAGCCTGTGCTAGTGAAGCCTGTTAGAGGAGCATCAGGTATGACCAACCAGAAGTGAACTCCAGAACCCTCAGAGGATCTCCAGCCTCCGGATTGTTGCTGTTGCAGGTGGATTGATGGGGATGAAATGCCTTTCGTAACTATTCTTTAGTATCAGGGCTTACTGTGGCTGCAGTGTACAAGATGTGCAGTATGAGAATTTTCCCCACAGGAGATGTATTGGCTTGGTGTGTTGGCTGTGAGAAAGGGCTGCCCGAAGCCATGTGGACTGGTATAAGGGGGACACTGCAAATGTGTTTGATACTTATTTCAGTAGTTGCAGTTAGAGGATGGTAAATCAATATATAGAGGAAAGGGACTACATAAGACAGTTAAGGACAGCTTCTGCATACAGGGAGCAGAAGCATGAACAGGACACTACAACCCACCCTGAAATTTACTTTTCATGTTCCAACATTTCTTTAATTTTTATATTAATTCCCTTTCTTCCTCATCCACTTTCTGGTCTACAAGAAGAGCGAGATAATTTGAACATGATTTTAACAGAATATTTGCCTTGAGCTGGAAGAAGAAGGAATCCACTCTACATGGCTTCAGTTCAAGCCATTAGCATTGCTTCTACTGTAAAAGGACTACATTTTCTTGTCTGCCTTCTTATAATTCAGGCCAAAAAGTTGGTGAGAAAAGGAAGAATTTATTTGAACTTTGCAGCTATCCCAAAGCCTCTAGATTAACAAAGGTTTTTGTGATCTGTGAAGCTCTCAAGGTACAAGCTGTAAAGGCATATGACCAGTTTCTGGCTAGCAGTGATGGCTGGGGAGTGCAATGGCTGCTTGGCAAGTGGCAGCCACACTGGGGAATATCAGAGAGGGGGAGAAACTTGATGTACAAAGACTGTTCAACGTATGGTTATAGATAACAGTTGCTGATGCCTTTAAAAAAGAAAACCCCCTTCCTTCAGCTTGTCAGCAGGCACAGCAGCATGTTTTCTTTAAAAGCAAAACCATGATGTTTGCCTCATTTCCTTCTCACTGCCAGGAGCCTCGTGGTATGCATAATTCCTGGTACCAAGTTTGGCACCTCATAACAGCCCTGCTTGCTGAGAAAAACCTGCTTCCCATTCTAGGGAGCACTTTCAGTCTCTTGTAGATTGAAATCAGGAGTCACATCCCTGAAGGAGATCAAGGGGTTGAAATAGAGGCAGAAATTCCATGCCGTGCAGCCACTCAGAGGCTGCCTGTGGGCAATAATAAGCCTTGTGCTGGCCCCTGAAAAGAGGAGAGAGCTTCAACTCCACCTTTTGCAGAAGCAGCAAACATCTCTCATGGAGAAAAGCTCACAGAATATTGGAATATAAGGCCCTTCCATCAGGATCCAAACAGTTGCAGCATGCCCACCTCTGTCTATGCAGAAAGCTGACTTAATTTTTCCTGTTTCTTCACTGTCCAATTGGTGTATAAAGCCCTCTGGCAACTCTGTCTCTAAGATATTATTTAGTAACTCTAGCATGAAATGTTGAGAGGAAAAGTGCCTAGACTGGCTGAAGTATCTTCTGAGACTGAAAAGGCATCTAGGTCTACTGTATATTTAATGTTTCAATCAGAAATACAGTCTCCATGCTTCAATTTAAAGACAGAGAAGCTCTAATCTTTGCAATACTGTGGGCTGGAGATCACACCAGGAAAAAAAAGAGAGAGTTGGGAAGACTATCATAACCACTTAATTAGCTGCTAGATCAGCCACTGTAGCAGAGCAGGATTTATTTTGGAGACAAATGGGATTTCAGGTTTCTGTCTTACAGTTTTACGATTCTCATCATGAGATAAAAGAAGTAAAATAACTCAGAGTAAAATACCAGAATAGGTTTTACACGATGGGTGGTTTCCCCTCCTTCTCTCACCGTTTTCACTCGTCTCAACCCACTCTCCTATTTAATGGAAACTTGGAGCTTTCCAAAACTTTTCAAGTCTGAAATAAAAACTAAAAAGCCATTGCAGAAACATTTGGGTAGTAAAAATCTGTAGCAAGTTTTCAAGTTTCTGGAATGAGTAAGTGTGGAGGGCTCACAGCATACTTATGAAATATTTGCGTACTGCGAATTGGCTTCCTTTACACTGTAGGAAATACAAGGAAAAAGCCGAAATAAAAACCTGAATTTCCTACTTGTCACTGTTATGTGGTAACAAGGCATGGCTGTGCTATTAGTACTTGCCTCAGAAATGGATGGCCAAGCCATGGCCACCCCTGTGCTTTGCATGTCTGAGCTGACACAAGATGCTCCGGCCCTTCATCCATCATGGCTAGAGCCAATGCAAGGCTGTTGTCCCGTTGTACTTCCCACCTGATGAGCCTCATGTGAGATGTTGCTTGCTGTCCCCATGGTCAGAATATATCGTCCCTTAAGGGAGAGTACAGAAAACCCAGCCTACCTTGTAAATTACCCTGCAGCCTTTCTGCCTCCCTTAATGTTTTGTCCATTGCATGGTAATTTTCCTCTGCCTGCTGCAACCGCTCTACTCTTCTCAGATGCTGTAGCTGCATCAGTAAGTCACGCAATCTTTCTTCGTAGGTTCACTTCTTCATGGCACCCTTTGCAATGCCCTTGAAAAGTAATAAGGTAACAATGCTGCAGTAATCTGTGATACGGCCATCCACGACACTCATAAGCCAAAGGAGTCAGATTGCTTCATGAAGGCAGCCTTGATGCAGATGCAGCAAGAAGAGATGGCTTTCAAATATTTCCAGCATCTGGATCCAAGCTCACAATGAACCAAGAATGGGAGAAGTACATGGACCAATTTCAGAACTGTGTGGTTAGGCATCAGCTTTAGAAGCAAGACAACGATGTGCATGGATAAAATTTCAGTGTAATGTAGAACATGTGGATATTTAACTTTGGTAACTAAATGGGTCAAATCAATGACTTGACTTTATCTTTAAACTAGTATCTATCTTTCAAGTCCATTCCCTAACCTGTTATTTTAAAGGGTAAATGCTCAAATAGAGTTGCTTCTCTTTTCTTTCTCTTTTTTTCTTCTTATTTTTTAACTCAGGATACCTATACTGCTATTGTGTGGTGTTCAAATATGGCTTTTTTCCCCATACTCACGGTGTTTGTAAATAACCCTACCTGTTGAAGAGCAATTGACACAGAAAATTGCTGTGCACAATGGCAAACCAAAAGTCTATCTAGCCCCATATCCTGCCTCTTTGCCTCAGATCGAAAACAGATCTCTAAGGAAGAGGATATATAATAATACTTTTTCCAAGGACTCTTCCATTCTCCAGCAATGTGGAGCTCAAGGGTTTCAAATGCTTTGTATTGAATTGTTTGCAGTGGAGCAGAGTGTCACTTTCTGGCATTTCCTCTGATATTCTTTATTGGAAATGTTTTCCATCTGTCTTTCATACTAAACACCTTTCTCTTCATTCATTCTTTGTTGTGATCCTCAGTTTAAAAAGAAAATAAGCTTGGCGAAAGAATACTTTGGGCAGAGTTAACAAAACAATTGGAATTTTTCAGAAGATATTTCAGATATCTGATTAATCAGTTTTCCCTCATGCAGAGACTTGAGGCTCTGTCATACACTTGCTCAGCACAAGCTCCCGTGTCTTTCAGTTCACTCCGTACTTCAGATTGGGCAAAAAAGCTAAAAAGATTTTCACTGCCACCTTCTAATTTGCAGCTACTGTCTTGGATGTTAATACTTTGAAGAGTACTGTTCTGGTGACTGTTCATAGCCATTATTTGTATCAACACCCTCACAGTTTTCTAAGCCTCCCATTTCAAAATGCTTAAGAAATTACTCGCTGGCAAGACATGGCTAAGCAGGGGATAGTGCTGATAATTTAGGAAAACTAGTCATCAATGAAGCAGCAAAGTTTGGACCTCAAATAATTAAGAAATTACATTACTCTCTGAAATGCACAAGACACTTCAAGCTCCCATCAGCTTGTTCTCAGCTGGAAACAAGCCTGTTTCGAGCAAAATCTGCTTTACCACACAGCTTTCTAAATTTCAGATTTATAAGACTGCATTTATGACAGATCCCTGACTGCACAGGGACAAGCAGCAGTTAAAGAATCGCTTAGTTTTTCACTCTAGGCTCTGGGGTGTATTTTGGAGCAGACTGGGGTAGATGAACAACTGTGACGAACGTTGAGGATGCTGTAAGCCCGTGTCAGCAGGTATGAGCACAAGAAGAAAATGACAGCTATTAATACAGCACTGGCTGTTAAACTCTAAATGAGCCTGAATGCAGTTCTCTGAAATGAATCTATTTCCTTTTTCCCCGAAGTGAAAAAGGTCTCTGTGCCTGAAGAAAAGGAGGGACGCCATCACTGTCAGAGGAAGACTCTTATCTGTAGGGAAGGTCTTTACCTCATCTTCACTTACCATTAATCAAGCAGTTTTTATGAAGAGGTCAGGAAAGGCTAGCAATACAGGTTCTTCACTGCAGGGAGACAGCAGGGCAACACAGATTTTGATTGGAAAAAATGCACATAGGGTTGACTGAAAGAATTTGTGGGTTTATAGTCTTTTTCGTTATCACTTACAAAAGGCCAAAACATTTCAGTGACTTTTTTTCACAGTGAGTTTCTATGTTCCATTTTAAAGCAAAATGGCTTTTACAAATTTCTCTTAATAAAAATCTTCAAAGTCAGTCTAAAGAAGATCAAACACCAAAATATCTTTCAGAATAATATAAAGGTTTTTTATTATGAAATGTTTGTTTCTGGCAGATTTTTTTTAATCCTTTTAGAATTTAAATTGGGCTCGTTTTGTTATGTTTTTTGGGGTGGAGGACAGTGTTTCTTCTTCCTGTCTGGCTACCAATTCAGAAATTTGCACAACTCTAAAGTAAGACTATTTGGCCCTTTATGGAAAGTTTTGAAAGGATGGCTATAACCTTGAATATGTGTTCGTATGAGTGCAGAGGGGAACTTTTTGGGGGAGTGATTTTTATCTCGGGATCCTCTCTTTAGTGTCTTCCATGCCTGCCTGGGAAGTACACAACTATACACAAAATGCAGTAGTCACACCTGGTTGTGTTCAGGACCAACTACAAGAGATGTATTTTCACTGCACCACAAGTGACTGGTGGAGGTTGTGCACTCACACAAGTGAAGGTCTGGACCTGGACTATCTGAAGGCCCCCTCAAAACTGAGATGTCTGAATTTATAATTCCGCATCTGAATCTCCTTTTCTTTTTCCTCCTCCTGCTGGTATGCCTGACACAAAGAAAGACAAAAATAAATCTTCCCAAGAGACCAGACTACAGCATCCTCTCCGTGTCTACTAAAAAGGACCATATGGTTTTATTCCACACCTTGAAATCAGCACCACGCTCTCAGTCTGCCTCCTCAGACTCTGGCTTGCTTTTTGAAGGGTTCTATAAAAAACCCTCTTAAACTTGTTCCTTTATTACTGAAGAAAGAGTGAAGTTGCAAAAAAGCCAGAGAATTCAAAGGTAAGGCAAATGCACTGTTCGTTTAGACCCAGATGTTGACAAGATTTCCTGATCAGTGGGTGACTGTGGGTACTTCAGTGTGCTGTTGTTGCATTGTGTCCCTCTGCATCCTGCATTTATCACTCCTTTCAGCTGGTTTGTGTGCTGCTGCAAAAGTTCATTCTCCTCCAGTCCTCTTTCTTTTTGCCTGCTGTTGTAAGGACCGTGTTTGCAAAGAGCAATCTTCAAGGAGAGGCCTTTCTTTACACACACACACTTTTTCTGCATTTCCTGCTGGGTAAAATAGCACATCCTCAAGAAAAATTGTTCCCTGCAGCCGTTCAGAAATTCCCTTCACACAACACCAAAGGTGAGGAAGTACTTACTTTTTCCGCTGGCTTTGCCACAAATCAGTAGAGGCAGTTATTGCTGCCTGACAGGCCAATTGAATGAATAGTTTTTTCAGAGGTGGTACTATAAAGGACATTGACACATTGACCATTGATATAAACTACTCATTAATAGCTTTCTCTGAGTTCCCTTTTCAAGACTATGTGCCAAATAGCAAAGGTCTCACACTACAACCAAAAATGGGCAAGGGGTTCATCTTCTAGTTAAATTCCCCCAGTAAATAATTCTAAAGAGAGAAGTATGGTAGAACAATGAGGTAAGGGATCTAAGTGATGTTTAAGATAGGACCTGTGATGTTAAACTAGCTCAGATATGCAAAAATAATGAGCAGTGACACTGAAAATCATTCTTGTGCTGAAGGACTATACAAACCAGCAGACACACTTAGGCCTATAAATATCTGTTCTGTGGAGGGGCCCCTCTTAGAGGGGCACAGTGGGGTTTGTTATAATATAGGTAACCAAAAAGACTGTGGTATGATTACCTGAGACAGGATGAAAAAAATGAAGCTTGCTCTTTTGATAGTCTTTGGTTTTCCTGTAAAGGATCATTGTAACCAATTTTGTCTAGGAAAACAGGGTTTAGGGACCCCTACTATCAGCCTGAAGGCCTAGACTCTGAGTGTCCCCCCAACAATAAATTCTGAAAGCATCATTTGACTTTAGATAAATTTGACAGAGGAGGAGAGCTCTTAAATGCCCATTTACAAGTTCCATGAAAATTTCGATCTTGAAAAGAGAAGAAGAATCTACAGGTATCCTCAGGGATGAAAACTCAGCAGGATGAACATGTCTTTTCTTAGACACCAGCAAGCTCAGTCACAAGTCACAAAGCTGTGCAAACAAGGTTTCGTTCAGTGTGCTACTCTCAGCAATATTTGTTTATCTAAATAAACACATGTGATCAGATACTCTGTAGGAGACTCAGGGGCTAGGTGACATTCATGAGCAATCAGCTTCTCAATGAAGCTGGAATGTATGGACCTGTGATTAAGGTGGACAATCAGGGAACAGAGTGAAATTTCATCATCATGTCAGCAGCATGCTCACAGGGCAAGACAGGCACTTCATTTTCACCCTCAATTCTGTCTCTGAAATGGACAGAGTTATTCAAGCAGCAAGAAGAATTTGCAATAAATGATGTATTTGACTTTGGTCCTTCCGACTTACAAAAAAGGAGACCACAGTTTGTACTTCTGAATGGATTTAGTGTGTATCTTCTGGGATACCTCCTTTGGTTACTCTGTCATGTTCTAGCAGCTCCAACAAATGGAGAGAAAAATGAACAAAGTCATAGAATCATATAATGGTTTGGGGTGGAAGGAGCTTTAAAGATCATCAAGTTTCAACCCCCCTGCCATGGGCAGGGATACTTTCCAGTAGACCAGGTTACTCAAAGCCCCATGCAACCTGGCCTTGAACATTTCCAGGGATGAGGCCTCCACAATTTCTTTGGGCAACCTGTTCCAGTGTCTTACCACCCTGAGAGTAAAGAATTTATTCCTAATATCTAATCTAAATCTACCCTCTTTCAGTTTAAAACTGTTACACCTCGTCCTATCACTACAATTTCTGATAAAGAGTCCCTCCACATCTTTTCTGTAAGTCCCCTTTAAGTACTGAAAGGTTGCAGAAAAGTTTCCCTGGAGCCTTCTCTTCTCCAGGTTGAATAACCCCAACTCTCTCAGCCTGTCTTCACAGCAGAGGTACTCCAGCCCTCTGGTCATCTTCACAGCCCTCCTCTGGGCTTGCTCCGACAGGTCTATGTCGTTCATGTTGGGGGCCCCAGAGCTGGAGGCAGTACTCCAGATGGGATCTCAAGAGAGCATAGTAGAGGGAGAGAATCACCTCCCTTGACCTGCTGGCCACGATTCTTCTGATGCAGCCCAGGATGCGGTTGGCTTTCTGGGCTGCAAGCACACGTTGAAACATTAAAAATGTTTCACCTAGAATGATCTAAGCAACTGAAGTCGAGTTTTTCTACTGTAATCTTACCATCTACTATAAGGCCCATGTTCAACCAGTGATACTCCATAGACAGAAAGAAGTAGCTCTGAACCCAAAAATAACTACTTAAAACATGAGGCTCCATTTGTATCACCAATAAACCTCTTCAGAGATTATTTCACACGTTGCCATAAGCAACTCAATTAAATTTTAGTTAATAACCAAAACTGGTCACATAAATACATCTGCCAATGATCATTTAATTAATTTCACATCATTATTACAAGCCAATTAAATGCTTAATACCATCTCTTGATTTGCCATATTAATAAGCAATATGTGTATAATTATGTTGGTTATGAAACTTCAGGCCCATCTAGAATCCTGGATATGCAGTCTGTCTAAGAAGCAGCAGTTGCTTTCTCTTTACCAAATGGCTCTAGGATCAAATTATCCAGTGATATAATGCCATGTCATGAATGTAATTACGCTGACACAGAAAATGACCTTCTGATGTTACGTTCAGCTATTATAGAAATATTTCCGAATTTAAAGGACACATCTTCACTTATGCTTTTTATGCTTCAAAATAATGTCATCTGTTTCTGCAGTGCCTAAAGTTTAGGCTGGAAACTAACCTGAGATTGAAGAAAATCACTTATAACAGAGGAGCCTGATTTACTCCATTAACTGCTTTTTAGCTAGTTTGGTTCCCTTTGTTTCTACTGAGCATTTGAGGGAGCAGGTGAGACTTGATTGCTCCATGCCTTCACTTTCAGCATTATAGCCCCATTTCTTCTCTGCCACTCAGTACCAAAGCTGTGTTGATTCCTGCTGTGTTCCTGGAAAAGTTTCCTCCTGCAAGCAGCAGACTCTACCTAGCAGTGCAAAGGAGTGGGATATAAGAAACTACGTCCACAAATCAAGCCGTTGAGTAATCCCAGTGCACCAGGCAGCATGAACACTGGCTGCTCCAGAGCAGGGAGGAAGTCTAAATTTTAATGGTAATGAAGGTGGGCAGAGAAGAATAAATACTGTCAGAGCCTGCTAATTATGAAAAGAGATGGATGGCTGCTGTAAGTCAGTGTGCTGTGGGGAGAGAGTCTTGAGACAGATTAAGTTATTATTCATACTGGTGCTGTTCAAATAAATCAATGGAAATTCCATCAGCAGCAGGTTCCATTTTTGTTTCACTTCTTGATTTATGGGTTATGCCTTTGGTCTTTTTATCAGAATCCCCTTCTGCTTTATTCCTAACAGGTATGTATAATCTAATCTGAAGCCACCAGATACTTTCTTGTGCAAAAAGATTTTCATAAACAGCCCAGTAACATGAGAATTCACAAGGCAAGCTCCTTTTTATATTTCAAACCCTTTCAAACTACTTTACTGCATTGCTCTTTGCTTACATTCCTCACCACAAAAGCAAGGATTAAAGTTGTAATTTCTTCCATGTTGTTTAGCCTGGTTTTCTAATAAAATAGTATTAATACTCAGCCCTTCCACAGCACATTTTTCTAAGTCTTTTCACCCGTTTCAACTAAATTTCGTGAAGGATAAAGGTCTCCGGGAAAATATTTTCCTAGTGGAATGAAAATAGGCAGTTAGGTAGAAGACTCCATGTGTCTTTATGAGGAAAGTCTTCAGCTCAGATATATTATGGACAGAGAGGAACCTAAGTGGGAAACAGCCGGGGATCCAGGTCCTGAGCTCTGACACTCATAAGATTGTTTGCTTGCCTGTTTGACATGGCAAATTCTCTGTAATGTTGTCTGTCTTTCTGCGTTGATCTACAGCACTTTATGTGTTGCAAGATTCTCTAAGTGCTGCCATGGGAGAAACAATAAATGACCCAAAGCGTGGGGTCAGGAAGGCCAAAAGCATTGCATTGCATATATAACCTCTGCTTCAGTTTATAATTATGTAGCCTTACCTACCCCACCAGCAGCGTCTCAGGATCTAAATATAGAAAATGCTGTATAGTCTTGGTGGGTAGTTATGTCTACCAGTTTTTCTAATGATGACCCAGATGCAGGGGAAAATACATGGCTTCTGTAGTCAACAGATGAATGTCCAGGCACTGCCTGAACAGCACAACGGACCATGGAAAGTAGAAGTGTTTCAAGGATAACCTGAAGAGTTTGACAGAGGGCAACCAGCCACCTCTGTTGAACAGACAGGCATAAGCAGGCAGTAATGGGGCACAGACTCCTTTGAACAACAAGAGCAAGATAATGGACTGGGCACAGATGGTGAGCAATGAAGGCAATGGTTAAGGTCCAGCTCACATCTGTAGAGATATGGGTTATTATCAGGCAGGTGCCTCATGAATGTGTACTTGAATGGTCCAACCTTTACCTGTTAACAACTCTTTAAAATCACCTCTGACTACATTATAGGAACAATGATGCAAACAGTAGTAAAACTGGATGGAAAGCATTTATCTGTACCAGTCTCTTACTAGCTTGAAAGAGCCATCAATACTACTCAAGGAGCCTGCCATACCATGTGTGCTGCTACTGAGTGCCTTCTTGCTTTGCGATTGTAAAAAAAAATGGTTTTTACATTTCAGCAGTCTGGCATAGTGTGTTCAGATGCCCTGATCCCAGCAGAGTATTTGCAAACCCAGTAATTGCATATCATTACCTTCTTTTGTTGCTGATGTTGTTGCCTGCGCATTAGTTTACCTGTGGCTTTGGACCACTTAGTGTTAGAGAGGGCTATCTTTAATGGTCTTCTCTCCAATGGTTTGTTTGAAGTAATGCCCATACATCTTTGAGCCTTGCAAGTAAAGCAGCATGCCGCAGAGCTTAATTAAACAGGAAATAAAAAAAGAAGTCTTTCCCCAGTGAGCTGAGAGAGATGCATACTGCTGAAGCTTATAGGACGAGATTGATTGTCTGATGTTAACAGGCAGAAAAGGGAAACTTTTGACAGAGGTGGGAGAGCTATACTTCATTAGGGACAGCACCATTAAAAGGGACATTCACTTATAATCTACTCAGTTTTTTTTTATTATTTCTGTATCCAGCAGTGTTTTAAAGTAATTCCCATCCTGCCTCCTGCTGTAAACTTGGAAGTAAAAGAAGCCAGTTTTATACATTAAAGGAGTACTAATAGTCCCTTTTCTCTCCCATGAACCATTAGCATGGGATCACCAATACTGACAGGTCATGGCTGTGCTATTTCTATCAAACATCAGACCTGTGCTGGAAATGATTGCAGTATCTCATCCAATTAGTCTGGAAAAGGCACTAGGACATGTCTTCCAAATGATTCCTACTGACAGTCAGGTCCACTATTTCACATTTTTTAGAGGGGCCTACACACCAGGATTAGTAGTCACCATTTCAGAGCCCTGAGGACTCTCTTTGCTCTCTGTAAAGGCACAAAGCAGCTGCCTATGGGATTTTGAAATGGTTGTACAAGGCAGTTTGTAATTAGCCAATGACAACTGAGGCATGACTGTTGGATTTATTCCTTTCTCTCCAAAGTAGCAAAACCCTTTTAAAAATAAAATTTTTTAACAGAATGCCAATGTGGATCTCCATTAAATGCTGAAAAACATCCTTGAACCTGCTGCACCCTGGGCTGTCACGGCAGAGGATGCACACACAGTGAGTGCTGGCTACATGAGCCACTTGTGCAGGGGGATTGGTCCCTGTGTCCACATCAAGAAGCAGCTCCCAGCAGAGCTTCCCATGTGCATGCTTCTTATGATTGTTCATTCTTGATAGGAGTGACATCCTCTCTTTTGAGAGCTTCCTTATTCTAACATCACCTGTCTGGGAACTCACCCCAAGAGTGTGAGGCTCACCAGCCACATGAAAGGGATCGTGAGGGTTAGCTCTGGATGACCCAGCTGGTGA
Source organism: Tringa solitaria (assembly GCA_026413425.1). Taxonomy (NCBI): domain Eukaryota; kingdom Metazoa; phylum Chordata; class Aves; order Charadriiformes; family Scolopacidae; genus Tringa; species Tringa solitaria. Next base: position 16,066,519 of record JAOXJM010000079.1, read on the forward strand.
ACCTAAGAGGAATCCAGCAGCTCAGGGTGTGCTCCAAGGACAACTGCACTGTTCTGTCTGTGGCGTACTTGCTTAGCAACCTCCAAATATCCCCCTCTGTCTCTGCAGCTCAGGGTCTTTCCTGCAAGGATACCCCACTGCCAGGACACAGAGGATGGGCTGGTAGCCTGAACCCCTGCTGAGCTCAGGCAGCCTCCAAGAGAAATTTGGAGGCACAGTAACCCAGTACTTGCTGTTCTGTGTACTCAAAGCTAAAGAGCGCTTTGGTGACTGGACTTCTATGCAGCCACGAGCACCAGTACAAAGACTGTACCTCAGCAGAATGACAATATTTCACAGGAGTGTAACTACCAGCCTTCAGCTGTAGTTGGCTATAACTCATTCTTCTACCTAGGAAACAGAACAGGCCATGTCTCAGGTCATTTTCCTTAGGTGACAGTAACTTTGCTCACAAAAACATGCACAGAAATACTCAGATGGGTCCTCTGCTCTACCAGCAAGGCCACCTCTCTGCCCAGGGTTACTTTTTTTTTTTTACTGCTCTGTCCTTCAAATCCTCACCTTTAATGGTACGTAAATTCGAGTTAAGTCCTTCTCTTGACATGAGCTACCAAAGGGAAGATATCTCCTTCTCCTTGCCATGTCCTTACAGGGATGCTTTCCCACACCCATATGTTGTCCACACAAGCCAGATAATTATGCTGAAACTGCACCTCCATCCCTCCATGGTCGTATGGATTAACAGGCCGTGTGGCTTTTTCTCTTGGTTCCTATCAGCTAATCAAGAATCTCTGGTTTTGTGTCATTTCACAAATACCACTCCTTTCCCTGGGATCATTTTAACTGTGTAATAATGACGTGTAAGTGCCAATTGTAATATTCAGCTGACCTTCAAGGTAAATTGTGCTTTGCATTTGCCTTACACACTTTCATAGAAGCATAATCCGCTGTCTAACATAAATGATCATTTCCAAAGAACATAACAGTTCTGAGTGCAGACAATAACTGGCTGCAATTTGCTTCATGAGCAATTTTATTTACATTGACAGCAGAAGAACTAAATTGAAAGGTCTGCTCTTTGACTGTGGCTGTATCCGTGCTAACGCCAAAAGTCTGTTCAGCTTCAGGAAATCAATTCACCTTTGATTTAGCCCTCTGTATTATTAACACAAGAATAATACAAAATATAGATTTCCTGCCCAGATGAAATGTGAATGTCTCTCTTCATGCCAAGGCAAGCACCACCCAAATTATTGAGAAATAACTATTTGATGGTGAGACACTGCACCTCTCTGTGGATAGGATCCATACAAATGGAGCTAGCTGGAGATAATTGCCATGCAGGTGTGGTCAGGGTGCCCTGTACTGTGTTGTGTGGCTCTTGGGTCATCTTCATTGCATGCTAAAGGTAGCCTTGAGGCAACCTTCATGGTCAGATATTGGGTTGCCACATAGACTGTAAGTGGCAAGCTAGGTCTTAGATGTGGCTGGAGTACACTGCCTGGGGCAGGCTGTGTATGACACAGCTGCGTTGTCTAACATAGGGAAGGATGTATTGCTCTCGCTGTCTTTCAAAATGACAGAGGTCACTTTTCCAAAGCAATACAAACAAAGCCACTAGACTGCACGGCCTAAGTGGGTTACTCAAGTGGACCAGTACTTGCCTGACATGGAAACAGGGTGTGATGTCTCAGAGTCATAGTTCTCTCAAAACTCTCTATTCCTGGTGGGACATCATGGCTGCAGAGGGAGATTGTCTTGATGCCAAACACACTCCAATTTTTAGAAAATATTCTCTTTAAATGTTCATATTACTTTTTTCCTTAATCAGAAGGATAAATCATGGGGTGCTGCACAGAAATTAAAGGAGACAGTTTGCTGGCTTTTTTCCACAAAGATACTGTATGAGAGACTCCAGGTGCTCCCAGTCCCAAAAAACCTGCAAATTACCTAGAAAGTGAACAGCATGTAAATAATGTAGAGAACAATCATAAAAGCTTTGTGGATTATTCAAGAGGAAGGAAAGAGTGTGATGTCCATTTAATGAGTGGCAAGTGGAAGCAAAGAAAGACTAAATGAGTTACCTAAGGATTTCTGATAAGTATTTCACAAAGCATTTTAACTATTAATTTAATACATTAACAGGAAGTCCATTGCTCTGAGCCATAACCTAGTAACAGTGGGGGTGATGAATTTAGGAGTTATTCCAATTTACCCCCGCTGCATATTTGGTAAAGGTGAGGGAATCGTGTATTAAATTACATTTAGATTTTGCTATGATGAAAGCGTATGGAGAAATAAGCCCATAAAAATTGAGGCTAACCAAGCCACAACAATTTGCCAGCTGACATCATTGCTAGCAGAGCACTAAAGAAATATTAAGTGCCTCAAGGTCAGGAAAAAGAAGCTTTCATTGTGAAAGCGGAGAAAAGGAGATGAAGCCTCTCTCAACTCTCTCAAGTGCTCCATCAGCCCCTCGGACAAGACTTTGCAAGTACTCTTTGACCTCCTTCACAGGGAGTGATTGAGAGCTGGTGGCAGTGGTGTGAAGGTGACACACAGCAAGGAGGAAAGCAGGAGAAGGAGCTCTGTGCAGCAGTGACACTTGCACATACAGTCACGAGCTGATGTACAGCCTTACTGGTGCCTCTTGTGTTCTGGAAAAGAACAGTAAAAATAACTGTTAATAAAAATAAATATACCTTAATTCAATAGTGGCCTAATAAAAAAGTATAGGAAAAATATATTATTGAGTTTCCTTTTTTTTTTTTTTTGTCCAGAAAGTATATAAATAGCCATAAAAATGTCAGTGGAAGAGAGGGAGGTGAGTGAATAAAAATGAAGCATCTGGTGATCACAAGAAATTTATAACCGGAACCCCAAGACTTTCTGTTGTTATCTGGAAGGCAAATTTGCACCACAACATGGAGTACAACCCGGACTGCCCCCAGGGCTAGTGGCAGCAGGGAGGCAGGCCTGCCAGACTGCCCATACAGAGCTGTGCTAGACCATGTGGTTATAACAGCAGTCCGCTCAGCAATCCATTGCCCCGAGGAAAGGGGCCATGGCACAAGGAGGTGCAGTACAGCAGGAAGGGAAGGACAGATGCAACAAAGAAGCAAGAATGTGCCTTGAAGAAGGGGGAGGGAGGTATTGGGGAAGAGCTTACCAGCACCCCCAGCAGCATCATGTCAGAGGCCACCCAGCTGTTTGCTTGGGGAAAGTGGAAGTGAGCAGGACCAGATAAAATGGCTGGGTTGGCACTGTATGTGGTCACTGGACCAGGTGCTGCACCTCGTGCTAGGCTAGCAAGGTCTGGAGCAGCCCTCTTCTCTGCCCCAGAGTGTGAGTAGCAAGAAGATCTCCAGGGTCTAACCATCCCACCAGGTCTTTGTTCCTTGTATAAAAGCTCCTGAGTCACATGGACCCTCCTGAGGGTCCTGAACTAACAACTCATGCAAGCATAGTCTTGGCAGTCCTTCCCCATCTGCAATTTACCCCAGAGTGCTAAGACACTGCCTGTGTTATTACTAAAGACAATTATTCATCTCATAACTCACACCCTTGCAGATTTATTTCAGAAAGATTTCAGAAAAATATTTAACAATTACAACCAATCATCTTTTTTTTAATACGATTAAAATTTTGTATCTATACTCAAAAGATAAACATTTGCTGGCTTCCTCAATGTCTATTTTTATTTTTATTTTTTTAGATCATCTCTGCTGTCAATTAGCCACTCTTCTGATGTGAGGATTCTGACAGCAAGAATAGGAGAGATTTGCAACAAATGCCTCCAATTTAAAAGCAGAAAAACACAGCAGGAGCAAGTGATGTCCAAATTATGAAGACCACTTCAATTCAGTCCAGGATGATAATCATTGTTCCATAGAGGAAAGGAAGATGTGTGTCCTACCATTATAATAAGGCATTATGCTATCATACATTGAATATGTATTCCCATAGAGGGACTTTTCCTTCATCAGGCCTTCAATTTAAAGGGCTATGCTGTATCAAGAAGTGCTGTTCATGTCTCAGCAATGCCACATGATTTAGGCATTAGACACAATCAAATCTATTAAGGAGTGTAGTTTAATAATCCGCATCCTCTTTCACTTCCTTTTGTATTTATTGCCACAGTATGCAGCAAATGCGAGGCATTTCATGGCTAACAAGATTCAGAAAGGTATAAAAAAAAAGAATTGAAGATGGTTTTGTTTTGCTGGTTTCACACAGTTCATAATGGGACACTCTACACAGCATGATGTTCACAGAGCTGGGCTCATTCCAAGAGAAAAATAGTAAATGTATAATAGGTTTATAATCTGTGAGATACAGCTCAAGTGCCCTGCTTTCACCAAATGGGTCCTGGAAAACTTTTCTTTTTTTTCCCTTTTTCAAGACACACTCAAACACTTACGGTTTATTAAATCTTTTTGCATCTTGCTAAATTATATGAAGGGGAGGAAAATAGAACAATTCCTGTGCCTGCAAAAGATTTAACCAGTGCTGTACTCTGGCCTATCCACCAGCAAAAGACAGCTACATTCCCAAAAATCTTAAAGGTAAAAATCTGCTGCAGTAAAGTGTTTAAAGAAAGTCTCAGCTGTGTTTTCATCTCATCATAGCTACTTACTTGTATATTGTAACACACTTCTTAAAACTCAAATGCAGGGTTTTAAAGGAGTGGCAGTGAAGGAATAGGAGGAGAGCAGCCTCTTTCCCACAGACCTGCCTGAGCACTGCTGCTCCAGAGGAAAAAGGACTGGCAACTGAATCCCTGCTTGTTTCCACTGCTCCATAAGTACCTCTGGGTAACTATTGACATCGGTGGTGTTTCTCCCAGTTTTGCACCCATGTGAGGGGAGAGCAGCATGAATAATTTCTAATCAGTCCCTGCTGAGCTAGCTGGATTTGTGTGTTCATCAGGACAAAGCCACCGGAGCCATTAGCACCTCTGTTTCAAGCCAGTTCCTGGCAAAAGCAACTTGGAGCAGGTGGCCAGTGGCTCTCTCTGAGAGGCCAATATCTTCAGGTCAGCTGCAGTTGCCTGCTACTTGTCCAAGAGCCATAAAGTTGGGGATGCTCCTTCTTAGCCAAGTCATGCCATAAATATATTGAGGAAGTTGTTTGCCACCTGCTCCTATTTCCTCATGTCCAGCAGTGACATTCAAAACAACTGTGCTGTTCCTCCACAAAAAGCTTTAATAAACAGCTCACTTGAGCTTTGCTGCCAATAAATGGCAGCACTGTGAAGCACTGGTACAGAAGCTCAGCATGAGAGGGAGGACAGGAGGTTCTCGCTGCACTTTACCCTCCCACCAAATGTGGGCAGGGCTGCTATTTGGTCCTGTGGGAGTTTCAAAAGAGAAAGGGCAATTGGAAGGTTTCTGCTGAGCTTCCAGTCTCCAGAAATGTCAAAGCTAAAGTAAAAAACCATAAATCAGTCCATCATAAAGTATTGGGGATGCTCAAGGTGGAGAAGCCTCTTCAACTATTGAGGCCATCTCCCTTGAAAGCCTGACCAGCAGGTTTGACTTCTGCATTTAAACATTTCCCCAGCATAACAACATACCCAAAGTCTGCTACCAAAGAGGTTTTAGCACACAGAAACCTCCATAGTAAATTACTCATGACATCTTAACCTAAGTGAGCTCCTTTTGTAAGTGTTTCCCCAGAGAGATGCTAGAATGAACAGGGTACAAAGCTTGAGCTCTCCTTCCACTCTTACAGCCTAGACTTGGAGGTACATGTTCCAGGGGATCTAAAAGGGGACTGTAACAACCCCTCAAGCTATGGCGCAGGGCAACCCACCCCAGCTATGCATACTGGTGATGTAGCCATTGCAGCAGGTAGTTTCCACCACCATGATGCTGGCTGACCCATGTCATGGGACTGGACCAAGGAAAGGTGCGTGCAGCCCTTTCCATCCCCAACTACCACAAACAAACAAGGAAGAAACATTTTCCTGGGAAAACAGCCCATCCTACCCAGTAGCTTCCTAATTCCTTCTGGTTGCAGGTGAACAATTTCTCAGGAGAACCCAGCCAGTCAGCAGCTCTTTGCCTCAGCATTCAAAGCTTTTCCTGTTTGCAGGTTTTTTCAGTTGCTGCACCTCCATGACAGGGCTGATAAATTCAGTTGTGATTCAGACTGGGTGACAGCTGAAAACGAAAAGTACAAGTGATCCTGACAGTGCCTCGCTTCAAAGGAAAGAAAAGGCAAGGTAGGAAAATGTTCTTGAGGCAATCTAGTGGAAGGGAGCTGCTAGTGAGCCGCTGCATTCACCAGCATTTTCCAAAGGTCACTCTTATCCTCCATCTCATAGACCATCTGTGGTTCAGATAACACAGCCTTTGTTGGGCTCCCCACCTGTCTCGGCAAAACCTGATTATAGATATATACATTGCTTTTCTGGACGTTTCCTCTCCTTGTTATCTTCGTTACCTTTATTCTTTCATTCATCTCAAGCTGGTCAAAACTGTTGCATAGTCAAGGGCAGCTCTCAGCTGAATCCAATCCCACCAGAACTTCATAAATGTCATTAAAATCTTAGTTTGGTGGTCTGTCCTGATAGTGATCTGTTTTTGAGAGCAGTAGCATATATAAAGCATATAAAGCAACAGTATCTCTTATTTGTTATTAAGACTAGCAAGACGATAATGTTTAGCTATCATAAAATAGAAAACTGGAAAAAATGCCTATTTCCTTGCACATTGTAATTCTCCTACTCACATTTTTTCATAGTTAGCCTAGTTGCTGCTCTTACTGCATGTCTAAACATTAGTTGAAAAAATAGTATCTATGGAAACTTGTTGTTACATGTAACAAGATTTCATATACATATATATTTTTTCATATATTTATACTTGTATATATGCATGTCTTTTACTAATTGATTACCAAGTTCCCATGCA
>JAOXJM010000079.1:16073535-16092502 GCA_026413425.1 Tringa solitaria
CCATGCATTTGAATGACTGCACAGTAGCCCTTGGTGGGGATGATGCTGGCTGCCCTCAGGTTTGCAGACAGGCAAGTAGCGACTTGGTTTGAGTATGGAAATGGGCACATAAGAGAAAGTTCAAAGTCCTTTACAAGATAATGTCCATTTCCAACTCAAAATAGTATTTTCAAATAGTCTAATCTTGTTAGGTATTATTTTTATACTCCATAATCTATACTGATCATATTTCATATAATATTGAGCTCTTAAACCTCCTTTGCATCATACATACACGTGTGAGTGTGCACACATAAAAAATTCTACTACAACATTTTCTGTTGAGATGTCACAAGCTAAAAGATATCAGAGACACCACTTTTTATTTCCTTGCATGAATGTCATAGTTTAGCAAAACATTCAAACACAAGCTTAGTCTTGGAAACCTCACTGATTGCTCTGCAACTTTTGCTGGGTCTAGGCTTGAATCAGACTGAAAGTTGTCTTTCTCAGACTCTTCTAATGGGAACATGAACATTATGAGCTAAAAAGGTATGATGTCCCTCTTTTAGTCACTCTGAGATTTAGAAAAAAAGACAGTGGCCTTTTCCTGGTTCTCGACATTTTAAAGAGCTCTGTGGAGCCTTAGGATCCTGTTGTGTTGTTACACAGAATGCAAACATCAATCCGGGTGCATTAACAGGATTGTGTTCACACAGTTGTGTGAAATGTTTGTTCTCGGCCCTGCTACAGTGCTGCACCCAGGTTTGGAAAATGTTCTTTGAGCAAGATGTAAGCTAACTAACTTAAAAATAATTATCAGCGCAACAAAAAGGATCACCAGATATCTAGAGAGCCTGACTTAATTTGGAAAGACTGAAAGAAATTAGCTCATGTAAGCCTAATGATTGAAAAAGAGGAATTAGAATAGCAGATTTCACATGCATTGAAGGTAGCTGCAAAGTGAGTCATAAATAAATAAATGCATGTCCACTGTGGGTAGAAGAAGGTATTGGCTTGAAAGCAAGCAAGGAGGATTTAAAGTGAGACATCAGAAAAAAGCTGGCAAGGCCCTGATTAGACTAACATCTCTCAGGAGCGCTTCACATAAACCTGATTCTGCCCTGAGGATGGAGCTGGGTGAGGTGATGTGTCACTGTCCTTTCCTCCTGCATTTTTTACTATAGAAGGTGGTACCCCTTCCCTTGGAAGAAGTTACATCCTAGAAACTTTTTTCCAGCCAGTTTTCCAGCCACTGGAAGTAACATTACTCTTTGGCAGTGTCAAAAGAGACTGGCCAATTTAATAGCACTGCTTTCCACTTTCATCGGCTGGGATTTCAAGGGGATCCTGAAGTTACTCGACTTCCTTAGGCTTTCAATGAGATTTGAACCTTTGAGTGCTTCTGATTTTTTGTTTGTTAAAATAAAATTGCAGTTTTGATAATTAATATTAACAACATCTTCTCTAAGTAGCAGAGCAGTAAGCAGGCTACCACGACACCTCTGTTCCTGTTGATTTTTTATCAAGGACATGTCCTGATGACTAGGAGGGGATGGTTGGGTGGGTCCAAACAGTGGGAAAAGCCAGTCCTGGTGAGTGCCACATGAGTTACTAAATCTTACCTTGCCTGCTCTGAGTGTAGCTATGAATGCTGGGGAGCATCACCAGCTGCATAACCAGTTGTAGAAACAGCAAGCAACAGAGTTGGACACTGCAAAGAGTGAACTCCGTTTTGTGACTGACTCTGGGGTTTGTCACGACTGAAAAATGTGTAACTTTTTCACTTTGTACAAGCAAAAGACATCCTGGGGAAGAGGCGGAGAGGGGTATACAAACTATAACACAAACTTTTCCACATTATCACATAAAACAGCAGGCTGTTTTAGACCACTTATCCCTGAAATTTTCTCCTCTTTAGTAAATTATGTCATTTGTTTTCTGACATTCAAACCATCCAGATACATCCTCTTATGCTGAAATAGAGCACCCTGTGCTCTATGCACAAAAAGGTAATTGGCTTTAAGTGCAAACAGAAAGCTGCCTAAATAAAACCTCCTTCCTAGTCTGCGTAGATAGGCAGGAGAAAATGGGATGGCTTTGGTGGTGAGATGTCTTGCAGAGAAAAGAAGTTTCTGGAAGGTCACTCCCAGCAGGATAGAGATGCATTAGAATAGTCTGGTATTCAAGCACCACTGCTTATTTCCAAGGAGAGTGGCAATTTCATTTTGGTTGTCCCGGGAGATAATAACCTCCTAAAATAGAGTATTTCACACTCCTCTGTAGGGTAACTGCATGACTCCAAGGAAGATGGGCAAGCACAGAGCAGAGGGCACTGTGCAGAGAGCACAAAACCTACTGAGATGCAGAGAAGCCCTCACTCTTCCTCAGCTTTGGCTTGTGCTTCTTCTCAGTTCTGTACCCATAGTGATCTGAGCTTCACCCCCAATTTGGCCCTCCAGTATTTTTTGTGGCTCCAAGGTGAAAATTGCTTAGGTATCCAGTCATCAAATTCATCTTACTCGAGATCATACTTCTATAGCATCAAATCACTAATACTCACAAGTAATATTAATGTTATTAATATTACTGTTAATACTCTGCTTCCAAGATCAAGCTGACACCCTCAGGTTGTTTCTAAATACCCTGTTGAAACCCTGAACATACTTGAAGCTCCTTTTTACCCCAGTTTGTTACTTCACCCTGTGAGAAATGCAAGATGCAGGGAGGCATAGAGGGTAGGAGGATAGGAGAGCCAGTGAGAGAACAGAAAGATCAAGGAAACCCGTGCAAAATCCAGACACACCACCAGCCTCACTTGTGTGATCTGTACCCTTGTCGGTCATAGCAAGCCAATTAGACTTTCTCAGTACAGTGCCTATTCATGAGCCTGAATACCTTCCTGTGTTCAAGCGCTGTCAACAAAGAACTTTGCTCTGAGCTGTCCAAATGTTCTATAATTAAGATGAATTAGCAAGTGGAGAAGCAACAGCAGCAAGAAGAAATAAGAAGGAACCAATTGTGCAGAATACTAAGTTCCTTTCTCAAGCTTTAGGTGTGAACTGACTGACCTGTGCACTTTCTTTGCTAACTTTTCTCTTCCTTTTTTTTTTTCCTTCTCTTTCCTTTGGTAACAGATGAGTGAAAAGGACACAACCCCCTAGTAAACTGAAGCACTATTTCTTTTGTATCTTTTTTTTTCTTTTATGCTACACTTTACAGAGCCCTTTAAGCTCACAGAACTTCTCATCTCCTCCCTGAAACACTGATTAAACCAGAAGTCAGATGTGGTGAGAAGCAATCGAACAAGGGGAATGTGTTCCTGCCACCTAGAGTCTGAAAGCACTGCTCTGGTCATCAGAAAGTGCACTTTCTCTAGGTGAAAGCAGAGATTTAAATGGCTTTCAACCTTGAATTTAAAGTGACCATAAGTATCCTTCAGGACATGGGAAGGGGAAAGGAGATCTTTTTTAGCCTGGATATTTTTTTCTGTCTTCTCCTTTGTGGTCTGCTAGAAAGAAGTGATGTTTGGATATGCAAGACTCATGTCCAGAAGCAGCTTGGCTCTCTTTTTTGGCTTTCCATGCTGCAGGTCCCAAGAACAGTGGAAAAATTGAGTAACCAAATGGCAACAACAAGCCTACATGGACATAGTTTCTTAGTAGATTTTTCAGTCTCACAGGGTCCTCAGCCCTTAGAAAAAAAAACTGTAAGATGCTACTTCTCTAGCCTTGTTTGTACTATTGGCTGCTGGAACTGCTCCTCCCCACAAACAGCAAAACAGAAGAAATAATAGACAAAATTAACACTTTGGATCTAATTCTGGGAGCAGAGCCCACGGGTGGGAGAATGCTACAGCTCCCTCCTTGAGCGTTATTTGGGTGATCAAGGGATCTGCCAGATGCATGTTTTGGAACAACTTCCTGACACCCCCAGAATCGTGGGGAGATGAAGGTTAGTTTTCTGACCTAGGTGAAAACAGGTTACTCAGTTTGAGACAGCTTGGGGCATGAAACTGCTCTCAGGAACTACTATCTAAGTAAAGAAAGTCTGTGAGGTTAAGGCAGTAGCAGAAGTGAATACTTCTAAGGATTGGCACGCTGTATTTTGATACTTATCTGTCTCTTAATCATCCTTGAGGGTCATAAATCCCAGGAGAGTCCTTAGGCCTTTCCTAAAAAGATTTGCTAGATGTGACTGAACTATGTCAGAGGCATAAAAAGAGCCTTGCTCAGCAGGGGTTTCTGCTCACAAGAGAAAGGGCAGTTCTGGAGCTGGCCTAGAGACTAAGAAAAGAGGTTTAGTTTGTTTGGGGTATGCAATAATATTCTTTTTAAAAAAAAAAAATCAAATTGTTTAGGAGAACTTTATATCCTCTTGCTATTATGGGAGGTTTTGGCTTTTTCTCCTTCTGGTGGATTTCTGCTTCTCTGACCTAGGACACATCTTTACTCCTAGGCTAATAAAAGCTCTTCATTTGGCACATGAAATGGGCCATTACTCTTTAAAAAGAACAATAAGATGTGGCTTTAAGACTGTACGTACCAGCTTGTTAAGGCAAGGTGGACCTTTCAGTGTGGTTTTGCTACATATTTTTTGCTAATAGGAAAGGGGAAATGGACAGGAGGCAGCCCATTTTGCTGGCAAACAGTGTAGAAAACTGCTTAGTTTCTTTCACCATGGGAAAAAAAACTTACCCAGTTCAATCCCCAGCATCCTCCTTGCCCAGAGAGCTCCTGTAATCAGATTCAGCCATTCAGAGATGCTGAGAAGTAACGGTTGCATGGAAAGTTCAATACAGAGAACATTCAGTATCCAGGCACCCCTGGCCCCGAGGTTCATCATCATTGCAGAAATGTAGCTGTGTTCCTCATTACAAGCAAGATTGATGTATTTACATCGCCCTGCAGCTCTCCTTAATCAGCTATCTAATTTTAGGCCTTTGCATCGAGGCTGGAAAAAGGGAAAAGGGAGGGAGGGTATTGACAGAGTTCTTAAAATACTGTAGTAAAACCATACACTTGTTAATCATTCTCTTTATCTGATTTATACCCAAAAGATATAAACTGTTCTTCCCTCCCTCAACTCCTTTACTCCCTCCAGGATTCACATTGCAAAGAGCTAAGATCAACTGCAAAAAAAACTTTGGTGAAGTTTCACATTGGATTTAGTTCTCTGTACCAGGTACCTCATTGCAGCGGTGCGCTGACTTAACCCCTTCTTAGCTTCTTGGTTGCAATAGAGAGAGCCTCAGCTCTTAAGCACTATTGGTCTGACCTATTGCCAGTCACAATCCCAGCAACTTTCCATCCTTTTGGCCCATTTCAACTACATTTGAATAAGCAGCGTTTTGACAGCAGATAGCCAGAAATGTTGGGTAGCTCCTGCAGGGAAACCCGGGAACTGTAGTCCCAGAAATCATGAGAGCATTCTGACTCCTGCAGGCTGGTGATTTATTTCTATGTTTCTCTGGAAGAGCAATGTCAATAAAAAGTTATTACAACTCTTTCTTTTCCTATAAAACCAAGTCAATAAGATATTATTGCAGTGGCTTGTTTTAAAGGAAAGCCTGGCAGCCAAAACCACACAGAGAAATAAGAAGGGGACTGGGAGGAATCCCCTAAATACAAAAGGTCTGTGTTTATCCACCAAGTGTGTCTGAGGCAGCAGTTCAGGCTCTGAATGTCATAAAGATAGACTTCATGCACAGCCTAGATGCTCTTATAGTCTTTCACAGCAGCACTAGCTAGGGAAGTGCAACAGTCCCTCCCAGCCAGAGCCCTCTCCTAGCAGCAGCTCTCCTCCCTTTGGGCCACAGACAAGATCCTCACAGACTGAAAATCACTGTACTAGATTATTCTTCAGTGGTGGATTTTATTATTTCCAAGCCAGAAGTGACCTAACTTGATTCTCTATTTATTGCAGATCATTCAGATTTATGCTGAAGAGTTAGTGTGCTTTGGGCTGAAATCCAAGCAGCAAGCAGGGCTGCAAGAAAAGCATTACACATGTTCTACAGCTAAAGTACAGAAGAAAACTTCTGGCAAAATCTGTCCAAGGTGATCTCATTACCTGTTTGGTGGGCATCCCATCACCTGCCTGCCTATGTCACACCCTTTTCCATACCTCAGTGTATCTGAATGCCCATTGAGTAGAGTTGCTTAATAGTGGTGTTAACCACTTAACAGTGCTCTAATTCCTACAGTTAGACAGCCGTGAAAACCGTCATCATCCAAAGGTTCAACTTGTGACATCTGGTGTGAGCCCAGCAAAAGCTGGTCCTCATTCAGAATTGACTTCTGAGGACTGTTCCTTTGCTTACATAGTCCAAATGAAATATATGCATTTCCCAGAGTAGTAGAGAAAAAAACCTTATCAGTCTGATGTTCACTAACCTCATTACTGTATAACTGATGGCAGAAAGAAGCAGGGATGGGCTGGTTACAGCTAGTCCATTAATCAGTTCCCTGGTGAAGCATCTCAGCTAGAGTTAAAATTAACGTTAGCAAATTAATCGGGACTTCACAATGGAAACCGCAAAGCATATGGTGTCAGCTAATGGAGAGGCTGTAGGGCTGAAGCATGTGAAACTTCGTGTCTTCCTGAAATCTAATTAGACCCTAATGGAAGGAAGACTGAGTGAAGGCTCTTAATTGAAAATTACACTTCCAGTTCAATCAAAGCCTGCTTCCGTGTTGCTATTAACGGCCTTTTAAAAATAGCTGAATTCTACAGTGACCTTGCATACAAAGTGTTCACTTACAGAGAGTAGCTGTATGGATAATCAATGGATGCCTCAGTGATGGATTTGGACCCATTCTGTAATAATTTATGACTAGTGTGTATTGACCTGGTTACTGGGATGTTGTCTGTATGAATGAATATATGGTTTAATTTAATAGGAGCTGTCCAGAAAGAACAAACAAGCAGATAAAAACATCTCAAGACAAGCCACTCCTTGGCAAACACTTCAGAAGTGTTAAGACATAATGCACAGACAGGGAAAAGCCTGGAAATAGTCACATACCCAAAACGGAAAAAAAATTCCAAAGAAGTAATAATTGGAGAACAATTATTACTCCAGGTTCTCAGTTTCACTTAACTTTGAACATGTAATGAAGGTACACAGATTAGCAAGGCACCCAAGTGCAATTGCTGTAGGCTCCCTCTATAACTTCTCAGCTGCAGAGCCGAGTACCAAACAACTTACCTAAATGCCATTGGAAACCACAAGACAAAGACAATGAGCTGCCTTCAGGATAGGCACCAGAATATCTCCATCAGGAGCAGCAGGAATTATATGACTGTCACACTCTAAAATCAAAGCTAGAATTTGCTCAGCAGGGACTCCTTGGTGAAAGCAAGGTCAGAAGTACTTGCATCATCTCAGACCTTCAAACTTCAAGACTTTCTAACTAGTTTCCTGAGTTCTCAGCCCCATGCCTGAAACTTTCCATGTCAAGGCAGCTGAAGGCAACTCTGCTCAGCTGGGTGAATCATTCCACTTTCCACTTTAGTACACAACCCAAAAGTACATCTCATAGCTGCCTAAGTGCTCTGTGAGGCATCCTCTAAACTTGCTTGTTTGCTTTCAGTCGTACAGTGAGTTCGTCCTCTATTTCCCTCTCCTATAGCTCAGCTTACCTGTCTCGATGTCCCCCTAGCCACAGCACTCCCCAAGGTTTGCCACCCCACTGCTCTGCCTCGCAGGCTCAGAGACTTCCTTGCAGCTTCCACACCTTCACCTGCCAGTTTAATTTTTATGGCTTGGTTTGCCTTTATTCTCAGCAGTGGTTGCTGTGCTGCTTCTCGTATCAACCAATGATTATGATGCACCCTATGAAGGTTTGCTTTCCTGAAACAGCTTACCCTATCTGAAAGGCAATGATTCTTAGGATCATTGGGATTTTTTCTCCCCAAATTGTGTTTGTGAGTCCTGTGTAATTCACAGGGGTTTTTTCCACTGTTCTGACTCTGGCATAGCATTACATAAAGCCTCAATGTCACTCATTGCCTCCGATGTGAGTTCTCCCTTCAGTATACTTCTGTCCCTCTTTTTCTCTTGGACGTGAGGTTTTACAGGCTGTGACAGGAGATGCATGAGCGGTCATTTGTTCATGGTTTGTCTGACACTGACTCATGGATTAGTTTCCAAGCTCAAGTTTGGAATGGAGCAGAATGGGTGGGATTCTTACATCAGCTTGAGAAAGTAACGCTCAAGATCATCCTTTCATGTTCTGAGCCATCTGAGGAATTATTTTCTAAGTGCAAAACATGTTAGGTAATAGGGAACAATTTATATCTAAAATCAAAATACTTAAAACTATCTGGATTATTTCACTCTGTATCCCCTCCACTCACCTCACAAAATAGGATTCAACTGCTGCTTCAGGCAGCAAAGGCTGAAGCAGTCCATTGACAAAACCCCAAGAGACCCTCTCTATTTCTACACAGGGATTTTTCCTCCTCTTGGGCTGTGCAGTGCAAAAAGCATGGAAATTATTCTCAAAAGAGTCTCTGCAGTGAACAGCCACAGGGACAGTTCTTCTGCTTTAAATGGTGAGACCTTAATGAATCCAGGTGCTTTACTGGAGACTCATTGCAAAGCTAGATAGTCTTGTGAAATGCAGCTGGCAAACTGTAATGACAGTATGAGAAACATAACCCAGTGATAACCTGTAAATGCTTAAAGCAGCTTATGGAACACCAAGTAAATACCCATCCAACCAGAGTTTTGCATAAGGTGTCTCCATATTTATTCCAGTAGTTCAGTAGGTAATTAATTACCATGCCACAGGTAATTAGCAAATTAGTTAAAACAACTGTACCAACAAAGGTAAGTAATTACTGCTAATAAATATTACATCTGTGTATATTTAAATTCCCACAGCCAGCTCTGCATTGATTTACAGATGGTGTCAAGCAAGCGTTACTTCCTTCTGATGCAAACTGAAGAAACCCCTACATAGGACAGTGTGATCTCACATTTAGGTCAGGACCTCTGGGTGATTTACAACCCAAGCTTTAACATAAGGTACATTCCCAGTCACTGTCCTTCACATACACACCCCATTTCAAACAACCAGCCATATCTATCCATTACTGTAATGATCAAATCACCTCGTATTTGATTAAGTCAAAAACAAGACTCCTCTTAGGAAAAAAAAGAAAAAAAGAAAGAAAAAAAGAGGATGTAACTGTCTCAGAATTACAAAGGATGGACAAAAAATAGCCATCGGTCTTTGAATCTCCCTGTTGTCATTCTGTTTCACTGACTCTATTTAGGAATCAATTGATTTTAACAATGTAGTTGAGAAACACTAAGGTGTGTCTGCCCATTATCCACAGGTTTATACTGGAAATGCTGCACAGTGACACTCCATCATACAAAGCAGAGGCAGTGGCCTGAGTACCATATACCAGTATAACTGGACCAGTGTCAGGAACCTGAAGGCATGCAAATCCCAAACAAAGGCAAAGCAAACATTTTAAGCCATGTTTATGGCAGTTAAAACCCTAATAAATCAAAGGAAGTTATGGTTCCTCCACCTCTTCATGTCCTTAAGTCAAGACTACAGGCACTGAATTTCTTCCTTTCTCTAATATAAGTTTCTAGGCAGAAACTAGGTAGCTCTACCCCAGTGACTTACTTACTGCTATTCCTGTCGAGTCCATCTCTGCTATTGCTTCTTCTGAAGGTGACTTCTGGGTAACCTCATATCTTCTTTGATTTCCACATAACTCCTTCATGTCTGCACATCATTGCCATGTACAGCTAATTCCAGATATGCCATTTCCCTTTGATTCAAGTGAATAAACAACTGCATGGAGGTATTTTCCACATCTCTTTGTTGGTGGTAAATTCTTCCTACCCAGTGTTAAGACTCCTTCATATGTTTTTATTCTCCAGGGTGTCTGTTTTTTCCTGTCTAGCACTTCGGCAATTTACCACATCTCACAGCAAAATGTTGTATTTGAGATAATATTTAAACGGGAAATTCTCTTGCTTGTTCTAGTGCAGTAGGTTTCCAACAAGAAATCAAAGAGCTTTGATCTATTTTAGCATGTTTGAGAAAACAGGTAAAATTCTGCAGCCTGAGTTGAACAGGACGCTGGTAAGAGTAGTCTAGTGATCTTAAAAATCCACCTGTCTATTAATTAGCCCACTGGAAAAAGCTCTGTTTTTCTAAGCTTTATTGTAAGACTATTTCTAAGCTTCGTAAGATTGAACCAACCAATGTATAACTCACAAAGTGAAAATGGGATTGAACGTGACACACTGCAACTCAGATGCCCCCTTCAATCCAATTCTGGGCTATCACCATCATGTTTCAGCCTGTCTCATCAGACTGCCAAGGCAGCATCTTTTTTAGGGGCAAGATCCTCTATCACTGAACCAACATCACACTGGGATCCAGCAAGAATAAATGTCTCTTACCAAGCTCAGTGGAACTTCCTGATGTTTTGTGTATTTTCATAGAGCCCAAGAAATTTGGATTCACTTCTTCCTGAATGAGTCTGGTTAACTCACACATTTGCCCATCCGCAAACTGGAAGTAATAAACGTTATTTCTTTTGTGAAGTGCATCGAGTTGTTTTCATGGATGATGTGGAATGGCCTGATCCATCAAATATTCACCTGCAAGTTCTGAAGAAACTGTTCCTTTGCAAATTTACATCATAGTTGGGAGGTGGGTAATTATCCTAATTGCAGGTAGTGGGGTTTTTATTATTGCTTTTTAGATAACAGTGGAAACTTAAACATGGTCTTCTGATTTCTGTCTTTTCCAACTTCTTTTTCTGTCCTCTAATTGAAGCCTTTTTCATAGCAACAGCAAAGAAAGATTGGAAGAAATGAGAAAAACATCTAAAAATTAGAAATCCGAGCAAGGTTTTCACAAGACCTAATCTTCCTTTGCCAATCCAAAACCACCCTCAAAAACAACCTAATCACCTGCCTTTGTCACTGACTCTGTGAACACAGAGGGAGCTGTTCCTTCATTTTAATTGTCCTGATTCCTTTTTAATTATAGTACCACTTCTGTTCTGCTCAATACCATAAAATACTGGAAGAAGATGTTGGATTGCAGCCTAATGCATTTTGGCTGAATCAAGACTCCCAAGTTTCAAGTTTCTTTCCCCACTTACAGACACAAAAAACCTTTCTTAATTAATGAAGTTTTGTCAGAGGCCTCTTGCAATTTGTGCAAAAGCTTTTTCACACGATCTGGTTTTGCAAAGGTTCTCATTTGCTTGTCTGAAGTTAACTTCCCTTCACTGTGTTAGTAAGTAAAACGCAAAGCTTCTGACAAATTTCATACAAAAGTGAGTTCCTCAAATTTAAGATAAGCATTTTTGTTTATTGGCAGTATATAAACTGGGAGTGAAATTATATCTCTGTCACAGGCAGAAGAGCTTTCCAAGTCAGTTGTGTTTCTTAACACACTTCACATCTGGAATTCAAAACAGGCAAACTGGCTGCAATGCTTTGCTTCTGGTGCATGGGAAGTCTGAGTGAATGACAACAGCGATCCGCTTTAGTCTAATAAATCTCTGACACTATTAGCTATAAATTTAAGAATTTAAAAATACTTTTCCCAATAGCAATAAACAAACATAAGTAAAGGTAAAAAAGTTCATACATACAGAGTTAATAATTTTTCTTTAAATGTTTGCTCTTTCAATGTTGTCTACAAGTTGGATCCAGAACAGCTTATTGGACAGTTGCTTAGGACTAATATGAGAGTGAAATGACAGCTGGATCACAATATCTTCAACTGTACATATTTGATGATGCCTGGGATCCTGATACCTCATTCATTCAGAAAAACAAACCTACAGTTTTAGAGTGGGATTTCTCCCACACAGACTTAGTTTTACAAATCCCACATTTCACACATCCCACAGTTTCATTGCCATTCTTTCAGTTGCTCCCAAAGATATTAAGCACAAAAAGCCTTGAACACTATCCCGTCAAAAGACTAGACACTCAGCTGGGAAGAGAAATCTCAGGCTTTTCCCTGACACAGTAGCATCTCTACCATAAATCTCTTCTGTGCTAGAAACAAGAATTATCTCAGACTACGTGTTGCATCAGGCTCCCATAAGACCAAGAACAATTTCAAAGTTTTTTGGAGAGTGCCAAGTATGTGTTTTGAGTCTGCTTTCCCCAAAAGAGACATGGGGTGGTAGAAGTAATAAGAGCAAGGCAAAACTTATGAGAAGTGTGCCTCTTCTCATACTACTCTGAAAAAGTAAACCTTGTAAGGCAGATGTCATGGGACTTAACCCACAACCAAAGGGCATTCGGGTAGTATCCTAGAAATTCATGGCTGAAAGGAGTAAAATAGGATTTGCTCCATCTCCTTAACTAACCGGACAGAATAGAAATAGTTCATCTCCTGTAAGAAGTTTGTCTCACTCATCCTTAAGCATTTTCAAGACCAGGAATCTACAACCTTTCTACATTACCCATCCTAATACACATCTGTATTTCCAGTTAGAGAGCAGTACAATATTCCAGGACAAGAAACTAGCACACAGAGTATACTGGAAATAGTTCCAAGTTTTAGTAACAGGATGCTGCACTTCAGCAAAGAACAGTTTTCAGGAAGACCAACTCAATGAAACGAATTATTAGACCAACTCATAAAGCTTCCATGCATACAAAGCCCCTCACATTCTTTCATGTTGTTATTCACCATCTGTGCTCAGACCTTCAAAAAGTCTGTGCAAGTCCAGCACCTACATCCAACAGGACATCAGTGAGACTCAAACTCCTAAATCTGTTGGGTCATTCTGAAAACTCTCTTTTTTATGAACAAGTTCATTCTTTACGCGAAGTAAAACCATTATTTCCACTTCTCCTGTCACCTTCTCATTCCAGGAGCTGTCTCTATCACAGCACTCAGTAAAAGATACTCCTTCACTTAAAATGGTCGCTGTCTTCCATATGTTTCTCTCATGCATGGATAGATTAAAAAGCTGCTGCTCATTTCTTTCTGAAGGAGTTAAAATTCACACAGGCCTGCTATACTGAAAAAGTTTTACAGGGATTACAGAAGAATGCAAGAAGCAGAGAAACATTTGAGCCTTTTCCTTCTTTTACTCTAAAACCTGTTTGCAGTTATGAAACAGGGACTAGAGACCTCATTCACACTGCTTCTGGCAGCATTTCTGTTCCTTTTAGCTCTTGGCAATGCCTACATACACCTAGAAATGCAGAAAAACTTTCTGAGAAGAGATTCTTCCAAATCACGTTTGTAAGTGGAGTAATCCATGCTTGACCTATATACAAACCATTTTGAGCTTCACCACTGCAATTCAAAGTGGCACCTGCCAGTTAACAACAAAATCTCCTTATTACTTGAACAGGAGAAAGAAATTTGATTTGATTTGCTAGTTCACTAAGGATACATCTGCAGGGCTGTAGAGGGAGACGTGAGTGGCATTTTCCTCATCAGTCTGAGTGTCCATGTCACCTGGCTGGCTTTTTGCAGCCCAGGCTGAATCCCAGGAAAGGCTGACCCTGAGCACCAGCAAAGTAAAGCAGTTGTCAGGTAGGGCAGCAAACTGAGAGGGGGAGGAAAATCACATCCTGAGGTATGGAGGAGATGCATTTGTCACAATTCTGGGCTGCCTCAAAGAGGAGGTCAGTGAGGTGGGAGGTGACCTCAGAGGAGATGACAGTCTCCCAAGCACAGAGATCATCCAGACCAGTCTCTCCACCAGGCAGCCTCAGTAAAACCCATGCCCTGTCCCAGGCCAGCAAGGAGCCAGCAAGGTACAGGCAATGCAAGGAGTGACCCTCCAACACCAATGGGTTTTGTCCCCCAGGATGAGAAGCAGCAAATGGCTGGAGCAAGTGTTTGCTACCACAGCGTTACTGGTACTCGAGGCAGCTTGCTTAAAGCCATTAGAGGCGCTTCCCCTTGAGTTAGTCATGCTCTCCAACAGAGGTGTGCTTTAGGCCGCTAATAGGATAGTTGGGCTATTACAAAGGCAGATGTCAAAGAAAACAAAATTCAGGCACTTGTTGCTGTGATAGAGGAATGGGAGTCTGATCGCTTCACAGATAATTCTTACTGCTGACAAGGAAACAGCATTTTTCAGCTCCAAAATAGACTGAAAGCTTTAGCTAACTATGTCTTGCAGAGTACCCCAGTGGCATAGTGGCTGCACCTATTTTAATACATAGGGAATCTGAGTTACAGAGACTAAACTCGTCAAAAAGGCAAGTTGAGGCTTCCTTTGAAAGCTTTCCAGAAGGTGGCTGTTCCACCAGCATGCATCTCAGGACGTGTAGATGAACTCTTTTCTCCTAGAAGAAAACAGAGTATGAAGTACA
The DNA here is from genome assembly GCA_026413425.1 of Tringa solitaria. Taxonomy (NCBI): domain Eukaryota; kingdom Metazoa; phylum Chordata; class Aves; order Charadriiformes; family Scolopacidae; genus Tringa; species Tringa solitaria. The sequence continues at coordinate 16,087,862 of JAOXJM010000079.1, forward strand.
ACTGCCTGGAGGTGTCACAGAGGTATTACTAAGTTAGAAAAGAAATCAGTCTTCACAATATTCACATTTTTATCAAAAACTATTTGTTCCCCAGAAAACTGATACATTTATTTTTTAAAAGCTAATTTTTTAGCAGAAAAGTTGACTGGCCATTTTTTCTGATGCCTGAGTCTACTCTTGCTCTGGGAGACAGATCTTCAAATTACTGCGTGTTCCACAGTCCGCCGGTGGGAACGAAACCTTGCACACTCCCTCCTTGCTATCATTCACAGTGCTGAGAATATGAGTCATTCCCTGGTATAATGCTGGCAAACAGCAAACCAAAAAGCCATCATGAAAACAGAAACACTCTCAGGGCTTAAATCAACAATATTAGTCAGCCCAAGGTTGGGGTGATGAGTTAAAATGGAATTCCTTATTACTTCACTTTTCTTCTCGTAAAGTGAAATAGAAAAAGAACAAAGTGATTCCACAGTGAAGGAATTTCTTGCCACGCTGAGTCTGCAGAGCCAAGAAAGCACTGCGCTCTTGGCAAACATGATCAGAGGAGACCAGTCCTCATTTTCTTTGCAAGGAAATGGTTTACCTTGAGGGTGTCTGCAGACAGCTGCCCTCCCCCAAATATATTCACAGGGCCCTGCAAAACAGTGTGGTCTACAAAGCCTGCCAAGCCCCCCAGGAACCCTACAGAAAACTACAAACCAAGACGAGTCAGCATGGCAGAAGTTAGCAGGCAGGAACAAAAGCACGCTTATTTAGCCTCCAGTGACAATGACAAATCAAAACCCATTTTCATCAGACGGCCGTCAGCACATTTGCAAAAATTAAGACCTGACCATCGGCTCCTGCATTTTAAGGGCAGACATGACTCTCAACAGATTTGTTTCCCGCTCTTCCTTTAATTTCATCCATGCAGCTGAATTGGCCTCCTTCAGACTTCCCACCTGAGAGACAAGCTGTCAGTCTTCAGAGCTGAGATACAAAAGCTGCACTTTGCCTTTCGGTGCTTATCTGGGAAACAATACTTGGCTGAAGCGCTCTTCAAACCAGTAGGTTGGTACAAAAGCAATTTCAAAAATAGTCACTGCAGTGAGATAACAAGAAGGAAACACATAACAGTTCTGGTAATTAAGAGCTAGGACTGCCTGCACTTGTGATGATTTTCTATCACTGGGAAACCTGGAATCAAGGCTGGACAGCTTTTCCAGTCAAGCTGTTGATGAAACAAGGGTCAATAACAGGGAAGCAGTCTGCTCTGCCAAACAGAAAATATCAGGACAGTCACAACGGGGGGAGGGGTTGACCTAATGAATTAAGAAACAGTCAGACCACAAAACTAAAAAGCATTAAAAAAATCTGGAAACAACCCCCTTAGAGCACATGTGCTCTCATAACATTAGTTCCAAGTGTTTCCGTCTGTTCAGTCCTCCAAGCTGAAGGCAATGTTACCCCCCGTGTAGACATCATTTCCCTGTTTCCCCATTTGCCATGTTAATGGCAAACCTCTCTGAGCTGACTCATCTAGATACGCAAATCACAGGCCACCCCTGCCTGGAGCCACAGCATTCTCTCCAGCATGGCTGTCTGATGTGATCCTCCCACTAGAGGTGGATGGCATCCTGCTGGTCCATCTACCAGTGAATGCGAAGCTGATTTGCAGTAACCCCTTACGCTCCACTCGTACTTGAAACCTGAATGTCTCCATGTTCCTGGTGCAAAGAGGAAAGTCTGAAGTAAAGCTTGAAATTCTGCCCATGGAGCAAGTATCATGTCTCTCCAAGGCTTTGCAGCTTCTCTCAGCTGAAGGGAGATCATCATTAATGGGAGCTGTCAGTGAGCTTGCTGCCTCCTTCATTTTTTTGTAGTCGTTTCAGAGACTTCCTGCATCAATTGCTCTGGGACAATCTAAGCTGACTCTAGATGAAAACCTAGAAAGCCCAAGGATCACCCTCTTCTGAAGAGTCAGCCATCCATTGCAATTATTGATAATAACATACCTGGTGCCTATCTCAATGTCTACAGCCCGGGAATTTGCCTGAGGTGGCCAGAAAGCTTTTCTCAGTGAATAGTGGATAAAAAGCCTATTTTATTCATAGCTTCCATGTTTTCCTTACTGTTTTGGCATGGCAGTTTCATTCCTCGCCAAGAAGTTTCCCTGCCCAGCCACGAGGATCACACTGCCTTGGAGACATGCCCCTCCAACTCAGGTTTTGAGTTATAATTATCAAACAGGCAATGTACTTCACAGAGAGAGCAAACTGCACAGCAAAGCCCACTCCTGCTGAGCCCAGCTGTGGAAATAGTGTTGTTTGGGACCTTCCTCTACAGTCGTACCCATAATAAACCAGGACATCCTCCATTCCACTCCAAAGATGACGCTCCAGCAAGAATTACTGGGACATTTTTGGCCTGGCATCAGCCATGATATTGTCACACTGTGAGCACACCTGCTTACTGGTAACAAACACTACCATATTGTAAGAAAGAAGCTGCCATAAGTTTTGTTCTTACACATCCTTTGAGGTATTTTTCCTCCATGATGCCCCATCCCTTGGTGATTGTGAACGCAGATCCATTTCAATGTTGCAGGAGGCTTCTAATTATTTTTCTTTATTAAGCTGTTTATTTAGTAGTCTCGCACAGGGAGTTGTGTTTGCATGGGGAAAAAACAAACAAAATATGAGCCTTCCTTTATTGCTAAAATCAACGTTAGCGCTAATGACAGATGAGCTTTCCCATATTTATAGCCCCAGTATGCTGGAAATAAGATGAATAGCAGCTCCTCCAACATCACCTTAGGAAACTACTCAAGGCGGCTATTGTTTTTGTGTTTCAAGAGTCTAATTTACATAAACATTAATTAGATAAATATGGCACGTATGACCTCACAAAAACACTCAGGGTATCATATTCTGTTTGCTTGCCACAACTGTGTTTTCAGTGACCTCACTGTAACATTAAATCATACCATTATTTTACTTAACCTGAAAACCAAACCAACTTCAGAAGCCAAAAAAGCCCTGTTTTTATGGAATGCATTGGCTGTTTTAAATATCAAAGCATTTTTTTCTTTCAACTTATTAAACCCATTCCAATGACAATAAACTGACACATGAAGTTTATTGCTATGGAGCCTATTTAGCAAAACAATACAGACACGGGATCATAGAAATGTTGGTATGATGGGACCTCTGGAGGTCACCTAGTCCTACTTACTGCTGGGAGTAGGGCTACTGCCAACACTAGAGCTCATAAGCTGTGTCTTTGATTCTGATGTGTGGCTATGCAATAACAAGCCAGGGTAAATTCAGTGCCCCTTGCTCAGGAGGAAGATCAGTGGAGAGGACAAAACTTAACTTCAGGCAGTGCAAAGTGCCCGTGACCTGCCCCCAGTATACCAGCCTCTTCTCTATCAGGCTGTGAAACCTCGGCCACTGTGCTGAGATGGTTTGCAAGAACTGATAGGAGTGGCCATTTTCCATCTCAACAAAGACTTCACAAAGCCAGGCAATATACAGTGCATCTCTCCTGCTGCTAATTGCATTTTTTAGACACCAGGCCCCCTGAAGAATCAAAGAAATGCCTGAGACATTCTTGTTGTGCTCAACCACACATGCAGCTGTGTGTGGGCACACCATGTCTCTCAGATCATTGCAAACTAATTAAGGGCTTCCCTCCACACATGGATAATTATTATTATTATTCCAAATGCATTGATTCATGAAAGTAGGTTCAGAAACAGTAACTCCCTTGTTCCTGGGTAAAGAGGATGTTGTGTAGGCTTCTGGTACTTTCCACTAGAGTTTCAGTGTCTGTCTGATTGTTGCCAGGTTGCATCCTTCCTATTTCTTGCCCTTAGAGGGAGCTGTGCTAGAGAAGATGGACAAAAGCTGGTGTTTCCAGAAGGAACAGCAGCAGCAGACTGTGTCAAATTTTTCAAAAGCTTGCCACATTGAAGGAAATCAGGTCTGAACTTCCCTAGGAGCCAAGCTTCCAAAAACCCAGGCCCAAGCTAATAAGTAAGATTAATAGCATCAAACACTGGAGACCCCAAGGGAACATCATGTCATCTTGTTCAACCCTCTGCATAATGCAAATGAGATAATTCCATCTTGCACTCAGTGTGGCATGAAAGCACATTGCCCAAAAGGCAGCTGATTTGACAACTTCAAAAGAGGCCAAATCCATACAAGGTTAAAAAGTCCTCCTCTATCAGTTCAGAGAAAGATGGGAGATATGGACTAATCTTTGCTGCATCCAGTGCTTAAATTATTTGCTTGTCACACTTAGCTGCTGCCCAGATTAGCCAAGGCATTTGGCTAATTTCTTTCAAGAGGAGGAAGTTGAGGTCTACAGAGATCACGTGGTTTATTTGCAAATATGCATAAAATCAACTTCCTCTGAGTAAGGAATGACTTGGGCAACTCTGTCCCTGTCTCTAAGATCCTGTTTGATATTTCTGAACCAAAAATGTTCACTCATCTTCTGCTCTTCTCTCGATGCATTCTGGACCTGCATCTCATCTTCTTTTGCTTCCTTTTGTCCATCTCTGAGGAGTTAATTTGGCTTCCCCAAAGCTTGGGGGATCTTTTTAGTCTGGAGAAGAGAAGACTGAGGGGGGATCTGATCAATGCCTATAAA
>JAOXJM010000079.1:16092602-16130684 GCA_026413425.1 Tringa solitaria
GAAGTTCCATCTAAACATGAGGAGGAACTTCACTTTGAGGGTGGCAGAGCCCTGGAACAGACTGCCCAGAGAGGTGGTGGAGTCCCCTTCTCTGGAGACATGCAAAACCCACCTGGACATGTTCCTGTGCAACCTGCACTAGGCAGACCTGCTTTGGCAGAGGGGTTGGACTAGATGATCTCCAGAGGTCCCTTCCGACCCCATATCATTTTGTGAGTCTGTGATTCTTTCTCATTTTCACACACATACAAACACAACTGCTAAAATGAAGGGCTAGACAAGACCTGTACCTCTCTGCACCGCTACTGACCTCTTCAGCACTCCCACATGCACCTTGTACCGTCTTCCCATATTGAGTGGATATTACTCTAATTTCTTATAGAAACAGTCACCTTCTACGCTTACCTTAACTACAAGGTAATGGTAACAGAGAAGCGCCATGAGAGTTTCATCCAGACAGCAGTCTCATCTATCTAACCAGGAAGTTCCAACAACTGGCTAGATATTCAGTTCTGAATACCAAAGTCAAACCCTAACTCCTCAGGGCACCTCTGGGATCATTTGGTCATCTCAGGTATAATGTAACTAGGCTAGGATGTCTTGGGATCTAGTAGGAGTTCACCACCTTTAGGAAAAGTACTAACAACACAAATTAAAGGCTTCAGCCTGTGAAAAGAGCAGAATAGCATGGTCTTCCCAAGTGTCCCTTCCATGTTCAGTGGCCAACAGACCTTATTGCAGCACGTCTTATGTTTCATATATGTTCTACATCTTGTTGCCATGAAAAATATACAAAGACTAGCTATCTCTTGTGGATGAATTCTGTTTTCTGGTGACTGGTAAATCCATCTACAAATTATTGCACAAGACTTTATAACTGGGACCTGCTCTACATTTATACCAATGAGTTCAGGAACACACATTCAGTTCCTTTCCATATTGCACATCCTCATCCTAGCAAAACACTTCGTTCTTGAAGGCACACATTTTTCCTCAATTAAATATGAAAGCTGTTCAAACACAAAGATGACCCTTAATTATACCTTTAAATGCACTTGGTTAGAATTACCTCCTTGCTCATCTTGGGAAAGTATAATAAGAAGTAACACGATAATATGCAGTGCTGTAGCTTTGGAGTAATTGCCTACTATGCTTGAACTCTGTGATGCCTTTTCCAATTACATTTGTAGCTTGCTAATGTTTGGGGATTTTCCAGGATAAATTACGTTAATTGTGTTCCTTGGATCTGTTTTCCACAAAAAGCCCAATAAACAGCAAGAAGAGGGAGGGAGTGAATTAAGTGGTGGAGTTAATTAGATTAGGCTTGTGCTGTAGTGAAGCAGGAAGATTCCACTAAATCCTATAATAGGCCCTAATGAGGATTTTATCATGCTTGTTAAACGGGTCATTTAGTTGTGTGACGGGGCCGCTGAGTGTAATGTAAAAACTGGTTAATAAAAAAAAAAGTCTTTTAATTGCACACACAGGCAAAGCAGTATCAAAAGAGTCCAGCCAAATGGAATAGCCTCCAACCAAATACAGGAAAAGCTCTGCAGTTCTTGTAATGGTGAACATGTAATGTGATTAGGCCACTTAATTTTCCTTGACTGGCATAAAAATTAATGCTCTATGAGTGATTTACACCGGGGAGCTTTTAATAATTCAGATTGATCAAGATGGAAATTACTTAGTTTTTCTGCCTTATTTTGGTTTTCTGCAGAGAGGGTTAAAATGAATGTAGATCTGGTTGCTGTTGAATCATCTGTACCTGTCCCTTTCATAAGTGTTTGTAGAAAAATCCATAACAGAGTCACTGACTACTCTGGGCATTCTCCTTCCAGGGATGGGATGAGACAATCTTTGCATTTTGTTTTCAGGTAGCAGATATCACACAGGAAAATGAGAGTCCTGGAAAACGCACTCCATAGAGTATGCTTCCTTATCAGTTTTAATTTGAAGACAAAGCTTCTGGATATCCTACTTAATACTAGGCACAAGAGCCCATATCTGCCCTGACTTCACCAAGGGGTGTAAACATCTAATACTCTGCTGGTTCTTTGCTCTCCCTCTGCTGAGACCAGCTACAAGAGACTAACTTTAACAGTGCAGATACATCTTAAGGCTAGTTTCAGTAAACAAGAACAGAAGCAAATCTAGGCCATCAGCAAAAAGCATGAAGATATCACTTGATCCATCTGCTTGTCAAAGTTTACCAGTTCAAAATGAGACACATGGTACAGGTCTCTGAGCTCAAACATTTCCTATCTCCTGGCAGCCTGTAATTGGTTGGTCCCTACAAGCTACTTTCTTAGGTGACATCTGGCCTGCATGTCTTCAGAGGAAGAGTCCATCCCTTCCCCTAGCTGTTTTTTCAGCCCAGAGCTCACTGCCACAATATACAGTAAAGGAAGATGTGTCCTTTGTCTTGCCCTGGCCTCTGATTTGGACTTACTCCTCCAGTTTTGCTCCCAGAGATGTTCCCTCTTGATGACTTCTTTCAGCATTCGGTCCAAGCAGCGTGACAACCCCCCCGCGCACTGGCAGACCGTTAGGGCTGCATCTTTTACACTTCCTTTCTTGTGCTTTAAAACATCAATTTGTTTTCTCAAGCCTTCACTGCAGAGAGTGTTTGATTTATATCAATCTCTGTGGCATGTGACAAGGACCAGGTGGTGACTGAGCAGAAGACCACCGTGACTTCCACCCGTCCAGCAAATGACAGCCATTACTCCGAGTACCCCACTGAGACATACCAGCTGCTGCCGCCCCCAGCCCAGCTTGGTGGCACCCCCAGAGGCGACGACATGGAATAGCAGGTCATTCATAAACGCCTCTTCCAGCATCCGGTGGCTCTGATGCCTCAACAACTGAACATCTGCTGGGGAAAATGAAAACAAGAAGTTCAACTCTTTCCTGCTTATTCATTCTACGCTAGTGATTTTTCAACCTTTTTTTGGTTTGCAGGGGTCTAAGAGTATCTCAGCAGCAGCATGTGAAAGCCTCTGCAGTGATTCAAGTCAACTGTTAACAAACTTTCTTTTCCTAGTTCCTTTTTCAGGGGTGTCCTAGAAGTACCCAGAGACGCAGGACTAGCTACAGGTAGAATATCACTGTCCTGATCAACAGTTTCTAATAACATAACAAGTAAGATAAAAGTAAAAATACCTACCCATTAAAAGCATGTCAACACCAATCCACATATTATTAGACAATCAGTTGTGTCTGAGGTTGTTTAAAATCCAAGCTTTAACTGTGACAGATATGTTCCTTACAGAGCAGCTACCAGAAATGGCTATATTTATGAAAGCTACCTCATCTTCCTTCCTTGAGTCCTTCTTACAACTCTCCTGTGCCATATCAACTCCCCAAAACTATGCAAACATTAAATAATTTTCATTGCTTTGCAAGATTTATATCCTTGTTGTACTAAGCCCCCATGTATCATTCTCTTATCCTTTATTTATGTTTAGTTTGTGATCACTAAATTCTCTTCTCTGTGTTTCTACAGCACTTGACACAATGGAGTCCTATCTTTATCTGGATTTCCTCCACACTACAAATATGCAAATATTAAAATTACATTATCTCTTAGAAGTAGTTGTATTGTAGCATGGCTCCTGGGTCAAGTTGGGGCAAGGAAGCTCTTAGAAATAAGGTGGCTCCCAGATAAACTAGAACTGTAGTTTGGCTTCCTTGCTTCTTGCTCTACAGGTTTTCAGAGCTATATTCAGCCAGATTACTACAGACCGATTCTCCTGTCCATCAAGACATTTGCACAGCCATGCCACTCCACATATAGAAGTGATCTCTGTTCCTCACAGCCAGGTTCCAAAGTGCAACCCTGTTGGTGATCCTGGAAACAGCACCAGCTCCTGTTCACAGTCCACTTCTTCAAAATCACATTATCAGTGAGCATAGGGATATTGAAGAGCTGGCTGGGACAACAGGTTAAAATCTTGCTGATGGTCAAAGCCACAGCAATGCCAGCCAGACAAGTAGGTAAATACACTCTGAAAGGAGATTTGAGAGACCCTTACCTTCAACAGGGACTGCTGAAATGGTTAAAGCCAAGCATATATAGCTCTGTTGCCATAACAACAACCGTGTTACATCCATCATACTACAAGATGTAAATGCTTCCAGTGGCCGGATAGCATATTGCCATTTAATGTTTCATTGCACTTCACATTGTGCAACTCAGTCTGTTACTCCCCAGAATTAAGTTCACTTTACCAAATCATTTTGCCAAGGAAAGTCTTCTGGTCCTGTCATCAAAATTATCCATGTATGCATATGTCTGTATGGATGCACACATGTAGGTATATGAGAGCATCCGTCATATATACAGCTTAGACTAATAACTCGGCAATAACTAATAAACACGGTCTAGGAAATGTGATCTATGGAAAAAGATTCAAAGAATTGACGTCAAACGGCTTAGAGGACAGGGGAGAAGATCTGTCAATGGTATTCAAATGAGTTAACAGTTGTCACCGAGGGAGAGAAAGCCCCTTGCTTTGACTTTAGAGTTAGCCCTGCTTTGAACAGGAGGGTGTGCTTCTGACATCTGCCTGATTTCATGATATGTCATCTCCTTGCATCCGTTATGGACAGAGCAAAAACAGTGGTGTTAAACTCTTAAACTGCAGCAAAGGAGATTTAAGTTAGATATCAGGAGAATTAGGAACTAGGTAACTCAGGAAAGTGTGATGACTCTTGCAGGGTTTTAAGAACTGCATAGAAAAACATCTCCCTGGAACAGCCTCTGGGGTGAAGGGGTGGATTAGATGATCTCTAGAGTCTCTGCTATATGTCTGATATCTGTGATTTGATACATTTTCTGACAAAAGCCGGGCGAGGAGGATGTACTTGAAAGGACTGTATTGCTTCAGAGTAGAGCAGACAGCCCTGTGCTTTCCCTTCCAATCGATGAGGCTCTCAGAGCACAAAGTGCTGAAATAAACTCAAGTCATTTTAATTGGCAACTTTCTTTGTTTAAACAATAAAGAAGTAATATGGGTCACTTCTGCTGTGAAGCAGCTATCTGTCAGACACAGAAAAGACTTGTACAACGAGACAGGAAATGCTGACTTCGTGTTCTCTTCTACTATATTTGTGACCTGGACTTCTTCTTTTTCTTCTTTTTCTTCCTTTTTTTTTCTCTCTCTCTTTTGCTTTTTTCCTCCTAATACCACCCCCTGAAAACATCCCAACTTGCCAAAGTTTCTGCCTACAGACAGTTGAAGCTGCTAATTGCAATCCCATCACTGAAATGCAGACCTGCCCTTCATCTATACTGTCATTCCTGTCTTTCCCCTGCAGTTAATGAAGTGTCTCACACTGAAGGAGTAGTAGTTTGTAAGCCTGACTTTCACCAAGATACTTCCGATGCTGTGCTCACAGCAAGGAATTTGAGCCAAAGCTCTCTAAAAATCAAAGGAATGAAGAAGTATCCACTCTTTTGTAACCTGGGCAGGCAGTAGGCACCAAATGATTCCAGGTAACTGGGAATGACTGTATTGCATGGGCTTTGGATGCTATGTGCAGTGTCTCCTCTCAGCCAGGGACTGTTTATTTGCTTTGTCCCTGATGTAGCACAGCAAGTCCCTCATCCAAGACTCATCTCCTTGTTATTTGTCAAAAGGTCAACAACACTCTGTGGCTTTTTCTTGAGAGGCAGAAGAAATGCGCTTCCTGGGGAAGAGAGAAGTGCTTTGGCATGACAGTGGTGACGCATGGGGAGTGGACCTGCCTTTCAGCTCTGCTGCTGAAGCTATTGACAGAAGCTACGCTTCTGCCATCCAGCAAACTGAGCAAACTTCCCTGGATGGCATGAAAGCCCACAGCCATGCTCCAGTTCCTGTAGTTTGGGGGGTGCAAAAGTTATTTCTTTCCCAGGGGTTTGATTTCGCTTTCAGGTCTATCCCTCCAGTAACAGGTTATACTGAAATAATAACTTTAAAATTACTACCTAAATCAAGCTGACTTGAGACCATCTCTAAAATTCCCCAGAAAAGTGGGCCTCAACATGTAAAGGGCAAAAATTGCTCATAGCCTGACTTCAACATCCAGTGGTGATGGAGGATGTGGCCATGGATGTCTCACATCAGCATTAGTCTCAGACACAAGAAAACAGAATTGCCTATGGACCCTCTAGCCTAACCTGTGTCATACTGAATGTCACCTAGGCAGATAAGGTGACCAATAATCCCTGTGAACGAATAAACTTCTGGTATTCCATGACAATTGCCTACGTTCACACTCAGTACTGGCTCACAGGGTCCTTGCCCGTCTCTGCTGATCCATGCCTGTCTGACCGTGTATCTTCTACACAAGTTCAGAGTTCGTACAACATTAGGGCCCAGGGCAGCACATCCTATCAACCAGAGTAGTTATTTCAATAGGTAACTGATGAAATCAAAAGAAGCAAACCAAATACTGCACCCCCAGGGGAGAGGTGCTCTGGAGATTAATACATGGCAATACTTATGTTAGCACCTGATCTCTTCAGACACAAAAAGCTAGCTGTCATTCCTATCACAGCTGTCTGTGCATTCTGTAGAAAAAGTTGAAAGGGCCAAACCTCAAACAGCATTGCCAGATCCAGGCTTGCAAACAGAGCAAGGAAAACCTACAAACGTATGGGATTTTGAAAAAAAAAAATACATAAAGATTGAGGAATATTTTATCGCCTTTTGCTTCTTATTGAAAAGGGTCCATTTTTAAGTCTCATCTCCAGCTATGAAAGCTGAAAGCTATCCACAGTTATCCCAAGGTTCACAGGTTAGCTATTCCTGAAGCATCTGTGAAAGGAGGCTGAGCAAAAGATCATGTGTGCTGTACAGTAACCCACAGATGCAGAATTTCAGAGGGAAATGTCTTCATCTCCATGGGAAATGTCTGGGAGTCAACAAACTACAGCTGTTTGGAAAAGATTTGATTTATAAAGCTGTGAGCACCTAATCCATCCTTGTATTCTGTCATCCATCTGTCTCTGGCTCTAACTCTTCTCAGGTTAAAAGTCCCCAAATCTTACTGGGTGAATATAACAAACCCAATTTTGCTGAAAGTGTTCCCAGCCATGGCAAGAAAGAAGCCATGTGCCCTCACCAAGTGCTAAAGCCCTTCTCAAGATGGGCTTTCCCTGCCAGCTCAGCAGGGAAAGTACAAAGCTTTGCCATGCTTCTTGTCACCAGGTGCTAAATCCAGTCCAAGGAGAAGTGTTCCCAGCCAACAAAAGCTTTAATTTTTGCTCACTTATTTCTGTTAACGAGAATGAGATGCATATATCACCTGCCTGAGTCAGACCTCCAGCCCTAGATGTGGGCAACGATTTTTCCACAAACAGCTCTGCCAACACTTCTCAGCCAGGACTGCCCTAGGACTTATCTGCTGTCCCTGCTGCCCAGCTGTATGGTCTCCACTAACGTCCCCTGAGCTGAGACCACCTTCTCCCTCTGCTGTATCGTACAGCTCTATTCTCAAGAGGTAAATGGCTATTAACATATCTCACTGCTGCTAAAAATCTTAATAAGAACATACACTTATACACATACAGAGAAATCAAGAAATTCATCAAACTAATGGATATCCCCTGCAGCACTGTAAATCCAAGCATATGAATTTTAACATCTTCAGGGGTTTTAATGCCGTTTTCCCTTCTCGTATCTGAACATTATAAAAACTCCAGGCAAGTCAGCGAACCAGGGACTGCAACTGATTTGAAATAAAAGCAAAATGACTCAGGGGTTTAATTGTCCAAGCTGAGCAAAGTGAAAAAAGTAAATAAGCACTTTGTTATACATGATGAAAACCAAATTGGAGCAGAGTCCAATTCTGCAAGCTTTCTTCAGGCAAAATTCTCATCAGTTTCACTGGCAGGAGCATGTATGAGTTCCCAGAGTGGGACCAAGTAGCTGGAAATCATCAAGAGTTTACAGAGCCATAGGGCATTTCTGAACATCAAACTTGAAAGAACCAGAAGGTGGGTGATTTTCAGATCATTTTGCCTTTAAAAATCTGGTCTTCTTAAGGTATGCCCACCAGAGCAACAAAAAGGCTGATGCTGAAGTTGCGCTCCCTCAAACACCACTTGGGATGGTGGCTGATTTGAAAAATACTTAAGTTACCATCCTACAGTGAGTTCAATTCTTTTGATAAAATACTTCTTTCATGAAAGAGAAGAGTTTGTGTTTTTTTATTTTAATTACAGGTGATATTTTTCACAGGAAAACTTTGTTTCAACTTGATGAACTTGGTTTTTTTCTGTCAAGAAGAGTCAAATAAGAGGCTTTTAGCTTTGCACTGACATTTCAAAAATGCCACAAACATCAGCATTTGTTTAGATCAAAGATGTCACTATTCATCAACCTGATATTTCAGAATTGGAATTTTCTATAGCAAAAACATTCAACAAAAACTTGATTTTCCTCACAGTTGAAAACCACCATTTCAAAAAGCTCTCCCAGTCCCCAGTTGAAATGACTGTGGCCACCAGTGGCTGTATGTCTCAGGAGTCCCCAGAGCAGCCTGGGTGGGGGCAACCTGTCACAGTCTCACTTCTGGGCACTTGCACAACATAGCTGCAGTAACATCCAGCTCCACCATGACTGGGAGCAACACAGCACCCTCTCAAGTGCTCAGCTCCCTCATCTGAGCTGAAGAGCTCCAGATCTGCTGAGATCAACACGGGGCTCACTTTGAGCAGGCAGAGGAAGAGATGTGCAACATCCTCTGGATTTTGGGACTGTAAATAGACAGAACAGACAGCACAGCCCTCACAATGAGGCTATACAGGTGAGTACCTACAGTGAATATAGGTGGTACCTCAATGAAAAGACCCAGAATGATTAAGAAATGTTACCAAGTACCCAGCATTACCAGCCTTACCTGTCTGATGCCATCGTGCTGCCACCTCTGCTCCTTTCTCCTCCATCCAGGTGGGCGCTGCTGCCTGCTACCCATCTGCATGAAGGGAGAAGGCCAGGAAAAGAGTCCCTCCCTGTTTGGCAATGTTCATCTCCATCCCCAAGACGTGGGTGGGACAGTAGAGCAGAGCCAGTGCACAGCAGTCCATAGAGCTCTGTGGTCAAGGAGGGGGTGTCTGGCATAAAGTTCCAATACCACTGGGAAACCGAAGGAAGACTAAGAAAGCACTTCCCAGCGTTAAACTGGGCAGGCAGAGGAGCTGGAAATTCATCCATTTTTCCCATCAAGCCAACAGTTTCTTTAGAGGGCGAGTCCTTACAAACTCATTTGCCTGTCCCATCTTTCCCTTCTCCAGGTGGTGGCACTAAGGACGAGGCACATGATTTCCCCGAGGCCTGTTCACGTTGCAAGGCTGAAAGCTCCTCCAGAATTGGCAGTGCCACTAAAATCTAATCAGGTGCTTGTGTGCAACAGACCCAGAAGCAATTGCAATCAAGCCAATTGCTGCATCTGATTACACATGAAAACCCTCGTGCTGCTAAGTGTTTTGTGGTCCTTAATAAAATGTGCCTGTCTTGCCTCAAATTGCATCAGGCAGGGGTGGTTTGGGTTTTTTTCTTAATATTAAGAATTACCTGAAAGGAGAGAGGGAGGAAGAATAGGATGAAATTAGAAAAAGCAACCAGTGAAAACAAGGTAAATGAATGCCTAAAATACACTCATTGCCTCATATGCCTTCATCATAGTGAAATAGGATCTTCAGTATGAACTTCGTAGAAATCCCAGCAATCTCAGGAGAGGATATTGCCAAGTGCCCACAGCTCCTTTGCTGGCCTCATGAGAGACAGTTGCACAGGTTGGTTAAAGGCAGTGATCAAATTCTTCAGGGAACAGTAGATTTTGGGCTTAACATGCAATGGGGTTTGTGGCTGTTTGTGTTTGGCATTGCATGCACAGCAACCACAGTGCATGTACACAAAAATACACACCAACAGCCCCGTACAAAGACACTGCACAAGCCAAACCATACAAAACCCCCAGTACTTGTGTCTCTTCTAGCTCTAGAGTCAATTTTCTAGCAACCTGCACAAAGACAGGATGAAAAATGCTAACTGAATTTTCCTTGTTGGCCTGTCGTTGAAAAGTTGTGGATTTTGCAATTGTCACATCAGGACAGCCCATACTAGGGCCCCTAAAGTTACTCTTGATATAAATTGGGCCAGCTGGAGAAAAGAAACTGCATACTTGTGATAACACTGCAGAAATCTCTCCTGTGCCATGCTTAGCCTAAGTGGAAATCCACCATTTCACAGACCCCTGCAAGCCACACATCTCCTCCTCCAGCCAGTCCCACTACGTCCCATCTCCCATGTATGCAGTGAAGCACCACCACCACTCCCTCTTACTGAGACCCCACATGCTCAGTGCAGCCAGTCAATATTTCTCAGACCTATTGCAACCATGGAAGTGCCATCCCTTGACTGTCTGGACACCCACTACCACATCTGCTCACCTCACACGCTCACTGCCTGGACCAAGCCACCCACAGCAGTACACGGTATCCACCAGCCACACAGAGCCTCAGCAAGAAGAGCAATCATTTCCAGAAAGTCCCAGAGTAAGGGAAGCCCCAAATAGGCTGTCTCAGCATATGGGAGAAACAAAGAGAGGTGGAGAAGAGAGACTAATGAGCAAAATACCAACCACGCGTATTTTCTTTTATAACTGAAATGTCACGGTGTAGGATAAAGTCTAGTCATTGCAGAGGAATTTATATTGCAGTAATAATGAGTGAAAGCCTGGAGCTGCCACGTGTCGTGGAGCAAGAGGACACTCACCCCTGCTGCAATGATTTGCAGCTGTGAAATGCAAAACCCTGTAATAGAGAGATTTGACAAAGGCAAAGAGAGAGCAAGGAATTGCAATGGGAGAGTGAAGCATCAGCTCAACAGCTATATCCATGCACACCCAAACTCTGCCAATTACAGCCAAGAATTTTACTTCTTTTCCTGCATTTCAGCAAGGGGGCAATTGGAGCTGATAAATTAATGACCTCTAAAAGTCAAACCTGTTCCTTGGAACTGTTGTTCAGGGTTTGGCAGAAGAGCTGCAGAAATCCATGTCTTGGAGGAGAAGCTGCAGCTGGAAGCAGGGACTTGCAGACACCAGAGCACATCTTCTTCCAACAGTGAGAGTCCCTTGACAAGACACTAAGCTCAGCAGGCAAATTTCAGGGCAGGAAATTGTACCCTAGTACAATTAAAGAAATTAAAGTTGTAAAATATTTCATGATACAATAAAGAACAGGGAATCATTAAAATCATTATTATTTTAACTTAAGGGCAAGACAACTAATAGCAAGAAGCACTACTTGAAATGACTCAGCCTCCAGGAACATGGGGAAATCTGGAAATGTCTTCTGTACAGTTCCAGAGGTCCATCATATCCATCTTATCTCTTTGGTTTCCTTGTGAAGGCCCCTAGGCCCTATTTCAAAGTCTACCAAGACAATGGTTTTGGAACTGCTGGTGAAGTCCATTCATGACCCCAAAGCAAAGGCGCTGGAAGGGTTAAAGCATCCTGAGTGCTGGAAAAGGCACTGCTTAAAACATTCAGCAGATGGATGAGGCTATGCATGCCTGTTCAGAGACTCACATCAGGAATTAAGCCTGCAGTGCTCATTAATAATAATGGGAGTTAAATGCTGTATTGCATGTGTCACAATGGGAGCAGACTCCTTCTGCTACAGCATGGGGCTGTCCTAAACAGATGATTTAATTAGTATATTACAAGTATTGATTCTGGGAATAAATATAAATTCAGCATATATTGCTAATGAGCTTCTTACCCAGCAGTATGTCCTCTGCACAAACTAGAACCACTTGCTAACTTAATATATGCCATATCCCAGTAGTGACAGGAAATCTGAAAATCACTGTTAAGGGCAGGAGCAAAAATAATGGTTGCCTCCCTCAAATCTCTCTTTAAAGTTAAAATTTATAACTAGCCTTTCCATATTCTCATTTTAATGGGTAGATTTGTCTTTTTAAAGATGTTATTTTCTTAGCAAGCAGTATGTAGGTGTGAGGCTTGGGAATGGGCTTCCTGAGGTAGGTCTCTGCTAGTGCTTAGACTAAAACTGAAGATTTACACAATTCTCAGTTTTCTCTGGGCACAAGTCTTTCCCCTGGATAGAGATGCCCCTCAGCCTGCATAGATACCTCTCCCAGTTACCAGGAAAAGCGCATACCCTGTATTAAAATATGTTTTCAGAACAGTCATTCTGTACCTCCTCCAGTTCATGCTTCAAACACCCTTTCTTTCTCTGCTTCTTCTTATCCTGCACCTCATTTAAACTGTACTGCCTGCTCACTCCTGTAAGAAGAAAAATATGAGTGCAGCAATAAGGAGATCAGCAGGATTTCAACCATCTTTCTTCAACCTGGCAATGCACCTGGGTGCTCAGTGAGACTCCCAGTCGGTCCACAGAGTGTGAGCACTACAAGGTCCAAAAGTGAGTCCTCCTCTGCTATCCATCAGTGAGCCAGACCTTTCCCATATAATCCTATGTCTCTTGATTTTGATTTCTTCCTTTTGATGACCCATTGAACCAACAGATTTTGCATCTATCTTGCCTTGCATGTTTGAGTAGTTCCGAATTGGGAAGGAGAGAATTTTTTTTCCTACAGCAGTGAAGTGACCCAATGCAGTAAGTACAAGAGGCTTTGCGAGTATTCTGTCCAATGAATTCGACCTTCACTTAATAGTAACTCATAAATATATATACATAGATATATATATGAATAAAGCTTTCATCTGGAGTATGTGCCTTTTTGCAAAGAAGAGATTCCAGAGCTTGTACATACGGTCATTAGCCGATGCTTTCCCATCTGCTCTTTGCAGGGTGTATGCAGGCTTGTTGATAGTATTAGATGTGGTAGTCAAGGGAAAAATCTCTGATCGTTGTGCATTAGCTGAGCTTTTCTCTGCTCTGCCAAGTTTGACTTATCATTAAACATCCCAGAAATGCCAGCTCTAAAAATCATTTCTACTTTGATGTTATTTTCCACCTCTGAGAAATTGCTGCTCTCTTTCTGGGATTTGATTTTTATTAGAAACTTTTTTAAAGGCCAGAAAGCTAGAAATGCATCAACAAAATCAAACAACCCCACTTCTAATTCAGGAACAGAGTCAAAACCCTTCCACATTTTGGCCAGTTTTTGTGCACATTTTCCAATCCATCTCATTCTCCCCCTTCTTTACTATACAAATGTATGCAAGGAAGATAGATTTTCTAGTCAAAGTTATTAGCTATTATGTTATATGAGAACCTAAAAACAGTCACTCTAGGTTTAAACAAGAGTCTAACCCAGTATCTTTCCACAACACATAAGCAATGCCCATCGGAGTTCAAGCGAGCATATACAATGCGTCACCCCAAACACTCCTTCCAAACATGGAGCCATTAGTATTTGCTTCTTGTTCAGTAACACTCACTTGCACATAATTAATTACATGTAGTCCATGCAGCTCAAATTCAGTGTTAATTTATGATACCTACCTGGTGCTAATGTATACTGGTGCTGAAAGAACCAAGTGCTCTGTTCCCTTATCCCAATTATCTAAATGCCAATCCACATGCGCCTATACAGAGATGTTTAGCAGAAGACATTTCTCACCAATTCCAATTTACCCTAAGAAGAGTTTTCACCGCAAATGTTCCCAAACTTGTATACCAATTAGTTCTTCTTGTCCAGTCATGTCTCCAGAGTGTTCTGCTTGCTATCAACTGTATGGATCTGTAGGCCAGAATCACTCTCATGAATAAATACGAAAGCATGGTCAGTTATCAGGAGCATCAACATGCTGGAGAAGAAAGCTCACTAGGGGAGAAAAAAAATCTTGTTATTACCTTTAGATGCCCTTTTGATCTTATTAGAAAGGAAACTGTGGGACCAGAAAGTGAAGGGAGATAAGGGATAGCTGGCACAGGTTGATTTGATTTTATTTTTTTTGTAAACCAGGGAATATATATACACTGCCAAGTTCCTGTTCCCACCTGGGAAATCCTGTGTGGCCTTTAAGCCCTGCTAACACAGAGTGCAGTGTTAATGCAGCAGCACCAATTCCAGGAGGGGCTGTTAGCACAGGAATGTCCTCCCAACCTGGGTTTGTTAAGGACCGGGAACACCACCAGGCCCGTGTTTGGGTGCCAGAGCCGCAGCCAGTTTGCCTCCTTATAGCCAGTCCATTATGGGACTGCTTCTGCCCCTCCTTTCTAACCACCAACTTATTTCATTTCACTCAGCTGGACTCCAGTCAGAGCCACCGGCTAACTGAAAAGCAGCAAAGGTTGCAGAATCTGGCCTTGCTCGTGTTTATTATTCCTACCTGCAGGCTGGAACAAGCCTTTCTCTTTTCCTATTGATTCAGGTGTTCTAATGCAAGGACTTCAGGGTCTATAGACCTAAATAAAGAACTGAACTATATAAAAATCGTAGCATGGAGGCTCTGCAGAGACAAATCTTGAATCATTGCTAAGAACACTTAATGATCCTTGAATTCATGAGGAGGAGAGAGGGCCTCGCTTCTCCCATGAGTCCATTTTTGTTATGTAGAATCAGACCCAAAGAAAAAGATGGTAATTTTCTTTCAGGGAAATTTCTGCAGGTTCGATTCTACAAAGAAAACACTGAGATTAAAGGTAATTGAAATGAGTTGTTTCATTGGCTGTTTCTTTGGCTGGATTTTCTGGTGTCTAATAGAGTGTGACCTCTGAAGCTTTCTCCCAAGCTTGGACCATAATAACGGTGCACTCTTATGTAGACTCTCTACTATCTAGTAAATGCTGTGATCATGCACTGACAATACAGATAAATTCTCCTTAACCTCTTTTAGGCCACTTCTTTTTACAAAATGTGTAGAACTGGCTGTACTTGAGATTACTACCCCTCTGCCAAATTTGATGATAATTCAACCCACTAAAAAAAAATTCATGCAGGCAGAAGATGGACACACAGGCAGCATGGTCACATAAGCCAAGGAGACCAGTATAGAGAATTAGCTGACCCAGGATCTCTCCTCCAATGCTGATCAACACCAGCTATTTTAGGAAACATATTGGAACAGGGCAAGAATTCAATGATGCTCCTCCAAGTATTTTTCCAGGCTCCAGGAAATTCTGTTCAAGTTTTCACAAAACCAAAGAGGATACCTATCAAAAGATTTTTTTTTCCTAGGAGTTTGTCCACTTATGTGTCCACATCTGTGTAAACTTCTAGTATCTACAGCATCTGCAGAAAGGAACTGCACAGCCTAAGGGTATGTTTTGTGAAGATGATTTGCTTTTATTTGCCCTAAGACTGCATCATGACAGTTTCATGCTCCCATATTGAAAAAGGCGTACAGTTTGTATTTCATAAGATTTAAAAATAAAATAAAATAAAATCATCCCAGTCAGTACAAGAAAATACTCTAAGATACTCCAGAGACCAATATCAGTCTCTCATTAGGCATGTTAAATGTTCAAATATGCACCAATGTGAAGGTTACTAGTACTTGGTTTACCCATCCCCCATGTCAAGAGGTCTGAAAAAGTTCTGAAGCTCAGGACAGGAAATGTAAGGGACTATAAGTTCTTAGTCCAAACTCCCTTTCTTTCTACAAGCTATCCATCACATTTTCAAACCTAAGATATTTGATTCTGACTTTGAAGACTTTTGTAAGTCCTTTTCCTATATAAATACCTGGGCCATCTTCTCTATGTATGACATATTAAATAACATCCAGTGACTACTGGAATCAATGAAAGCCCTCCAGTTCAGCTTGAAATAGTTAATCAGTCTACAAAAGGTGATCTTTATTAATCTGCTTTGAAAATCTAAAAATCAAGATTATATTTTTCTTCTGAGGCTTCTCAACATCTTGAAGAACTACTCAATGAGACCCTCAGAGTAGATTATTTATTAATATGCTCTGAAAACCTAAAATAGAGAAAAAAATTAAGATTGTCAATGTCTTCAAGATTGATGAAAGTGATTTTCACTGACTCTCTGTGGAGGAAAACTTAGGGCTGCTAATACCAAATATAGGTCAATAAATCATTCTAGTAAGAGTGACCTAATTAACACTCAAGCCCTGATTTGAATGCATGAAGCTCATTATCTTGACACAAGGTTCACTCTCACAAAAAAAAAAAAAAAATTAAAGCTTATGGAAAACTTTATGGGAGCAAAGTTTCTGGACAAGATGGAAAGCAGCTGCCTTCTGGGCAAATGTTGCTGCTGGTTTCTCAGTCCTAGATTCTTCTCGAACAAGGGAAGATAATAGGAAACATCAATAGTCTGGTACAGCAGAGAGGTGATAGGAGTCACCACTAAACACACAAATGGTTGATATACTCCCGCACCAGAGACATACTAGTAGTACTGAGGAGAAACTATAACCTTATTGGATTGGCACTCATTGGTGATGACTACCTTTATAAAAGCACCCACTGCCAGGCTGACAGGATCCCCAGAGCGCACCAAAGCACACAGAGGTTGTTGCAGTACCCAGATAGCATCTCTGCAGTCACACATGGCCATGAAATACAGATGCACACACCTGACAAGCAGTCTGACAGACCTCAGGGAGTTTGTCTGGATGAAACAAATCCATTGTTTTGCCGCCTCAGAGATGCTGAGGGCCAAAGTCAATTGTATGATCACCAAGGTACCTAAGTGCAAAAATTGTTCCCTAAATTATTGTAATCACCCAAGGCTAAATCTACATAATTTCCATTTACAATCCCTTCCTTTCCAACACCAATCAGTTGAAATAAGAATTTTCTCCCTGCTTTTGTACTAGAAGATGAACAATGAACAAGGGAATATACTATGGCAGATGAACACAATGGCATTTTTTCTGAGTATCACGTGTAAATTCAGAAAGATTTAGACCAGAAAGTGACCAGAGCCTGCTCTCTGACCAACAGGATGGATTCTCTCTGTGGTACAAATGCCCACTATTGCATCTCCGACTAAGCATCAGACACAAGGGAAAGCAGCCCAACTATGAACAGTCAGCTTTTGAAAGAACTAAATACAAGGTAGTTTAGACATAGTTAATCTGGAAACTAGTAAATTATTTCTAGTAGATTGAGGAGGGGATTTCTAGAACAAGAGATGTACAGACTAGTGGTGTTGAAGCTGAAGCTTAATTATGTGACAGGGATTATGTAGTGTAAAGGCACAAGCGCCTGCGGCGGACTGGAGCTCTTCTGTGTCCTGTAGCCCTGTCTTTATAAAATACAGCTGTAAGACTACACACAAACATAAACTCATGTACGTAGTTCTTTTACAGTCTTTGGGGGAGGTGTATGAAATTGGGTAACTGAATCCATTTATCTTATTAAATGAAAAAACCCAAAGTGGAATCCTGTTCCATACAGCTCACTTGACTTAATTAACTAACATCTGAATCAGTGCTTGATTGCAGAGACTGCCATTCCAAACCAGGAGCCATAACCAGCAATTGTTCTTTTTCTATTAGAGTAATTGAGGAGGGTGCCATTTGATTAGCCCATGGCTTTATTGATTAATTTATCATTTCTTTGTTTGCATTTGATTTTGATTGATTTTCTGTGCTCTTTGCAAATGAGCGAGTTGTCATGAATAAAAAAGCTCTTCACACACAACCACTACCACAGCTTGTTTGTCTGTTTTCCTGATGTCTTCTTCACTGGAACTGCATCCTTTTGCTGTCCACCAGCTTTCACTCACAGCAGCTGTTGGCTGAACTAATGAGTGCACCTGGGCTGCAGCTTGCAAAAAAGCACAGTGTGCTTAACAGCAACACAACAGGACAGAACAGCGTGGAGCCACAGTACTGCTTTGGTGTGAAATTAAGGTCTATTTAGACACAAGTCACAGTGCCACATGGCACCAGATTTCTGCAGACCTATGACATTAGCAGAAATCTCTGCTGATACACAATAGTAAATATTTTTGGAAGAAAGCAGGGATATGGTGGTATTTTGCAGGGCAATACCATACCCATGTGGTGAGTATCACCTTGTCCTGTCTGGTTTTGCAATGAGCAGAAGCCCACACCATTGCTAAAGAAAGCTTATTCCAGTTTACATAGCTAGCTAGTACATATAATGAGCTCCTCGGGAAGGCTGCAAAGCAGTATTATAAGGCTCACTTCTCATGGCTGGATTAGCAAGGTGTATTAGCAGAACTATGATACAGTCTTAGGCAGAGGACTGGAAAGGAAGTCCACCGTTCAAGCTCTGAGGAGTGTTGCACAGCATTTCTTGATCAACTTTCTTAAGCCTTTCCATTACTCAGGATATGACTGGTTCCTGGGAGCATGGCAAGATGAACTGCAACTTGGGCCTTAGCCTTGCTTTTGACAAGGGCTGATGCAAACATCTCCTTTAAGCCTCTCCCATAAGGCACAAAGTGCACGAAGTGAGCACGCTGTCCTCCGAGATTAGTGGCAAGCAGATGTAACCCACCTTCTGAACAGCTAGTTTTGCAAAGAGTGAGTTACCCGAGCCTGTGTTACAGCCCTTCCATGCATTACTACCTCTCCTCCAGGTCAACATCTCCGAGCAAGGAAATCCATTTATAAGCTTCTTGCAATGACACAGCTAAATGTCTTAGTAACCAACCAGTAGGATGGCTTGCAACTGTACTGAGCTTGGGATTCTCAGTCCTTTACTACAGATCAACTGTTCAGTGACAACTTGAGCTGCAGTAGGTCCAGCACTGCTATCACCTGGGCCTGATCTTCTTGGCTGGAGACTATACGCACCTTGCTCATGCACTGCCACTTTCTTACAAAGCCAATGGAAGAAAACACAGATGTCCTTGCAGCAAACTAATGTCAGAAAGCTCAGCATCAGCTGCGAAGGCTAGTGATTTGTAATACAAAAAAGAAATCAAGCAAAAAGGAAAGGAAGTGCTCCAGACTGTCGGTTCACCACAGACTTTGAGTTGGTTTGTTTTCTAGTAAGACAGTGATGAATTGCAGCTTAGACTGATGAAGGGCAAGGGCATTTTGGGACCTGAAACCAACAGCCCTGAAACCTTTCCATGTTCAGTGAATGGAGTAACTCAAAATTTAAAGTGGTATAGAAAGAATATCAAAATATCCATGTTTTGTATCCTGCTTTGGGACTCAGATTTGAAAGCACAGCTGTTCACTTTTCCACTTTGCTTTTTTGATCCCCAGCAAACCATTTAGTTTCTTTGTGCCTAAATTTCTGCCATAAAATAGAATATCTCATTGCCTGGTTTTAGCTGGGGCTTGTGATGAAGAAGCGTCGAATATACTCAATGACTGGGATTTGCAGAGTAGATAGATGGGGAGAAAGTAAAACAGAGTAGTTAACAATCATATTACATGACATTAGGTAGAACTGAATTTACACTTGTTACTTTGGTTAGGTTTAATTCTGCCAGCTCATTACAGAAAGTCCCAGCCACAAACTGATCAAAGCTATCTTAATGGTATTTATTTTAAAAAAATAAATAAATTAATAGTCTGATAAAGCAAAAAACTTGCAAGCAGCTGGTTAGTCTCTTCATAATCACAGACTTCTTAGGCTAGCAGTTGTTATTAAAAAAATCTCATACTAAAGAAAACCCCAAAGAACTACTTCTCATACATGCCCCTTTATAAGTTAGACTAACTAGTTTGCATATCACACTAGTTCATTATACATACATATATATACATGAAGGTTCTTCAAGCAGTCATTAAAATTAATCTACATTAACAGCACTCCTACGATTTGTAGTATCATTAAGGTCACAATATTTTTTAAAATGTTTTCCCAAAACTTTTATAGCTACTTGGTCTATTCATATCTTATCAAAACCTTGACTGTCTAAACACCTAGCTCCCCAACCATACTATCAAGATTTTCTTATCACCTGATATGAAAGCAGCCTTGACATCCTCTAAACACATTCCAGTTGAATAAATTAACAAAATACACAAACCTAAAGCCTCGAACATGGAAGCGATTATTTACACTTGTTGAGAAAATAGTTGGCTAAAAGTAGCTGATTCCTATTTCTGTAATGCCAAACACCAAAACTCCTAACAAGATAGAAACTTCAGAAGTTGAGTTTCCTCCTATTTATTATTACCAAAAGATATTAGCCCAAAATTATAGCCAGATGGACACAAACAGAAAGACTTAGGATCTTTAAATTCAAATACACGATACATGTACTATTGAAAGGAATTTGATCTTATGGTTATCTTGACTGGTTCAGCAGTCAAGAGACCTAGGTTTGACTTGTGACTCTTTCTTATATGTCGTTAGGAAGTCAATTAATAATTATGTGCATCCGTTCATCATCAGCAAAACCAGATATTATACTCTCGTCCCCTGGGGAAAGTTGTCTAGAAGATAAATACTTTGATGCTATGAAGTGTTCAGACACTGCATGGACCAATTGTCAAGCAGTTTATGCAAATATCAGTACTTTGTGCTCAGTTTCCTGAACCAGTGAGTTGTTTAATTACCATTCTATCCACAATATTGCAAGAAATTAAATCCCAAGTGAGAATAGCTATTCTTTTGTTACCTCATGCTGCACTATTGGAAAAATTAGAGAGGCTGTGCTAACAGAAAATGAAACTGACTGTTAACAAGAAGCAAACTTCAACTATGAAGACCAATTAGGAAAGTAAAAAAAAAAATATTCTGGGAGAGGGGGAAAAACTGCAGAAATAACCACTGTGCTTTCAACAATGTGGCAGAAACGCTCTCCTTTACAGCAGCACCATTAGAAATTGAAGGTGGGGATTACAATTTTGAATATATGTGCCTTGTATATGTACTTACATATATGTATTTATTCACATTTGTACATCAGTATCTCTTCAGTTGGCAGTCATGAGTTCCTTATCTGTCCCTCAAACATAGTTCACTGGAACTGGATGTATCATAACATAGCCTCTTGCTAGTTATGGTTTTAAAATATAGAACAACAGCCAGCTTGAGGCAGTCCCCATTAATCTGTGATAGAAAGCAGAACAAAGACAATAGATTCAGGCTGGCAAGAGAGAAGGCATAAATGTGGAGCAGATCAGGAGTCTGAACCTTTTTCCATTTACCCCAATAGAAGTTCCAGATCAGATTAAATTGAAAGGATTTGAAATTAAAAGGATTAAATTGAAAGGATTGCCATAGTGCTATTCTAATGTCACTTCACTCAAACCTAATAGTAAGCAATCAAGTAAAATAGAGGCACAACCCAGGTCTTCAGGGAATTAGAATCTCACCCATTAAGTTAGTGAGGTAATGATTAAAAGCCTTTAGAGTGTGATAAAAAGCACAAAAGATACTGAGAAGCTGGGTATCTAGATACCATCTTTTAACATTTGTTGCTTGATAGGATGCTGATGTACCCAGGATGATTCTTAGAAGATAAATAAGTAACCCCACTAGCTTTTTCAATAAAGGACTATACAGCACTAAATGAAGTCAAACTATTTTTCATTAAATTTCAGGTTGCTGGAGAAATAAAGCGGGATACTCTCCTTTTTACCTTGTGAAAGAAACTATAATGATAACAATCCTGCGATAGCCATCCATGCTGCCTGGCATTAAAGAAACCTCACCAAAAAGTAATTAAAGAGCCAAATACCATGCTATCTAATTTAAGACATCTTTTTAAAAGTTCTTAGAGACCCTGTTGGGCTAATTCTGTGAGCTTAGGAAAAACAGCACTCATCATTACTCCTGGACACACAAAGGCACAGGTGGGACCTAAGCAGCCCTTTTTGCCTGATGATTAAAATAGCACGCTGCTTCCAATTTTAGATCTGATACTCAACAGAAAAAGTCAGAA
This sequence comes from Tringa solitaria, assembly GCA_026413425.1. Taxonomy (NCBI): domain Eukaryota; kingdom Metazoa; phylum Chordata; class Aves; order Charadriiformes; family Scolopacidae; genus Tringa; species Tringa solitaria. The sequence continues at coordinate 16,114,388 of JAOXJM010000079.1, forward strand.
GGTCGAAAAACACAATTAGATCCAAACCACAGACAAGCAGATCTTCACTTCAGCCCACACGTCCAAAAAGCAGCCAGTTGGCAGGGAGAAGCTCAGCAGGTTAGCCATGTCCTCTCTGCCTACTTGCAAGAACAAATGGTGCTATTTCAGTCTGCCACGGCTGCAGGCGAGAGAGTAACTCTCAGGCTGATGAATTGAGAGTAGAACTAAATGAAGCAACTCAATTTTTCCGTGGGGTTCTCTAATCACAATTCACCACCTAGTAGGAAGAAGTGTAATCTCAGATTTTTGCAGCCTTTCGGCTGGGTAACATGACGATGCTGTAGAACCATAATACAGTATAATGGTGTATACTTTTATGGAGCCTCTGACAGTTTAGTGGCATTGTAAGGGAAAGCCCAGCCCACTTTGTGCACAGAATATCTTCAGCCCCTGTCACAAAAAAAAAGTGAGGAAGGTAAGACTTAGTTGATCAAAAAAACCTCCCTGCAATGAAGCAATTTGGGACAGGTGGACTCAGGGTGTGGCAGAATCAAAAAGTAGTGAGGGAGAGAAATCCTAAAATTAAAGAGGAACAAGGAGGAGTCACTGTCTGAGAGGTGAAGAACATTATATAGGAGGGCATAAGGTTGACCAGGACATGAGAAAACTGAGGAAGGATTTCAAACAGACTGGATTGAAGACTAGAGAAGAGAAGATGTGGGGACTGGAGGAGGATCAGGCAAGTATTCAAAGACAGGGGCAAGAATGGTTGCAATGAAGAGTCTCAGTGGAGGAGGCCTGAGAGAGCAAATATGGGGCAAGGAATAGAAGAAGCAGAACAGAGACATTTGAGTTTAAAAGAGTACTACTCCGAGTAGTGAGGCAGAGAAGAGCTGAAAGAAGCAGAGAATCGGGTCTAAAGAAGGAATAAATAATTAAAACTCAGGAGATGTGATCCTTTAGGAATATCAAGAATTTGACATATGCTGAGGCACTCACAATCTAGTTCATTGTTGGTTCTGGCTTTTGACAGGAGGTTCTGTTGTTGCTTCATCCATAACCCTACAGAAAATGTCAAAACAGTCATTAAGATGTAACACATTTTTCACACTTTCTCTGCAAAAGAACAGCAGGACCATTGCTCCTAGGGAGATGCTGATGGTGACCTCTGATTTGGACAGGTACCTTTCCCATCCAAAACAGCCAAACCCCATGGTCCTGGCAGCTCCCAACTATAGGGGATGCATACAGCTGGCTGCTAAATCCACTACTCCTCAGACCTGCTTGGTTTGCCTTCTCTATATCACTTGGCTCAGAGCAGCTGGCAGGAGCACGCCTGATGGATGTGTTCAGATTGCTTGCCTTTCACCTCCACCCCAACTGCAACCTCTCACACCCGTCCATTAACACCTCCCAGCCTAGAGAGAGGGCAGAGACTGCTTCTGCCTTGTTGCTTGGCTGTTAATAACAAAAGGCATTGGATGGGAAGCCTGCAGACTCCCTGGTGCTAAAAGGAAAGATAGTTCTCTCTGGCTTGTCTGACTATCTTTCTTGCAGGTTGGTTTTCAATCGACTTTTTGGCTACCCTGGAGCACAGTGTTCAAGAGATGTACAAGCCTGTTTGTGTGAGCCTTTCATCTGTTATCTCGGCAAGGTGGGAATAAAAGACTGGGCCAGAGCATTCAGCTAAGGCTTCTAAAGGAGTTGGCTTCCTCTTCCCCATGGATAGCCCAAGATCACACCACGAAAGAGGAATCGCCACAAGTTTGTTATGATCAAGCACCGGGATTGCTGATTCACATTCTCCCAGCTCTGCAGTATGTGCAGATGGAGTTTAGCACTAAACTGCTACCAAATAACATTTTAAACTCAAGTCCCTAGACCATACAGGTGGAAACCCTTGTGATCTTATCATTTACATTTCCTACAGAAGCTGCAGAGGGAAGAGGGCTGGCTTAGCCCTTCCTGAAGCACTCCCTGAAGCATGAACGACCCCTTGGAAGCACCTCTCTCCCCCCTCACCACTAAGGCAGTCAGACAGTTTGATTGAGGTGTCTGCATGTGGGTGGCTAAATTGGCCAGGTGAGCTCTGGAGACTGCAAAATGAAGAAGGGAGGGAAGGTTGGAAAAAAAGAGAAAGGAAAAAAAAAAAGAAGACCAACAACAAAACTGAACAACCAAACACACAAAACTGCTTAGGACTAATCTCTCATGATCATTATAGTGCTGATTCCACTAGTCTTTACTGCAAGGCTTCATCAAAAGCCATTTTAAAAAGAGGGGATGGGAATAAAAGTGTTATTTTTGTTTTAATTGCCTTACCCAGGTGATGAACTATTTAAGATGAAATACAGCAAATGTCAAGAGGAGGGAGTGTCTAGATGCAGAAGGGAATCTTCTGCCTTGAGAATTAATCAAACCTCTGCAGAAGTTCAGAAAGTTTCCAAAAAAATTTTTCCAGTTTTTTGACCACTCCAGAGATCTTGTTTACAGCAATACACTGGAAGCCTGATCTTTAGAGTGGATTGGTATACAACCTTTTCAGTGCCCCCAAACAAAGATACAATACTGTAACAGATTGCAGTGTAGTCCATGCAAAATACCTGAACATGAGCAGAACTTGCTCCACAAATGTAGATCCTTTTGGGAACACATGGAACCACCTGAACCATCAGTAAACTGGAGCAGTCTGGCAAAACACAAATTCACAAATGCTACTAAGATGTTTTATCACAGTTTTCTTTTGAATGTTTTATAAACTCAGCACACCCATTAGTATGAAAATTTGACTCACTCACATCTGCTCAAAAGCAAGCTGAGGCCAAGTTAAAAAGGCACCCTGCACGTAACACCTCTGCTTGGAAACCACGGTTTATCAGTAGTGGAAAATATTTGTGGAAAGTCCATTTTGCAAAAGGCAGGAACTGTAAAAAGAAAAATTCCCCAGGGTGTTTACTAACCTCAGAGTCCCTGCACAGCCCCTGCCAGTTACACACACAGAAAGCCCTTCAAAGATCAAAGAACAAGTCCATCCCTTCTCCTACAAACCATCTGAAATGCTCAAGAAAGGTGGGGTTTAGGCCATATTTACTTTTCTCTCCCACACCTTTTTTACAGTTACTGTATTAATATTGGAAATGGAAATGTAACAAACATTTCTTCTCATCCAGAGCAAGGATTTGACAATGTTGTTCAAGTCTCCTCATACATTCAATAAATCCCTTAACTTCTAGTAGGATTACTTTGGTGCTGCATGTGCATATGTATCAGTACAACTGAGACATAGGGCTTCACACTTGAATATAAGGGGTTTAACATGATTTGCCAGGTGACCTGGCAGCCGAAAACTTTCTTAGTATGGCAATTTAGACACCTTTTCCTCTGTCCTGATTCTTACAAGGATTTAATTCCTTACTTCCTACTAATAAGACAAGACAGCCCACAAATGTTACTTTGATGCCCAGGACATGGAGGTTTCCCACGCCTCTGAAATGGCCATTGCCATGGCCCCAGGAAGGTGGGGAAAGGACTTGAAGGAAAAAAAGCAGAGACTCTCTCTTCCATTTTAAAAAGGTGCAGCCTCAAGACCCTGCACACAGCGTGCTCAGATCCTCTGAGATGGGACGTAGTACTTGAGAGGAAGGCTATATGTTTGTGGGGAGGACTTTGAAAAATATGGGAGAGAAGCCCCACTGCATTACCGCATTCAGTAAAGCACTACTCCCAGCATGCAGGTAATGAGATCACACCACATCGAAAGTCAATTAAGACTTTGAAGCTCTGAATTCACAAAGACAAACTAATTCTTACAGTTCTTGCCTTTCCCAAGCCAGCTTTTCTGGCAGGCACCTGAAAAGAAATGCTAACTAGACATAGAGTAAATACAAACAATTACTGTGTTTTACCCATGTGTTATCCCAGCGGTACTTGGCATTTTAAGAGTTTAAAGTTTAATTACATTTTTGCTTTTGGTACATTGGATAGCCATTCACCTATGAAGAAAAGCGTCTGAGAGGGTTTCAAGCTCATTTAAAACACTCAGAAGCAAAAATTGCTGAACCGTGTGAGGCTGGCTCTGTGTTTTGATGTGCTATAGAATAATGTATGGAATTATTCATATATTCACTAAGTGGTGCATTTTTATTGTGCTTTCAGCTAACTTGCAAACTCCACTGGCCCCGTCTCAGGAACCTTTTCTCTCCACACTTGCTAACATTTCCAGTAATAGGCTGAGTTTTTCCTTGCCCCATCGCACTGTTGTGTGGAAGAGTTATTTGAAAGTCTGCCCAGGCTGCAGATGTTACAAGAAAGGGGGAAATAGATGATCGAGAACATTTCAGTCACTCCATTGCTCACAGAATTGCTCATTTATTCAGATTATCCACTCCCAGATTCCTTGGTTTCTGATGCCTTTCCTACCACTCCTTTGTGAGACAGGGGACCTTTCACATCGAATGCCTCTGAATACATTCATTAGTAAGGAACTCTCATTACAACATTAGGCTCCAAAGATCATGCCACAAGGTCATAACATGGTCCCCAAAAGAACTCTGTCATCACAGGCTGTATCGAGAGGACAGAAATGGCAACACAGAAGGCAGCTCTTGATTTTTGTTAGGAGCTGAGAAGTGTGAGCAAAGGCAAAGAGCCACCACTCCTATCAAGCTGGAAGGCTGAGCAAAAGCTATGGCCATGGTCCCTGACACAGCTGGGTGAGGGTAGTAGAGCATTTTAAGACTGTCCCATTCCCTGAAGGAAACCTTGCGTGAAAAATCACTAAGCTGCAACACACACACCCTTCATCAGGGAACCCACACCACCAGTGCCCTGGCCTGGAGAAGGCACCTGGAAACCAAATAGCACAGCATGAGACCACAGAGGAAATAAATCCATGCAAGTCTTTCATACATCAGGTGTGCACACCACACCGACCTCAATGGTGGCTGCTCAACACAGCAGCGATGCAAGCTTAAAAATGCCCCACCACGGTGCCTGCATGGAGCTGGTGGGTGCAGGGTCGAGGGAATGCCCATTGCTGTGAGTCACTGTTTCCTCCTCGCCACCCACACGTCATTTGCCTCCTCCATCCCTCACTTGCTGTCCCGAGCACTTGCCTGCTGCCGCGGGCACGGAGCCCCCACTGTGCTCAGCCTCCACCAGCCTGCCCTCCGGAGTGGGTGAATTGATTTCGCTAACTCACATCTACAAACACACTTTTTTTCTGCTGCGGTAAATCAACACAGCTCCACAGGATCAGACCAATAAAACACGAAGCAAGCTGGGGGTCTATTTCCTCTGCCTGAAGGGTTCTCCATCACGCCAAGCTATGATTACTGCAGCCCCACGCCAGCAATCTCTTCCATTTCTCAGGTCCAGTCTTGGTAGTGGGGTGTAGGAACACATGGTTGTTTGTTTTAATCTAATCACCATTTATTTTCAGTTATCTGGGGAAAAGAGAAAATCTTTCACCCATTCTAAGCCCAGTATTTCTTTTCTTCTGGCTATGAGTGGGACGGTTGCAAAAAGACAGGGCCTGGCCACACACGTTCTGAGTTGGGGAAAATATAGAAAATGTGTTAGTGGGCAAGAAAAGTATAAAAAAGAGCATAAAGAAGTAGAGGGAAAGGTAAAATCAAAGGGAAACAGCTAAAACAATGCCAAAGATTTCTTACGCATACGTGTATACATATACGCCTATATTTATATATGTAAAGTCACTGTGTACCTGTGTATAAAGGTATGCGTGGACATACAGAAAATGCCCCCCTCACCACATGTGGGGCTCATTAGGAATACCATTATTTTCATTCTAATCCATGAGAGAATTACCCAGCCTGGTGTGGTTTTTCAAAGCAAGTAGGGGGAGCATTTGAAGACGCTGAAGCTTACACTGCCTTCTCCCACTTTCTGTGAGGCTTTTTTCTGCACTCCGAGCTGGCCAAGAATTCACACACGCACACACACACGTGCTTATCTCTCTGCTCAGAAGCTTGAAAGGCCGTCCTGGCCAGCATCTACTCTCTAAGTCACAGGGAAAGCTTGTCTTTTAGCAGCAAACTTTGTGAGAGGCCTCTGGACTTCACCGTTGTTGTTTTGGGTTTTGTTACTTTTTCTTATTTAGCTGCAGAAAATGGTTAAAGAGAAGTAGTCCAGCTCCTCACAGTGACTTTCAAAAGCATTTCAAATGCATCCCACTGGGCTGAGACAGCTGTTTTTCCCTCCCTAGGAAAAAAAAAAAAAGAAGAAAGAAAAAAAAAACCCAGAAAAAAGAAAAAAAAATAGCGAGTATTTTTTTCCACCCTACAGACTCTCCTTCATAAAGCCACATGCATTTCCACTTCTGGCCAAAGCTTGATGGCAGAAAGGCAGCTTCTCCCCCACTGCCAGCAGCCACAAAGCCTCACTGTTGCACAGGGAAAGGCTGTGGAGCTTAAGGCATTACCTCTGTTTCTCTCTGCACAAGCTGGGGCAAATCCCAGTGTAGCATCACACCACGTTATTTGTTGTCACTGAAGAAAGAGAGATTACAAGAGCACTTTCATTTTAAGGTGACAACATCAAGAGTATCACGCATCAGGACCAGCTATTATCGACTCTTTGGAAACCTATCTGAAAAACCATGGTGGTTGGGCTTCTAATCCATACATCCTAATCCATGCCATGACTACAAGTGTTCTTGCAAAAATGCTTCAGGGAAACATCCAGGGTTTAGTGAGCGCAGTGACTACCTGCATTCCTGGGGTGGACCCATTAGATATCTTCATGAAGTTTCTCATAGGTTTGCAGAAGAAATGAGGTTTACAAAACCAGGTTGTGTTCAGGCCACTGGGTCTTGGGCAGGACTGGATTTGACTATGGCAACTGGTCAGGCTGCAGAACCCAAAAACATACAGAACCAAGGAATCCATCAGTTTACATGGGGCTACCAGGCTGATGAGCAATCTGTCTTGCTCCAGACAAGCCTTCTTTTCCTTCTTCTCCAATCCAGCCTTCTTTTTTGAGGACTCACTTCTCATCACTGGCACAGGATATCCCCAGCTTGCACCAGGGACCTGAAACACTCACTAATTATCGTTTTGTCATTAAACCCTTCAGACTCCAGTGCTAACGGGGTTGCTGCTGACATCAAGAAAAGGGATAAGGGGTGTTGTGAGATCAGCTCTCTCTAAACCAAGGGCCAGATGAGTGGAGTTTTAAGGCGTTGTAAAGTTATATCAAAAATTATTTATAATTGTAGCTGTTACCGAGCAGCTCCAATTAAAAAAATAGAACTGTTTTGGCAGAAATAAAAGCAACAGCAAACTAACCTTTCTGAGCCACTACCTTTCTCATGTAAAAGCCTGAAACCAAATCTAGACTGCAAAGAAATACTTTTCTGAAAAACTATGCCACAGTCCATTGGCTGGGTCATGCACGTGAACTGAACTGTGACTTTTGGATCTAAAAGCATCAGTCACTCCTGTCAGAGCAGCTTTAGTTGTTGCGAAGCGGGAACCAGGATCTGATCCCTGCAAGGGGACGTACACAAGTTCGATCAATATATTATTTGCTGTGTCTATACTGACAGCTGGATTGGGTCCAAGCCCCCTGGCCACCCTCTGCATTTACTGGAAACTTTTAGCAGCCGCATCTCCGCTCTAGCACAGTGGTGTGCCAGAATTACCAAGCCCTGCTGAGATCCCCAAAGAAGGTTTGGAGTAGGTCAGGGCAGCAGTAGCTGTGGGGAGAAAATGGCAGGTTTCTGTCAGTGTCCAGTTAGAGGGATTATGGCAGCTCCATGGGATCCTTTTCCTAAAGTAAGCTAGGTAAATCTGTCATGGCTCTAAGGCTGATTGAGCACCTGTCCAAGAATGCTGTCACTTGCAAGTGGATGTAAATAGTTACAAAGAAGAGTTTTGTGACTGAATTAAGATCCTTTTCTCTTGGCCAGCAGCGGATACTCACTTTCACATCTTCTCAGAGAAACTCCTATACTGTATTTCCAGAGGGCTGACACTGTGTTCAGCTACAGTGTCCCTGCAGAGACCTGTCTTGATTCATTATATCAAAGTCACCCTGGCCCTGCTGCAGCCTCTCACACTCTCCAATCTGAAAAAGGAAACACAGAGTCAGGGCAGCGAGGAAAAGGATACTTTATGGAAAGTTCCTCACAGGCTTAACTAAAAATACAGTGAGCTGTGAGCCCACCCAAGGGACACCCAAACCGAATCACGCTCAAAGCTAGGGCTCCACATCAGGTTGGAGCAGAACATCAGGTTGCTGATCAGCACATTATTACACAGCAGCTGGGCTACAGCAATTGTCCACACGCTCCTCCCTGGGTAACATCCCAGACAACACAGCACGGCTTTTCCTCAGAAAAAAAAAAAAAAGTTACATCACACTGCGCCCATTGCACACTGAAAACATATGACCAAAGGGGCAGTCACCAGTGCTCAGCTGCCTCCCAGTAACACACGGAGTTGCTTTAATTCGGAAAATTGTCGAAGCCTCGCATTTCACAGCATCTCTTTTAATATGCATGCTGGAGGCTGTTTCTGATGTTAGGCTGTGCAGCTTAGGGCTCTTCTGTGGTCTCTTATGGAGTACACTTTATTAAGTTTCCTGACAGCACCCTGTGCAGGTGTTGGGGAGGATCACAAGCATCACCTTCCACGCCAGGAAGACATGCACCACTCCTCTCAGGCCATCTTGCCAGCCTCTCCAATCGTACAGGAGTGATCCCTATGCTGCTTTATCCATTTTAAAGTCTCATTAAGGCTGACACTTATGCAAATGGAAGTGTCTCATCCTTATTAAAAGGGATGTTTAACTCTGAGCTCCTAAAAGAAGGATACGTGTGCGCTGTAGCCATGCGGGAGCCTCTCACACACCTTCTGCCTGCTGAGACAAATGGGTCATTTCCGCCAGCCTTCCACCTTCCTTCCACCTTCTTCCCTGTGAGACCACGGACTGCCTGAACAAGGGGCTGAGGAAAGCCAGAGACATATTGACACAGACTGGCTTGTTCTGTGCCTGCACCAAGGAAGGACGGACAGACATTTTAATCTTCATTAGTACACAGCCCTGCATCTGAAAGGGAAAAATTGAACACTAGGAAAGGACACAAGAAGCCTGAAAAATGAACACAGGGCCACCTTCTCGCCCCTTTCTTGTCATATGAGGAAAAGATACTCTGATCAGGACTGTAACGGGACACCCGCCCCCCCTTTTGTGAGAGGTGTCGAGATGAGCAATTTTTCCCCGTGCTCTGTCTCCCACAGATGCCACTAAGTGGTAGTAATGGAGAACTAAGCTGCCATCCCTTTCCTGGAGTCATTTCCAGTTACATTGCCTACATGGCTGGTTTTGGTCACATTGCATGCCTTGTTAAGTGATCTCAAAAACTTTTCAAAAGCTGGCTCCTAGAATTAACATCCCTGCAGAGAGGGGGAACTGAGGTGTATCGTGGTGAGGGACCTTTCTTGGGGTCTCAGAGACTGGGAATAACTGGAGCTGGTTTTGCAGCCATGGAGAAATTCAGGCTGCATAGTCCAGGCTGATGCTGGGTAGCTGCTGGCATCCCCAGCTTTTGTTCCTGCAAGAAAACAATTCTTTGATCAAGAGATTTCTCATACCCATATATCTGGCATGTACACATGGAATTAATTATAATTGCCTCCAATCTAAGCCACATGAAGTCATTAAAATTCATTCCAATTAATGGCAATGAGCCGAAAACAAACCCAACACCTGCAAGCCAGAGAGAAATCAGCAGTTACAATACTTTACATATGCCACCCTACCTTGGAAATTTTTCTGTGGCTTTAATGTGCAGGAAGTGAACTGAAAATGAGAATTTCTCTACTCAGACAGATCTTACCAACTAGGGAGTCAAGGAGATTAGAGGAGTCAGTTAACCTCACTGTAGCACACTGCATGAGATGGTCCAGAAGAACCTGTCTGAGGGAGTTTGGAGACCTTTCCCTTACAGCCAGGGAAAGTGAAGCACAGAAGGAAAGGCATGATGGCAGTAGAAGTGGTCAGTTCTGAGTCCCACCTTGAGGAAGGGCACACACACAGTTGTTTACCTGAGCAGGGCTGGACGAGCAGGCAGAGTCTGCAGTCCCACGAGCCCATGCTGCTTCATCAGGGAGCTGGGAGACAGGAATTACCAAGACACCTGGCTGCCAAAAGCAGGCACACGCCGGTGGCGAGAACAGCCCAACAAGCTGCTGAGGTCCAGGTTCAGCTGCCAACCTCTGCTCAAGACCCTCCATTGATCAACTACAGCCCTCTGGGTAGGGAAGAGACCCTGAAGCATGAGAGCACGCAGGTTATTTGCAACAGCCCACAATACAGTGGTCTCTCCCAGCTCTGCACTAGCCTCTGAACTCAAGAGGATAGAGCTGCATCCCCTCCACAAAAACCATTTCCCTTCCCGGAGCACTCCCCAGCTCTGGAGATGTTAACTCATGGGGACTTCACTCTAGTCTCGCCCACATGAATATGCAAACTGCAGTAAAAGTACCATTGCTTTGTGTCACTCTGTCATTCATAATCTGGGCTGATAGAGCTTTTGGGGAAGGAGGCAGAAAAAAAGAAAAGATAAAAACTTCTGAAATTCACGTGAACTACTTCCTGTGCTTTTGTAACAGTGCAGCACTTCAGAGACACAACGCACATTGTCTTCATTCCCTCTCCTATCTGCAGCGTTGATATTTGCTTTAATGATCTTTTTTCATTTCTTCTCTGGGTGTTCAGTGGGAATCATCAGCATCTCTGTTTCCCTACCAGGAGTGAATGAACCACGAGTGCGTTTTGTATTCATCTTAACAGACTGATTGACTTTAGACTAAGTTTCACTATTTCCCATCTGACTTTCATTACCTAGAATAAGATGGTAAGTCAACCTGAACTGAAAGTAATTAAGGGAGCTTTGGAAGAGGGGAAAAAAGAAAAGAAGAAAAAAGCATTCTCTCTTCAAACACATAATTGTACAAAAATAACACAAAATGCAAATGACTTAGAGATGCACTGATCTAGCTCTTTTATTGTCACTTTGAAGGCAGTAACTACAAAGGGCTAATATTTGTAATCTGCCAACACAGTAGTATTGCTAAAGTATGTTATTTAGCATCTTCCAAAAACACCTCCTGGGTTTGTCTAAAAGTATCTGAAGGAAGCTTAAAAACCCCTTCCTATTTAGACGTTGGGCAGGGTGTGGAACAGACTCATAATGCTCCCCATCTTGGATTTCACATGAAGCCAAGCACAGCCCCTTTGTCAGCATGACTGGCTGGCTGCAAGACATGGCTTTAAGGGCTGCATTCAAGGCCAAAATATCTTAAATGTACCTTCTCCGAACTTAGGGAGGTTTATGTGCTGGTAGGCATCAGCTAGATGTGAAAGAGTGCTGAGATAAAGGATGGATGGAGGGATGGACGGATGGATGTCTCTTACTGTTTTACTTTTTTACTGTTAATGGTGGGAAACACTGTAGAAGAAAATCAGTACCTTGTAATCTTAAAGACAAGATGTCACAGCCATTTGGTACCGTCACAGCAGGATCTACTTCTGGACCTGCACTGGGGAGGCAGGATTTGTTATGTAGCCACAATCAGCAATAGGAGCTTCCAACACTAGATGATGACAAAGGTAAAAACCCAGAGACCTGTGAGAGACATCACGGAATCATGTTGGAAATTGTGTAAACATATTCCAGTTTGGTTTGGGGAAATAAATCAGACTCATGGGGACAACATGTGCGGGGAATGCTGGTGATGTCACCCTGCAGCGCTACCTGCTTCATCCCGTAATTGTAAAAGCCTCCATTCAGCAGGTGCCATTAAAACTCTGGTATTTGAGAGTAAATCAGGAATCATTTTGTTTAGGAGCTGTTCTGCTGAGCAGGAGAGGGCAGACAGCAGGGCACCGTACACTCTGCCTCCAGCCCAATATAAATTGCGTTCCTTAAAGAAATTGCCTAATGGTGATTTCAATCTAGACGTTGCGTTGCTTAAACCACAAGGTCTCCAGAAGAGATAACAGGGTCTGAATATGGCCCATCATTCACATTAACCATGAGAAATTAAGCAGAAAAGACAAGGAGAAATGACACAAAATCCCCAGGAACAAGGCAAAGACGAGTAGTGCAGGAGGAGGAATGCACCGCACCAACTTGTTTGAGTCCCTACCTCAAACAGCAAATAAACTCCTGCCTGCTTTTGGTCACTCATCTAAATAATGTTTCCCATAAAGCAGGAGGCTTCATCAGACAAGAGGAACTAAACTCTGATGCTAAAGCCTTCCTCCACCTCAGCAGCATGGCAAAACAGCTTAAAGATAAAATTTGGGTCAGGGCTTTACTTCACACCAGGACAAAACCACAAAGTCCAGAGTTTGTCCTTCCCCCAAAGCACATGGAGTAAACAACAGCCATGTGGCTGCTGCAGCTGCTGTGAGATGTCCATGAAAGCAATTGATTTCTGGCCATTGTGTTTGGCTCAAGATGCACGGACTGGAACCACGTGTCAGATGTGTGTCCATAGCCTCTGGAGGTTTGCTTCTGGATAAATTAACATGAAAAAACATTTTCTGTCTTGTTTCTAGGCAAGCATGCACTGCTGGGGATTTATCCTCTAAACAAGCTCCTCTGACACATTAAAAATAGTCAAACCTATTATCTCTTATTACAAAGAAGAATGCATCTTCAGATAGTGTGTTTAAGCATCCAATATAATGAAAGGGGATAATTTATACATCAAATAAGAAGCTGCCACTTCGCTCTTTGATGGTGAATGGTGTGAAATTCATCTCTTGTGATACCTCCCAGCAGGAACTGTAGGGAACACGGATGTGAGCAAAGTGCCCTGAGTAGCAGGAGTCTGCAAACCAGCATCCTCACCAGGCTGTGAGACTTCAGCATGTCCTTTGGACATTTACATGCAAAAATTTACATACATGAGAAGCAGGCAGGGGATACAAGTGGAGGTTTGTTGGCTCACCTGGTTTGTTTGTAGGCTCTTGGTCTGCGTTTGATGCAGGTACCTACATGCCTTCCTGTCAGGTGATAGGTATGAATATGTATGAACCTCTCTCATGCTGGGTTTTTCATCTGTGCTTCAGAAGGAAATGTATTCAATATCTTGTTTGGTCAGGAATTTGTTTTCTTCTGAGTTTTATCAGGAGAGCAAGATCTGGTTTGTCAAAGCTGCTGCAAAGCAGCACCATGGTTAGAGGACTTTATCCTCACAGTGCATCTGGTCTCCAGTGATATCAAAACCTTTTCTGGAAAGCGAGGCTTTCACAACTACAGGGAGGGCTATTATTCTTCAAATCTAACTCTCAAACTTAACTAAGCAAATAATAACAATCCATCCTAAACCCTACCCATAGATACCCAATGCATCTGTTTCTCTGCCAGCCACCATGAAATGCCATCTTGCTCTCAGGGTCTCCCATGGTCACATCTTAGGCTCACCTTACATGACAAACAATCTCTCAACAGCATGCCCTTGGTACAACACTGTCCTATGTAGCGTAACAGTGGCCAGCCAGCCCTTTCCCACTTTCTGCTAATTTCTAGTGATGCCAGGTCCAGCTGAGCAAAATGGACACCAGCTATTCATAGCATTAGTTCTGGAAGCAGCAGGGCCACGAGTTGAAATTTTTAGCAGTGACTGCCCTCTCATCCTATTCCTACAGTTGTCCTGTGACCTAAAGGAAAAAGCTTAAAAGATAATTTTTTTTCATGAATTATTTTTGAATTCACTCAGTTCCCTGATCCTGTTCACAGCACCTTCGCACAAGCAGCGGTTGGCTGTGCAGAAAAGATAAGAACAGGAACAAACAGCAAGGGGAGGGGAGGGATTGAATACCTGACTCAGTATCATCATGAAAGCTTGTCTTGGGAAATCAAACCTGAATGTTCCCACCTGCTTCTGAGATTTTAACAGCCCTTTCCTCTCTAATTGTTTAACCAATTCATGTAATTAAATCAAAGTAGGACAATTGTCCCTAATGTTTATTTACCTGGAAGTTTTGCTGCTTCTGTTTCAGACCCAAAGAAAGGCTGCTGTGCACACAAGTTCCTCAATTTTTTTTTCTAGGTATAGCTCTTGATCTAATAATAGAAGATATTATCCCTGTCTGTCAATCTTGTCTTCAGTATTTATGGCAATTATGCTACTAGGGGATGTAGAGTTACTTATTTGTCAATATCTGCTCACTAATTTATTTGTTTATTACATTTTTCTTAACTTACCTGCAAGGCTGTTTTCAGTTCCTTCTTTATTTCTATTAAACAGTAGATCTTCCCTTATGACAATGATTCCAAGAACCAGAGGCAGGAAATAAGGCTCACACCATGAAAGCCCCTGGTTTTGGCTACCTTCACGATGCGAGGTCAGAAGATGAGGAAGATGTTTCTTTTGCCAGTTCTAGTACAGTAGTTCTTGTGGGTTTGCGCCCTGCTTTCCCCTCAGCCCTGTTCCTATGGTGTTCACCAACTGTCGCACTCACCCACATCTCTCACTGAGCACTCTCCTACTGCAAAATTTGACTTCTTCAGGATTTCAACATAGAAGACTTAGCAGAGGTTGGTTAAACTTGAGCTACATCTAGAGAAGCCAGGTTTGGTGCAGAAGTGCAGATACCTCCTCCTGCACATTCCCTCTGATTCGTGTGTGTAAATACGAGCACATAGCAGCTACCAAACTACATTTATACAGCTGATCTCATATTCAACTTGATGCCTTTAGATGTCTAAATACCTTCAAAAAGCTGTACCAAGTCTGGTGGCTGAGACAAACGCACTGCAGATCACATTCTAAGCTGGACAGACACAGTGGTTTCCTCATAGAGAAGTTATCTTCACAAAGAACAAGTTCAAAGCAATTCCAGGCTAAATAATAGAAAAAATCATGCTGAAAGCACAGCTGGGACTGAAGGCAAAGGCAACATGAGGATCTTATGGGAATTCAGTGGAGGCAAACACAAAGTCTTTGGGATGACCTTGGAGGATTCGGAGATCCCTTTACAGAGAATCTCCCATTTGACATTATGCAAATCTTATACAGTGAAATCCTGAAAAATAAGGTTTATGAAGGTTTAGTCAAAAGGCCTTCCTTCTCTTTCATCCCTTAGTGCCATTTTTATATCACACAAGGAACTCATGGGGCTTGAGCAGAGCCTCTGGCTGGAGTATTATCGGTGACAAAATGTGGGAGGTAGGGGGCACAGCATCCTTTCAGGTTGCCTAAATTGTACTCAGTGCAGGTAAGCCCCTTTCATCTCCAGGGATTTTCATCTTCCATTCAGCTTCTTCACTTTCCCAGGGAGCTAATCACCCGTTCTCCTTTCATCCCGTTTACCACCCTGATGCCAAGTTTGGTCGTTCGGGGGACTTTTCAGCACCCTTCCAGGTTCTGCCAGGTGATGCAAAGGAGAGAGACTTTTAGACAAAACAAGCTCAACAGAAACACTATCCTCTTTATTTTTTCAAGTACAAAACCCTTGATTTGGATATGCTTTCAGAGGACATCCACATGTCTGCAAAATACTGTGTTAATGGCAGAGCTAGAATGAAAAAGTTGGGCAATTACCCAACTGCTAATTTTGATAAACAGAGCAGCATCCGATCTGAAACTCACTGGAAGGACAGAACCCACCAACCACTTTCAATGCACGCTGGAGCTGTTGTTCCTTTAACTTCAGAGGAGCCGTTTTATCTCCACACCCCAGCAGCGAGCGACTGGAGGAGCCATGTCAAATGCGAAATAAAAATGAGCAATGCCTATAAAAGAGAGATATCACGAGAATCTGCCACTTGGGAATAATGAAAGGCTCGAGCAGGTTGCGCTGATTGTGCAACCTACCAGAGGCCTGTCAGCTTTGATAACAATGGCAGCCATCAATTCCTGTAAAAATGGCAACAGCGTGAATTGAAAATTGTGAAGCACCATTTAGGGGCGAAATGAGATTTCTTCAGAATGTATTTGTCGGCGTGTTCCCACTCACTTGAAAAGCTCTGGACAGATCAGAAGGAACGTGAAGTAACCAGCATTGGGAACTTCTTTACTACTTTTTTTTTATTATTATTCCTCCTCCTTCTTACAAAGCAGTTTTAAATGCCAAGAGCTTTCGCAAGACAACAGCGGTTTCCAATCTGCCAAAGGGCAATTTGAAAGTGAAAGGTATTCTCTTTAAATTACCTTGGAAAATGATACATGTTATGAAAGGGGTTTACTTTTTGGAGTGTTAAAGAGATACCAAAAATCCAATTTTACTGTCAGATTACAGGGGCAGGCGGGGGGGGGAGGGAGGGAAGAGCTGT
>JAOXJM010000079.1:16136924-16184440 GCA_026413425.1 Tringa solitaria
GGAAAGGAGATGGCAAGGGGAAAGGAGATGGCAAGGGGAAAGGAGATGGCAAGGGGAAAGGAGATGGCAAGGGAAGCCTCCAGCTGGATGAGGAGCAGAAGAAGTCATGATCTACTAGCCAACTGCCTAAGCATTTAGGGCATTGCCTAAGCTCAGGGGAGGCCCCGATGCTGCCTAGAACAAGTGGAGGCACTTTTCTTCCCAAATCAACAAAGCTTCAAGGATATTTCAAGCCTTAGATCTGCCACTGGGCCAGGATGGAATGTTACCTTTGAGGCTGGAATAATCCTGAGTGACAGGACACCTTCCTACCAGCACTCCTGAAACTCCCCACCACAAAACTGACAGCCAGCCACTATAAATGGCGGGGGGGGAGGGGGCAGTGTTTGGATTTGTGATTCATGTATAGATACAGAAATGCGTTTCTCTATCTCTCTATGCATCTTGAGGACTGTTTCTGTCTGTGAGTCCCTGCCACAGGTTCCACATAAAAGGCACAGAGCATCCACACAGCATTTATGAATCTATTGTTCAGGGGAAAAGTAACTGTACAGCATAGGTACCCTAAGTCACACTATATTGGAAATCCAGAAAAAATAAGGGAAAATCTTGAAATCAAACTGGACAATGATTTTTGGGTGGATAAAGTGTACGTGGCTAGGAAAAATACCCAATTTTCCTAATCTCTATTTATACAACTGTACCTAATTAAGTGACTAGATTATATTAGAAAAATAGATTTCATAGATAATAAGTTGCATAGGAAAATAAATGAAACCTATTTAGTAGGCAGATTTTGCATCCATGTATCAGCTGCTTGAAGTTTCTCAAACATGAGACACTGTCAATCGCTCCCAGGAGATTGGTCAGTGCAAAGAGCAACCCACGCACCACAAGGTTGTGTCCGTGCCAGATACACGTGCCACTGCTACCTCCCAGTCAGGTGATACTGAGATGAAGTGTTGTCCTTCAAATGCTACACTTTCCTCTGGGACTAGGCAGCACTAACAATCAATGGTGTGGCATTTGACATTGCTCCTTTCCGATCTTTCCTACAGCAGTTGCACATTTTTTTCTTTCTACCAGTTGCAGCAGAAATGTGTGTTTGGCACACATAGTCACTCCAAACGCAGAAAATAGAAATAACCTTCTCTCCCTACAGGGCTGTGATTTAATATTGCCAGATGTGAGCCCAAAATCAGTCTTGCCATAAAGCCACTTGAATTCCAACAGAGCATGACTGCACAGAGGTGTTACAGAACTGGGACTTTTTCAGTGTGCCCTTAATTAAACCCAGCATGGCGGGACACAGGATTTCTGCAGTTTGCATCTGTGGTTTTTTTATAAGAAACCCCTGATGCTCACTCTGGGGATACAACTCCCTGCGTGTCAGCAAGAAAAGAAAATCAGCCCAGGGAACAGCTCAAGCCACAAGGCAGCACTGCCACCCTGAGCTGTTCTGGTGGATATGCAGACCAGCAAGGCAAAGCAAGAAGTTTAGCTGCATAAGGCAACGAGATGTTTGTGTTTCCTGCTTCAGGCAGCAGCTCCCATAGCCATGAAGAAAGCTCTCATGCTACTTCTGGCTTCAGAAAGTTCCCTTTCTCTTTGCATCACCTTTAGGTTACACCACAGAAGCCACAGAAGGTGTGGAATCCTGGGAACGACACTCCAGTCCTCGTGTGCTTCCAGCAGTGTGGGTGTACTCAATGATCCCAGGCTGGCTACTTACAATTTACAGACTCTCAGACATCTACGTCTGCAGACTGGGTTGTTTTGGAGACCTAAGCACAGTTCATACCCCTCTACATACATCCCACTCATTCAAAGTCACCCCAATACCACAAATCCAGCACCACATATCTGATCTTTTGCCCTCTGAGGGTACTCATGCACGGCTGATCACTCGTGCCTGGGGACTTACACGAGATTTCAGCTCATTATCAACAAGTGTTGGTCTTATATCAGGTGGCCAAAGTGGAGTGTGAACTGGAGTATTAGAATTCACCTTTCTCTAATGACACCCACAGGGCTGAAGGGAGAACAGGTCTAAATTGGTTTAAATCCAGACAGACCTGACATGCCTAGCTTCTGCTTTGGTTGTGTCCACTGAGATGGACTGCTCTCCTACTCCGTGTGAGTGCATGTACTTAAGACAGCGTGGAACTATTGTCTGAACATGGGAAACTTCAACCCTCCTTTAAGCTTATGGGAAAACTCATGGGAATACCACTTCTGTCCACACAGTATATTTAAGTTCCCCACACCTAACCCAACACACCTTGCTGGTGTTATCTATATCTGAGTTAGCTGGCTCAATTCCTCTTCAGTCAACAGGGATAACTTTTTCTGGTCTACATTCGGCATCTATCACCAGACAAAATGTATTGTAACCTATAGGTGCTTTTCCTCTCGCCTCCTGGGCACTGGACTGCTAGCTTAGCTCTAGACAACTTCTATAATAAGTTAAAGTGCAATAGATGTATCTCATTCCTAAAGTCCAAGTAATAAGACAACCAGACATTGCACCCATATCTGTGCTGTCTAGATAAAAGCCTGTCAGGTGTCAGCTGTAACACCAGTGCAGCAATCCAGATTCCCTGGTTGTTCTGCACAGACAGAAAGTGAAAAGGAAATTTGACAAAGCCATTGCTGAACCTCACAACCTTCCTCTAGGGGAGTAATTCTGCAGTTCCAAAAAAAGATGCAACATGAAGAGTTTAAGGGAAAGAGACTTTTCTTGCCACCATGACATAAAGGTCCTTACCCATACCTGGGCGTTTATCTACAAGCTGCGATGGTGTTCTTAGCCTTGATTGTAAGATCTCTTCTCTCTCCCCACAGCAGGCTATTCCTCTTCTGCCAGGGCCACCCTTCACACATCCTTCCCTGCTTACAACCTGCCTTGTGCAACTTCCCCGCGTCTGAGAGGCCACACTGCTCCCAGGGGACCTGGCCACCTCCCCAGGACTATTTTGCTTCCTCACAGGGGCTGTGTCATTTTAAAGGAAGAAATATGCCCTTGCACAAGCACATCAGCAACGCACACAGGTTCCCTGAAGGGTGGTTCGTGGAGATACCCCGTCTGCCATGTCCTGTGCAACACTCAGCACACTGGCTCTTTAACATTAGCCTGAATTCAGGAGCAGAAAGAATGATATTCCTAATAATGCACAAGCCAGTGGTATAAATCTGTCCTTTTATAAGTGCCCGGTGTGACGAGCTCTTTTGCTGCCTTTCAGCGTGGCTATAACTAGTCCTGTGGCTTCCACTCACCGCAGGGTGTTGCAAATGGACTACTTTGGTCCAGCAGCCCCGGCGCTTTTACACCACCGAAATTTGTTTTGTCACATAGTCCATTAAGGGGAAACGGTGGCACACTGCGAAGCAACTCTTTTGTACCCCCGTAAAATCATATAAATCTACCAGTCTCGCTGCCGGGAGCGACTGCAAACAGGCTGAGGGAGTTCTGCAGGAAGCTGGGGCTATTAAGTGCTACCGACTGGACTTTAAAACACAGGGCGCTGCCAGTTCTTTTAAACTCCCTGCTAATGACTGTAACACACACTCCCCAGCTCCTCGTCTCCCTCCTTTTCATTAGATAAAGGTGGCCTCGTCTTCTATTTTTTGCTGAAAGACCTGCCCAGCTGTCATTATCCTCTGCCCTTTTCTCCATCTGATGGCTGGACCACACTCCCGGGTGCAATCCAGCCTCAGACAACAAAACTTTTATCCTCTGAGGAGCGGGTGACAGAGCTCACTTCCCTGTAATAAGAAAGCAGAAAAGAAATTACAAAGCTGGCAGCTGTAGGGCTTTATCCTAATTACAGAGCTCTTTTCCCCAGCTGAGATAAGGCCTGTTAGTTTTCCTCCATCCCATCCCACGGACCGGTGACACCTGCAAGACAATTTCCAGCCACAGCATGAGGCTGGATGTGGGGAGCTTGCCTCTTGCCGGGGCTCCACAGCCTCCCTCCCACTCTGATTTTTTTTTTTTTTCCCCCAAAACGCAGAGCCAGGCTGAGACACTGCAGAGCTGAGATCTGCGTGAAATGTTTCTGCTGAAGGAAGGCAACTGCAACAGGGTGGCAATGGCAGGGTCACAGCATAAGACCCAAATGCCACAGCAGCAAGTCCTACAAGAGCTGTAAAGGAAATGTTTGCAAGCAAGGACTCACCCCTGCCAAAGCCCAGCTCCTGAGTCAGCCGTGACCCTGGTTGTAGCAAGATCTGAATGTCGTAAGGAAGAATCAAGCCTGAAAGAAGCCAGAAGAGGAGGGCGCCGCTTGTTCTCTGTGTCTGACAGCTGAAGGTGGCCTGTTGCCCTGTAACCTCCTATCTGAAAAAGCTAAGTCATACAGTGTTGTCTCTGGTAACACTGAAAAGACGTTTTATCCCTTTTGCAATGGCATTTACAAGAAAGACATGTTTCTTCCAGCCTGTCCTGAAGGGAAGATCAACCTTGAGGAGACACACATCAGCCTAGCATGGTACTGGGCTTTTTCTGACAGGTTTTCTGCTGAGAAAACATGGGCAGTATCAGTTCTGGAGATGAGAAGAAGCCTCTGGCTACTGCCTAGTGCCAGCCAGCAGAGAGTAACCATCACCCTCAACCTCCACCCACAGCAGAAGGTGCCAGCATAGGGAATACCAAGTCCACTCCGATGCAAAACCCTTGAAGGCACCGATGAGAGATGCCATATGTGTCACTTGCCACACAGGGCTGTTGTGTGGGTACATGGCCTTCAAGGGCAGGTTTTACATGCACAAAGTGGCTCCTCAGGCTTCTACCTGCCCATTTGGGTTGAGCCCAGGCACAGTGCTGGGCTTCCCCCTGAAGCCCAAGGGAACAGGGGCAGATAAAGTCTTCTGTAACAAGAAACCATATTTTATGCAAACAGCCAAAGGAGACCAACGTGTTAGTAACTCATGATGGAAATCGGATACAGTGGCCGTCAAAACCTGCTCAGGGACTAAACAGGACTTGAGCTAAGAGACCTCTAAACCAGCCCCAACTGCTATATTATCAAGAGGCTGGGCCTCTGTTACCTCCTGTGATCCCACAACAAGTCTGGGGCAGGGTAAAGACTGAAGCAGGCCCTCCTGAAGCCTGCTCCAGCTGAACTTTCTTTCCTGACCCATCTACCCTTTATTGTAGATGATTTCTAATATTTCAAATCCCTTCCAATTCCTGATCCAAATCCCTTTTCAACAGCAAGGGCAACAAATTATACATTTATCTTGTTTATTCTAACTCGGCATCGGGTATTTTTGTAGCTGCCACCTCTCCGTGACACAAGGTATGTTACCAACATTTCTTCTTACAAATGGGACTTTTCAGGAGAATCATAGTGGCTCCACCACCGAAACAACCATGATTTCAGTAAGATTCAGGCACAGAGGCTTCTCAGGCATTGTCAATCCCCACAGTCGCTTATCTGAATCTTCCAGCACCTAAACACCTTTGAAAACCCAGCCCAAACATCACACTGTAACCTCCCACTAGGATGCCTAAATCGTTCCATAATCGGCACGACAACCCAGCAGCCTCCATGCAATTACCCAGCTGACAGCTGCTTCCACTACAGCACTGCTAACATTTCTATGAGTGAGTATCAAAGTGGGACAGCTTTTGTACATCAGCATAGGAATATTTGGCCAGAAGACGACTAAGCATCCTATGAAAGCTGATGCACGTAACAACACAGATAACAGAAGATGGTTTCCAAGTACAATGCAATGTATTCATTCACCCTTTTTTCCCCATTTTCTTTGCTATTTTTTTTTCCTTCTTTCTTCCACTCGAGCAACTGCTTAGTGACAATCTCACACCTGAAGGCAAGTGAAGTAGAGGTGCTTTAGGACTGCCACTGCTGTGAGACACCCCATGGCTGGCAGCAGCAGGGGTGTGTCACAAAGGCTTGTCCTGGCTATCTGTCCTGCAGAGAAGGGCTACTGAAAACTTGCTCCTTTTGCTACTCTTGTGCCAATGTGTCTCTTCGCCTTTAGCCATGGAAAACATAATTTTGTTTTCTGCAGCTCAAGATCTTTCTGTTCAGCAAGTGAGATGGCTGGCACCAACCCTGACCATGAAACCAACCCCTCAGTTTTAAGAACTAGGCTGAATCCACTTCTTCATCTAAGGCCAGCAATGCTCCTCCAGCTTGTTGAAGCCTCTATGACCAGAGACACAGATGCTAAGATGCGAAAACTGCTTGGATCTAAAATAAACAGTACTATGCACAGGCATAGGGAGGGCAGAAGCAGGAATTAATTTAGTGTTGTAAGTGCATGGTGTATTACATACTTACATACACAGACACATACGTAGAGGAAGCATTTAAGTTGCTCCAGGCTCCATACAGAACAATGCAGCCATGATAGCCATATATCTTAGGAGGTTGTTTCTTCAGGCTACACTCAATCCCTTCAATGGCAGCATCATTTATACACCCACACATTAATAAAAAGAGGGTGCGCGCTCTCCTTGTGCAAGTCCTTTGATGGAACCTAAATGAGGCCTTGCAGGAGTTAAAGAGCACCACAACAGTGGAAAGTTCAAGTGGGAATGAAGAAAAGTCATTACAGATTTAACCAGCTGTGTAAAACCCCCAAAGCTTAGAATTAAAAGCTTTTAAAAAGCCTTGACTGGACTCACTGAGTCATCAAAATTTAAAGGCAGAATTATTCCAAAGGAGATGTTAACCAGGCCTTTAACTCAATGATGGAGAAAGAAGTGGGGCAGGAGAGGATTTTAAAAAATAAAGAAGAAAAAAATCCCTTCGAAGCCACTGATAGACTTGGGCTGGTCAAGCTACTGATAGCAGTGCTACTGAGTGCCTGTAAATCCCACGCTTAATCTGCAGTGTGCAGCATGAGGAAAATGCACAACTAGAAATCGTATGGGAAGTTGCTGCAAAAGGCTTGAGTGTGCTGGGTCACTCACACAGTCCCCTTCCGAGCAGCTCGCCTCCCAGGGTCTTGCAGCCACCACGCCTGAGGTGGTGGTCCTGCGAGGTAGTTAATTCAATGACCAAAGGCAGCAATGAGACATTCAAGGCTGGGAAGCTCTGCCTTAGATTCATGCTTCCTATGCTGTATCCACAGCTGCATCCAGGAGTCACAGCAACCAGCAGGACTGGTGCTGATTGTGACTGAACATTGACTTTCAGCAATTTTTCCCTGCCCTTTCACGCTCTTTAGCCTAATAAATACAAGGACTGTTGTATTTCAGGGCTGGGTACATCCTTCCTGAGATTCAGAAGCCAGGCTCAGAGAGAAACAGAGGTACAGAAAGCCTCAATTTTGACACCTGAAAAGTCTCTATAAGAAATCGTCTTTTGGGCACCTTGATTCATATTGAAAGGTTTAGCGTTTACCCCTTTCTTTTTCTGGCTGTTTTAATATGATGACACATAATTTAGCAGACAATTGCACTTTCTTTCCCCCTTTGGTTTCTTAATGTACACTAAGCCCTGCAGGATTCCCTCCTGCTGATGGAGGTGAAAATGGTGCAAGCCTGGGGCTCTTCTCCTGAGGAGTGCTCCTTTTATAAGTTAAAGCTGGTCAGCACTCCTCCAGCTGCATCACCTTATGTCAAAAAACCATTGAGTTAACAGAATCATAAAGTTTCGTCAAACTTCACTAACTTTGCTGAGAATATTTGTAGTAAAAATGTTACTGTTTAGTGGTTTGAGTTTGACAGTACAGTTTTTCATTTCCACAATAGCATCATGTAATTAAAATCAGGAAACAGATGTTTATAATAAAATGGAAAAGTTGAAACAGGAAAACAGATAAAATAGGAGTTCTGTGTTAGGAAGAAAAGTCTTTTGCATCAGCTCATTGAAAATGACTTTTAACTTTTCATCTCAATTTGCTTTTAAAGCAGATTTGGAAGTCTCAGGGTAGCCCACAAGTAGCAAACCAAACTTTTGTGTCAACTCCAATCCCAACTTACATTCATCTCTGTGCCACCTTCATCATCCAGAATTTATTTGATCAGGACAATAATGGCAGAGGAAGACCCCATTTTTTGGCTTTTGCCCAAACTTCCAGCACTAACAGGCAATTCCTGTGGATTGACAAAGCTGCAATTCCTGCAAAGGGCCTTGGAAAATACACACAGAGCTCTCTCAGTGTGCTGCTACAGCCTCTTCATGTAGTTCAGGTTCTTTGGATTGCAACTATGGACTTCCATGAGAAGTCCACGTAAGACAGTACAGCTTACAAAAAAGCATGAGCATCAAAATGAATCACAACCAAGTAACAGGCCACAGGAATGGCACCTGAAGGGAGGAAACCAACAACATGGTCTGGTTTCAGGCAAAGAAGACCTTCCTGGCTGTCTCACGCGCATATCAGGAAACCATTTGTTTATACATTATTATTATTTATGATAAATGGAATGTGCTGTAAACCCAAGGCCGGAAGAAGCTGTGCAGCTGGAATAAGATGCTCCTCAGATGGCTGCTCTGGGGAGACTGAAATGTTTTTGCAGAGCTAATTGCCTCATAAATTGGTTTTATTCTCCTGGCTGAGGCTAATGTCTTCTTTTAAAGTTAATAAAAAGAACTCAATTTGCTGATTGTTCTGGACTGGTACTAGCAAAAAGAGCTGCTCAGGGACTCTGGAGGGGCCCAGACAATTCCTCAAAGCCATTGCAGCTTGGATGCTAAGTGGTGACAAGCAAGGTGTTCCCTGCCTGCTACTTAATCTGCTTTCCAGTAATGCTGTCTCGCTGGGTGCCTTGGGTGTTCCCATAAATGTCTGAGGGGGAGAGATTACAATTGACAGCCTCCTGTAGCAGACCCCAGGGCTCGGGGATTGAGAGAACAGAGCACACGTTTATGCCAAAAGAGCACATTATCAGCAGGCGTGATATGAGCTACAGCATCACAGCAGGGCCCAAAGCCCAGCCTGGCCTCACACAGCTTGGTGTGTGGTCCCATGGCCTCCTCGTACCCACCCGTTTCATGGGTCAGTGCCATCCGCCAGCTAGCACACCAGTTAAAAGTGCATCCTTCTGGAGATCAAAGCTGGAGCAACTCTGCAAAGGTCTGTCAAATGGAGCTCATAGAGTTGCGTATAAAACTGACATTGACAAATCCCCGCCAACTCTAACCATTCTCTGATCCTATATCATGGCCTGTCCCACCAGCTCCAGCTCACACCCATGGCCAGAGCCTGCGAGCAAGTAGAAGAGCACCAACATTGACTTTTTTTTGCCCTGGTCAGGTAAGATACAAGCTAATCCCAGCTGCTGATCCTTACCCCGACATCCAGAGTGAAGTGTGAGCCCCTCACAACACAAACTCCCTGCTTTTCTAGCCAGGAAGAAAATGAACTCTTTACCCAACACATACCTGGATGAAACATTGAAACCTGTGAGATGACACAAACCAGATTTAAAAATCTGTGAACCTCCTTTGGACTTGTTTTCAGTATTTCTTCTTTTCTGGTAAACAAACTTGTCTTCACTGAGGGGTAAAAAGTGCCAAAACCTTCTGTCACATTGGTGCTCTAAGCAATAGCAAAAACTGGTTCAGAGTGAGGTCTTCTTCTGAGCGGACACGAGGGCAGTCACCAGCACTGCCATGAATTGGAAAAGATTTCACCAAAAGGCCACTGTGTATAGTAAGGAACAGTGGTTAACTGTTAAGTTAACCTTAAGTGGTTAAGACAGTACATTAACAGCAGGTTAGATTGTTTCAGTGACAGGACAGGACAGCTTTCAACAGGCATCTTTGACAATCTGAGATAATCAGGAAGGTGTGAAACCTACGGCTTCTTACATGGACACAAATTTCTCTAGAGTTAAGCAGGGATCGATTCAGGGAAGGAAACCTTAGCAAATATTCAAGGAGACTGCTTAAAACTTGGCCCCCTCAGCCCCCCTGGGCATTAAAAGGATCAAGTCCTCTCCTAGTGCTGAGTGTGGGGAATTCAGCTCTGATGCTGAGCTTAATTAAATAGAAATATGAAGTAAGAAAGAAAGGCTAATTAAATAGAAATGCAGAGTTACAGGATGTGAATGCTGATTAACCTAATAATAGACAATAATGCTGTTAAGGGGAGTTAAATGGTTTGTTTAATGGCTGGAATGATCTATAGTATATAATATATAAAGTACTTAACAGTAAACATTTAATTACCAACTTCAGTTGCATTTTTCTTCACTATGTAGAGGAAGAGTGTTTCATAAAAGAGCTACTGGATGGAAGTAATTTACACTCCTGCAAAAACATCTGTATCATATGGGAAAGAGCAAGAATGCTTCACAGACACAGCAGAGAGCCTGAGACACAGGGAGCAATGCTGGGAGCTGTCACATAGGGGAGGGAAAAGCAAAATAAAATGCCTGTCCTCTTGATATGGTACATCACTACCTCTGTGGGGCAGGGCATACACCCTTCCCTGATGTGCCTGCCCATGGGAAAGAGGGCTTGGGAGGCAGAAGATGAGCATGAGACTTGACAAGATGTCTCCATGAGCAACCTCCTAAGGATTTAGGAAGGTGGCTGCTTGTCACAGAGGAGCAAAGCCAGCCTCTGGTGCAGGCTACAGGGAAAACTTTTAGAGGCCTGAAAGCATCTCTGGTTAATGTGACCCTTCATGTGATCAGCAAGAGCAAAGCCACGGCCTGGCCACTAAAATACTCTGCCTGCTCCCAGGATGGATGCTCTCAGCATGAGCCCTCCTCAGACCTCCTTACAGGGACCAGAAGTCTGGCATACGGAAGGTGTTCATCAGATGTTTGGGATGTTTTGCACTGAGATAAGGCACTCACAGGTTTCACAAGTGCCTCCGTGTGGCTGGATCGCTGCACACCTAACCACAGCATCACCTTCAGCAGCAAATACAGCACATTCAGCTAAATCAATAGTCCGGTCTCTCTTGGCAGCCTCTAATAGATAGAAACGTACAGAAGCAATTCTGGACATTAGAGAAGGGAAGCCACTCCAGGAGGCTCTCACAGGTCTCCAAATTGGAGATAGGAAGAAATCAGTCTGCGGCACAGGGGTTTTGAAACACTCTTGACTTCTGCCATAATATCCAACATTGTGGCAGCCACAAAAGGTGCCCTGAAGGGGAACATGATCCCCTTTAGGACACAGGACAACAGGCTCACACTGCTCCTCGTACTGGCACAGCAGCAGCCCCCATCCCATCACATTAATTTCACACCTTGGGCTGTGTCATGCTGACCAAACAATGTGAATGTGTGCAATTTAATTTTAATACCTTGCACTCCTGCTAGAGCTCTTCTTTCTCCTACCTTATTGCAAAGCAGCTGGGATGGAGGCCATGACCTGCACGCGGTGGAGCTCAGCCCCCTGCCTGGCAGGGTCACCTGTGGAGCAGATGATTCCATCCTGCTTAGATTTCAAAAAACAGCCTTGCTTGCATGTCCTCATTACTGCACAGCTCTGCCACCCCCTGTGCCTGATGCAGCATAGGTGGTACCTGAATTTCTGTGTATTAATTCATGAGAAAGTGCTGAGACAAGCAGAGTACACGTGAAGAAGTCAAGGAGGCAAGACATGGGATAACACCACTGCTAGGAAAAGAAAAGCTGATATTAGATTGGGCCTCTGCCAGAGAGTTGGCTCAGATAAGTAGCAAGTCCCCTTACAGATCTATCCCCCCAGCATCTGAAAAAATGATCTCACCGAACATCTATCTGTGGTGCAT
Source organism: Tringa solitaria (assembly GCA_026413425.1). NCBI lineage: Eukaryota > Metazoa > Chordata > Aves > Charadriiformes > Scolopacidae > Tringa > Tringa solitaria. The sequence goes on from JAOXJM010000079.1 coordinate 16,148,619, forward strand.
CAAAACAGCTTGCAAATCCTGCCCATCGCTCCTGGCAGAGCTGCACTTTGCCCAGTGAGATCTGATGCCTGCTCCATTACCTGCACCACAGGGCCAAGGAGAGCAGGCTGGCCATTAACTGCCCTTGATTGACTAATTAATCATGGGCACTTGCTGCATTCCTGCTCCCGCACCGTAATTAATGGCTCTGTGGAGTGGGCCGAGCAGCAGACGGGCAGCAGAGACGACTCCTCCTGCTGAAGCAGCAATCCTGCTCTGCAAAGGGCACTGGCTTCTCCCAGCCAGCAAACGGGAGACAGTGCCGAGAGCTGCCCCAAATTCCTATTTTCTCCTCCTCAGGGTTGCAGAGTGACTCCCAGCTCCGCTCCAGGGCTCAAACTCCCTGCCACAGGGTCTTCCGAGGTGGCATGGGCTGCCACTGAAGGACAGCCCTGCTACCAACTTCTCCCTTCATGTGGCGATTCCGTGCAGCGACTGACACCAGCCACTTCCAGTCCCCTGCAGCATGTAATGCCCTGGCTTCCACCTTGCCCACTCCCAGGCACCTTGGCCTCACCTGGTGCCATCTTGTGCCTTCTCCATCTGCAGAGCCTTCCTACTCCATCTGCGTTCCTGGAGTGAAGCCCAGTTCTCCCTGCAGCTCGGTGAGGGCTCTCGGGGCCGGATGCAGGCGCCCTTGAGGCTGCTCCTGCTCCAAACGTGCTGCCAGGTGTCACGTAGCCACAGCCTGCACATGGCCAACGAGTCCAAGTGCCACTGCTTTGGAGCAAGAAGACATCACTGGGAATGAATTATGCAGCCGAGCAGAAGCGGCTGACAATGAATTATGCACCCTGCTCCGCCTCGGCCGCCTTTTCCCCTCCCCTGTTTTCTTTATATTTCTGGGTGACAAGAAGGAAACGGCACAAGGAAGGGCAACCAGAAGGTGTGTATGGAGCCCCCATGCCCCAGGGCTTCACTCCTGCCCTGCGAGCTGTGCTCACAGCCCTGGCATAGCTGGCTCAGTCCAGCAGGAGACATGATGCCAAGCCGAGCCCATCGCCAACCTCAGCAATAGTTTCAGGGACACAGAATTCCCCCTTCCCTCCCTTCTGCTGCAGGATTTGGTCCAGGTCCATCCGAGTGCCACAGAGGCAAGAGGCTAAAAGGCACTAAACTCTCTGGGCCGTCTGGAAACGAAGGAACCATGCAAGCACCGTCTGGCTGGCTCCCTGGGCTGGCCAAGGCGTGCGCACCCGCATGCTAAAGCGGAGGACTCCGGCAGTCCATTCATCAAAGTGCTAATTGGCACCGATTTACATCAGATCCTGTCCCAACCTTTGCCCAGCGCTCGCTATTTACACACCGTGTCCCACGTGCGGCTGCACCGAGCCTGGCTGGAATGAGACATCCCAGGGAATGGCCCCGAAACAGTCTGCTAGGAGCTGTGAATCCCTCTAATCCTTTCCCTCCTGGATCCCAAAGCACTCTGGCGTAGGGCAGAAGCACCCCCTTTCTACAGGTAAAGAAAACAGCCTGTTAAAGAGCAGACCCCAAAGCCAGCCTGGAAACTAAGAGCTCCCTGGGGTGAGCCAACAGGAGAAGGGAGGTGGGAGATGTTTGGCCAGATGGGGTAGGGTGCCCAGGCGGAGTCATATTCCCATCAACCAACTTGCCTTAGAGGATGAAGATCACATCACCTTGGGGTTAGTAGCTACTAAAAAGCAAAGGTCTGAAATCCTTCCGTTCACTGCATTTGTTTGGTGCCAGCTCCGCACAACAGACGGAAAGAGTTTATTCTGCTGTTGAGTTTATTCTGCTCGTTCAGGGAAGGACGAGCATCACCCTCTCCACCCTCTGTGCTTGTAAGAACTCCCAGTGTTAATGGAGCCTGGACAAACCAAATCTTTTTAAAGCTACTCACCTCTTCGAGAAGAAAGCAGCCTTAAATTGTTTCAGATTCTTAATAAATACAAGGGCAAAATAAGAAAGAGGAGAACTGACACAGGACTTAGGATGACACAAATTATATTTCTGAACATTGCCAAGAAACAAAATGGGACAAATCCATCTAGTACTTGTCACTGGAACTGGGCATCACAGCTCTGAATACAATGGGAATTGTTCAGCTTTGTTTAAACAAAACAAAAATTAAAATATTTTAAAAAAACACTCAAAACTCAGGTCATTGTGGTTAAACTCAGAGACCAAATTAACAGAAGAAAAAGAGATTGCCAATACATTGCCAAAGTCATTGCCATTTGATTCAGTTAAAGAGAAGCAATAAGTCCAGGACTGCACCTGGCAAGTTCCAAGTAGGGACCATCTACGTGAAATGCAGACTAGGGATGGGATTAGCAGAATACATTGTAAAAACAGGTGAAGGAATTATAGCCATAAAAGCACAAGCTCGTACAGACCAGTCTTCACAGCTGTAGCTTCTCCATTTAATCTCACAAACAAAATTTCTGAAATTGCTGTCTAATTCTCAGCCCCCACATTCCAGCTACAAACCCCAAGCTTCACAAGGGCCGGTGACACAGTCACAGAACACCGTCACGTAAGGAGTTTGCTACTCAGAAATGTGTAAACCAGAGCATGCAAGCAGAGATGTGTCTGCACCAGTGTCAGTGTGATAGTTCCTGTGTGGCAAGGCAGAGCTTTCCTTTGGCAGCCCACAGAAGAAAAGCTGTTGCTTGTTTTCCTGATATCAACATTATCAAGCTGCACTGCGTATGATTTGCTAGTGGACACGTTGGTGCATCTTCTAGCTTTGCATTTTAGGCTGGTGGGAAGTGCCCTGTGCTACTGTCATCCTCAAAGAGCATGGGAGAGGTTGTAAAGCAGGAGGAGCTGGAGAGTGGGGGCAGGAAGCACAGACTACTGCATTAGAAGCAGACAGGCCTTGTCAGTGGAAGATCAGTAGCTCTTCCTAAAAAGGGCAGAGAAAGACACCTCTGCATCCTCTAAGCCAATGACATTCACTGTTTTGGGGTATGGACTGCACAGCATCCAAAACATCTAGAATAGTGGCAGAGAGCATTCATTTTGTCTGGCACAGAGCAGAAAAGAGGAAACTCTGAACTCAGTGTACTTTGCAGGAGAGAGACACCCGTTACCATATTGACCGTGCATATCTTGACCACTCACATTTTGTTCTCAGCCCTAAATATAGAGGGGGGACCAAGAGGTGAAGCAGTCAGCACATCAACCCAAAATGAAAAAAGATAATGTATCTCCTTAGCTTTGGGCCTTTTCCCCTCAAGAAGCTGTTGCAAAACTAACTAAACCAATATCACAATTCCAGGCAGAATATGAAATCCTTACACCTGGTTCCAGGTCATCAAAGAGAGACCCCTTTGACCTGGAGGTGTTTGCCTTGACCACAGTCTTTGGATGGTGGGACAGGAAAGGGTCCTGAACAAGGCTTCAATAATTGTGGCAAACGGACCAGAAAGCAGGACTAGCTCTGAGCACCTGGAGCGAAGCCTGCACAATCCCTTCTACTGTGACATCTTCACAGCCAAGAAACACCAAGGTGGTAAAAGCAGACAGTTGAGGAATGCACATGGAAAGTAGCACAGAGTGTGCAGGAGTCTGCCTGGAGCAACACATTCATCTTTACCTTGGGACCTTTCCCTAATTCTATCTAATAAAGATACATTACTGACGTTGCTGAGATAGAAAAAAGGGAGAAAAAGCAATGCCTTATTTCTTTCATATCAGTTGGGCAAATGATAATTCCCACTGCACAATGGGATTAGGCTCAAATTGGAGTAGCATCATAGATCTGTAGTCACAAATCTGTGACCAAACTGAGACTGATAGAGCAAGGACGTCTTTCTAAGCCAGGCTACAAAACAGTCAATGGCATGGGATGAGAGGTGCTTTTATTGTTCATCCAGTAAAACAATCAAGTGGGATATTATTAGATGGGAAACAGCAGCTTTGCTGACATCAGGTAATCCCTGAAATGTGTCCAGTGTACCTGTCAGTGGAGCAGAACTGGGCAATAGGCTTCTTTGGGTTCTCTTCTGTGGATAATATATTCACCAAAAAATGCAGTTTAGGGTTAACTGAAACCAGTCATCAGACTAAGAAAAAAAGGCAAAGGCAAAAAGACTATTAACATTAAACCATTTTCTTTCAGCATTTTCAAAACAGAAGGTTTCACATTTTTGCTTGAAAGCAACTTGCTATAGTCCAAGTAATGTTTTTTAAAAAGTGAGAAAGCAACCCTACAAATTAAATGCTTCGTTTGGGTCTGAAATGATTAAAGTTTTTTCTATGTTTCGATTTTTCCCTTTTTCATTTCACTGAGGAAAAAAAAAATAAGTCTCAGGTCACCCTTACAACTTCAGGTCACCCGTACAACTTTCTTCCCTTGATTTTTCAGTTCAGCCTGCAAACCGAAAAACCACTGTGGGCACAGCCTACTTGGGAGTCCCTCCTTCTATTGGAATCAGTCCTAAGCCAAAGAAAATGGGAAGTTCCTTTCACCAGGTAATACCAATCCGAATTAAGGTATGTAGCAGATGTAAGAATACTGAAAATGGGAGGAGTTGTGGTTGTTCACAATGGGCTGAACGTGACCCAGGAGAAAAGAGAGCTCCTAGCTCCAAAAAACATTGCCATCTATAAGCTTCCTGCTATGCCATCCTACTCTCATATAAGGCAATTTATAAACTGTGGGTCCAATCCTGCGTTGGACTGGGATGTGCTGCCACCACTTCTCCGTGAGCAATGCAGGACTCCAGGTAACCCACCCTCCACCTGCTCTAAGCAACGGGGTTTCAGGGGTCGGGACTTTTGGGTTGGAGGGAAGCAAAAAGGGGGAGGGAGAGACACAACATCCTCCCCTCTAGCAGTATCTGAGCATCACTCACGTGACCTGAAAACAACATCCCTTTTTTGCAGAGCGTTACGGCTTCTGCAGGGACAATACAGTACTGGATAGTTGCTTCGCAAGCTCAATAAAGTGAAAAGGCCTTACAAGGATTTTTGTTGGGTCAGTCATCTGGTTCAAACACAGCAGAAGACAACAACAACAAAAACAGCAAAAAACCCACAATAAATTAGATATCAGCACAGCTTTCTAAATGCTCTAGAACAGTTACTTGCAAGACAAAAAATCACAGCTCTGGTACTTAGAATCTTGTCATTTTTTTTAAAAAACAATAATCCACAGGTTTTGCATAAAAATAAACATTTTAAGCTGACAGCATTATGTTAATTGGATCAACCCGCTTTTTATATATATATTTCTATGTATATTTAAATGTATATTTTTCTATGAATATTTTTTAAAGGAGTAATGGAGTCACAAATGCATAAAAATAGATATTTTGGGAAAAAAAAAAAGAGTAATCATAAAGACAACCCTGGTGAAAAAGGAAAAAAAAAATCAAACCGGGCAGTATTCTAAAGCAATAGCTCACCATACTCTAACTTGTGGAGTCCAGTCCTTCTGTATTGTGAGCAGTTACCTCTAAATACTATTGGGTTTAGGAACAGTGATGTAAAATATGAATTCCTGCATGTTTAATTAAAAAAAAAAAAAACACTACAACAAAGGAGAAGGGATGTGGGATATAGGACAGATTTTGATGCCCATTACATTGCTGTAAATAACTAGCACAGATCATTTCCCAAGCTGAAAGCAGGAGGAACACCGTCAATTCTTGCAATTCTAAGAATCTACTTTCCAATAAAAATCTGATCTGTCCCTCTGAACTAAAATTTAAAAAAAATATATCCACTTTTGCCCTACAATGTTTTCTCTGTTTTCCTACAAATAATCAGAACAGACTGGAAAAGGTGGGATTTTCAGAAGTGTGTGTCAGCATTCTGTGCATCTTTGACAAAAGCCTGATCCTAACAGTTAGGAAGATTATTTCAGAGAGTGAGTGATCCTGTTCCTTTACAGCAGGAGGTAACTTCACTGTTCAAAATCCCTTCAAGGCAAAAAGATCATGAAGGTGAGGGGAAAATCATAAAAAAAGAAATTATAATAGCCCGACCTGCTTGCCAGCTGCATCAGTATTCAAGTAAAGTTTAAAGTACCTTTGTGGGACTTTAGAGTCTTGGAGGGTCAGACCAGCTTATTTTAACAAGTGTAATATGCACTTTGAAACAGCCTTGTCATCTGCTTGTTTAAACTAAAAAAAAAAACCAACTCAAAACCAAACAGGAGCAAAGGAAAGGTATAAGAAAGGTCTCAGCATCAGTACGAGACTGCGGGGTGCCTTCTTGACACTGACACTTAGATATTCTTGCCTTCCTTTCTAATGCATTAAAATATCATGAAGTCATGCAGCCATTTTAAATGAGTATTTCAAGAGTCCAGTTTTCCTAGAAGTTAACTTCATCACCGGCACAGCACTGGAGAAAGCTGATCTAACAGTATTTCACTTAGAGAACTCTCCAAAGGAATATAAGATATACAATTCCACAAATAACAATGCCAATTAAAAACACAGAAAGCAAATTTTTTTTTTCTGGGAAATTCTTTCAGAAGAAAATTTTTCTTCCCTTATCTCTTTCTTCAAAAGTTAATTTTCTAACCAACCAGATTTGAGATCTATCTTTCATCTACATGATTCTAAGCTTTTCTGAAACTGACAACAGGGTTCTGGGGGCAGAGGATTCCCTCTCCTAAATTTCAGCACCATCCAAATGGCATTCGCTTGTTTTGTCTTGTTTCTTCTCTTGAATTTGTCCATTCCCCTTAGCGTTTTCACAGGCCAATACTACCGCAAGAATTTAGGTATCTGCATTTGAAAGAACTTCGGACTGAGCACAGCTTCACACATTTCATCTTCTCCATGCCCTTTCCATGTAGTTTCTTCTGTCTTTACATGTACAAAATCACAGTTTGTGTAACACTGTTTTAAAGGAAGAAAATAAAATACACACACGCACACACGTACATTGTATTGGTGAACACTATACGCTAAATATTTTTTTCAACAGCATAACAGAAAGTTTGGCCTACTGTAGGTTGAACACGTAGGGAAGGCTGAATTTTTATGGTTGCCATGCAAGCTACCTTCGAGACAAAACAGATGAACCACCCAAGAGCAAATGCAGCTTCTACTCTCAAGCCATTAGACAAATACTGCCTTTCCAGGGATCAGACTGACATCTCGCCAATTCAGTCAATGCAGTATTTAGAGAACCACACTGAGTTGCTTCTGCATCAGTCCTCTGAATCCAAATGCTGTTAAAACCAAAGGGGGAAGAGGGTAATCAGCTTGCCTTATTATTATTAATATGTATATATTTTGATAACACTTTGAATTTCAATTTACTTCTGAAACCTTGCCCTTTGAGAAGAACACACCCTTAAAGTTGACTTTTTTTTCAGGCTTCTGTTCCTTTAAAATTTTCTTCTTTTCATTTCGCTGTTCTTTTTCAATTATCTACCAGAAAACTTGCTTTCTTCCAGCAGAAATGTGGCTGGTGGGCTTGGGCTTTCACTGCACCCGCTCTGTGAAATTCTCTGGGAAAACTCCTCGGCATTGGTCAAGTTCCTTACGCTGGATCCAGTCAGACTCCTTCACACCCATCAGCCATCCTTCATCCTAGAGAAGAAGACAGAGATCAGATGCTGAGGGATAGATAACGAGTAGGGAGTTTTCTTACAGAGTGCAGGTCAAGGAGGTGTCAAGGCATATCAAAGCCATGCTTGTAGTCGGCTTGGAGACAATCTAGGAAGAGGATGGAGGAAAAGGGAAAAAAAAACAATTTTAATTCCCTTTTTAACAGGGAAAAGGCAACATCCCACCAAAACTCCTATCTGACCCAGAGTGTCTAGAGACAGTGAAATTCTAAACAATTAGTAAGTGTAATAGAAACGTATCATAATTTACACCCATTGAAGCAGGACGAATTTTGTCAAAGAAAACCTTTAGAGCTACAGTGCAGGAACCACCTATCTCACCTTTCACTATCTAAATACGAGGGGTCTAGCGTTCTCCATAGTCAGAAAAGAGATGGGCGCCTCCACCATCGGTCTCGGGCACAGGTCTTTGGAAAGGAAAGGACAAGTCATTCCTTGGAGGTGCTCATGCCCTGCTCTAGTCACAGCACTTGGGTGATCAGCATTTTAGAGAGATGACACAGGCAAAATGAGTCTTGCTGTGCTGAAAATCTCATCTAGAGAACTGGGAGCTGAGGAGCTTCCCAAAATCCAACAAGCTGTTTGGCTGGATGCAAGATGTGGTTAATAAAACTTCCCAACCGGTGCTACACATGGTGTAAGATTCCAGGTTTCTCTCAAGGGTCCTCCCTAGCCACCAAACCTATAGATCTATAAAACAGGGATGCAAATGGAGTCCTGCCTGGTAGAACCTGCTCAGGACAAGAACCATATTTCCTGCCCTCTCCTTGCTCTCTGCAGGGTGTCCAGCACCAAGGTTTATGGTCCACCTGAGCATGAGGGAGATGAGATATTCAAGATAGGAAAGCTGCAATTCTTGCAGCTTGGATATGCAGCTACTCTATTCACTGCATGCCTTGGAGCTGCCACCACAGAAACACCCCTTCAACGTGCAAATGTGCCCATTCATTTGCAGTGGAGCAGCCCATGGGTTAAGGCTGCAGCATGAGGCATCGGAACTGCACAGGAGACCACCACCTCCAAACCTGCTTGCTCTGCATCCACCCCTCTGGATGAGCGAGCATGCATCAGGCTCATTTAGAGACACGTCATCATGTCCAGCTACACAACTTGCCAGAGCAGAAACTCTCAGGCAATCAGATGCTCTAAGCTGGGGGGGAACGGGGTGTGCCATGTGTGCAGCTCACTCTTCTTTCCTGGAACTGGCAGGAGTTACTTGAGTATTTACTCAAGGCCAAGCAACACCTCCCTTGAAATTTGTTCTTTAAAAACATACCTGCACAGTTCAGGAGTGATGCAGCCCTCACCAGGTGTGATCCGTGGGGCACGTATTACTTTCCACCGCCATTTTGCAGGTTCTGCCCTCTTGTCCTGTTTTCTGCACATTTCATGTGGCTGCAACTCAAACCAGCCACTGTACCCGAGTTCCCTGCTCCTTGCAGGCTGTGCTGGGTGCCTGCAGGCTCAATTAGCCCTTGCTGCTACCTTAGATTTGAGCATTCAGGAGATGTCATGGGAATGGCATGAGACGGGAGCCCATCTGCAGCAGCCAGCTGCAGGGGCTGAGGAAGGACTGACATGCCATAAATCAGGAAGACAAACGACTAGGCAGAAGATGCTGGGCCCAAGTGTTTGGAAGGCAGCTTCCAGCTCACAGCACGGCAAGCACAAAAGCTCATCCATTTGCACACAGCATCTGTGCCATACAGCATGCATCACTCCCACAGCATCCTGCTACCAAGGCTCTCCTCAGCTGTAGGACCCAGATTGACCCTTGCCTATTTTGAACCACATCACTTGAAGGGCCAGCTTTGAAGTGCTGCTGCCCTCAACCCCTTTTTCTGTCAAGGGAGATGAATCCAGGCCTGGCTGATGTACCCACAGACTGAGACCTAAGCTATGAGAGGGGGACGCGGATCAGTGTCTATTATCCTAAGCTTCCTCCACTCACGTGCACAGTTCATGCACACGTTAACAGCCAGCATTTCCTGGCTGGATAGGGTCAGGGTTAGGGAAATGAGCTGTAGCACAGGATACACTGTAGGAGGGTTAGAGGGCTTCAGTGCAGCTACAGCATCATGTTAGCAACACTCAGAGCTCACCCTCTGCAGCCTGGAGAGTCTCGAGTTCATGGCTGTTGCACCCGCATCCAGCTAGAGTGCAAACAGAGGGCATTGAAAAACTCTGCTCCAAAAATGCCATCTCCTACCACAGGAACTAGGGGAGCTGCCACTCATTTTCTATCCACAAAGCTTTCTAAGAAATGTTCCAAAATGCTTGTGCAGAGCAGTCCCAGTCAGTGTTGCCTCCAGAAGGAATCACTGCCTCTTCCCCATACAACCCTTCCCTGCAGAGCACCTAGGACTGTGGGAGCTGCCAGTACATTGTAGCTCCCATTTCACAAGCAGCAGCAAGATCTGCTTCCATATTTCACAAAGCCAACAGCTGAGCCACAAAGAAAATCCACATTTTCTGGGGCCAGTGAACTACATCACCTTTCCTTTACTCCTTGTGGAATTCAGATCGTCTTTGGGCTTTGCCAAACCCAAAGAGCTGGTGACTACTGAATCAATTTGAAGAATTCCCTTCCTTTTCCAAACAAAAACCTGGAGACATGAGTATGAATTTTATAAAATCACCACTTCCCTCAGCCAAAGTAGTAAAACTGCTGCAGACTGTATCAGCTGGAAGTCCTCAAATACAGCAAGTGAGGAGGATTTACTCTAGGCTTCTAGAAATAGCTCAGATTAAAGAAAAACATTGCCAATTAAATTCAGATTGGAGATGGATAGTAAGGCTGTTCTCTGGGGCTGAGCAACTTGCTCCAGCCTTTGGTTCTGCTGCCATCTCCTGACCAAACACTGTCTTTTGGAAACTCATTGCTATGCTGAAGTGCAAGACACAATCTATGCCAAGCTGCTTCCTCAGAGCTCCAGCATTTCTCAAAAGTGGAGAATGCATCATAAGCTGTGGGTCACTCCTGCCAATGCCACAGTCTGCACTGCAGTGGTCCCAGGGAATGTGCATCAAGTTCAGGAGCAGTAAGGAGGCAAAGTATAGGCTCTGCATTGGCTCAAATGCCCTGATAGTGACAGGAAGCCATGACTAGTTCACATGCTTTATGCAGGATATTGTCTCTACTTTCCAGTAAAAAGCAGAGTCCTTCTCTGTTGCAGGAAGCCAACCTCAAGCTCTCCTGCCAGCTCCCAGCCACAAACTGATGGCTCTGCACCCAGCCAGCCAACTGTTAGTGGAGGAAGAAGCAGCTCTGGAAATCCCCTTGGCTCCTCCCAGGCCCAGGCTCAGGCTCAGTGTCTTCCCCACTCACTTGCTCCTCAGGGTTCTCGAATGGAATCACAAGCACCACATCCCCAGCCTTCAGTTGCAGCTCATCACTGTCAGTGGCCGTGTAATCATGCATGGCCTGGACCTGTGGGGAGAAGAGAGGAGAGCTTGGGTGAGGCCAGCCTTCTCTCACCCAGCTCTGTAATAGGTGACAAGGCTTTCCACTTCATTGATTCACTGGATGATTCAGGTTGGAAGGCGCCTTTGGAGGCCATCTGATCCAACTTGCTGCCCAAGGCAGGGCGAACTTGGCTCACAAATACCACATCTACAGGCATAAACACTTCTTTTAATCTAATGGCTACGTGCTTGTTCGTGCACCCCAGCTTGGATCTCGCCTTTCCCGCAAGGGCATCCTGGTGAGTCTCATTCAACTTGTTATGTATCAGCACCTCCTCCCTGTCCTCCTTCAGGAGGGCTGAATTCCCATCTTATGGGCTGAAAAACCTCACAAGGTAGAAAGCCTGTATTCATTCAAATGGTGCCCTGTATTTATTTATTTTTTTAGAGCTGGACTGCAAAAGTATTAGAGATGATAGCCTCCCAACTCTGTCACAGCAAGCAGGGAGAGGAAACGTAGAGAAGAGTATCAAGTTTGGATCTTCAAGTGACTGTATCCTGCTGTGTTTTCTCTTTGGTATTCAGCCTAATTCCTATCAATATCTGCAATACAGCTTTTCTACTTCATACCACATCTCTCCACTTCAAGCACTACAGTGCTGCACGTAACCTATCAAAATGTGATGAGCCTCCTATTATTCTTCAGGGTTTTTTCATTCTGCTTTTGGTAGATCTCCCAGGAAAAAAAAATAAAAATGATGCATAGACATGACTAAAGCAGAAGAAAAGCATTCCTAAAGCAGGTTAAACAAACAAAAAAGGAGACTATCATTTCTCACTTTCAGGACATGATGCATCTGTGCTGTCTTGCCACCATATTCCATTTTGCATGTTAAATTTGTGGCCTAGCTTCATCCAGAATCACTCCTTCCTCCACACCTTCAAAACAAGTTGCAAGTGATATTTGGCATATTCAGAATATCCACCATACTTTGCTGTCTAATCCTACGTTTTTCTCTGTTCATCCTGGCTTTCTGATTTCCCCAAACATGAAGTCCTCAGTCCCTGTTAGTGTTTCCAACCCCTATTCTTTTGCTACTTGCATCAAAAAGTTTAACTTTTCCAGTTTGGAGCACAGCTTTTTATGTAACACCCAGAGTCTGTGACTGACACTACCCTACCACCAGAGAAAAAGTAACCGCAGCAGAGAGAGGGATTTTGTTATACAGCACAGCCAGACGTTTAGACACCAATGCTCTTATACAGTCCTTTGAAGAATCTGGAACTGCATGAAGCTGGGCTGCTGGACAGGAGGGTGTATCTCTCCTTCAACTTTCTTTCTCCCTTTCAATGAGACATAGCCCCTGGCCATGCTGAGCAAAAGTAGTTAATTCATTACAGGGGGGGGGAAAAAAAAAAGAAAAAAAACACCAGAAACTCAGTGCCCAACCGCCACGTACTCACCTTGAACAGAAATCCTGGGGGCATGTCAGCTCTTTCAGACGAAGCGCCTCCTTCCACAGTGCCATTGACAGTAGCAGGGAAAGTCTCCACAACGACAGCAGGCAGAGAGCTCTGGTAGGCAGCAGCAGCCAGGGAACGAAACAAAAGGTATTCAGAAAAAAAGAATCCAAAATTGCAGCTCCAAGGTGACCCTGGAGGATCCACATCCCAACCCTACCCGTGGCTTCAGTGGGTTTTCCCAGCACACCAGTCAGTGACAAAAACACCCCAAAGGACAGAAGAGGCAGCAGTGAGAAGGCAGGAGAGGTGACCTCTGCCTTCCTTTGCTTAAGGCTACAGAAGAACAGAAAGGATTTAGAGTTTTTCTGGGACCATAATGCCTGGCATTTCCCATTCACTGTGGTCACAATGAAGTTCTTACAGAGCCCTCGCAAAACAGACAACTCTAATGTAACAACCTGTAGGAACCAAGCAGCCATGAGATGACACCCTAAAAAGATGGCAGTGTCCGAGGAAAAAAGAGGAACCCTGGATATTCAGGGGACAGAGGCAGAGCCCAGAAAACAGGTAAAGGAAATGGCGAGCAAGGAAGAATCCAGCAAACAACACAAGCTTAGCACAGCATGGGCTGTGGGCTGGCTTCACAACCTGGGTGAAGGGACAATTCTTTTTGAAGCTCTTCCAGCAGATCTTCTCTCTAAGCATTACACAGATAAAATCAAATGGCTAAGACTGGCCTCGAATAAGAGCGTTGTAACTGCTGGGGTGGCAGGGATGCGTTATTCCAAGCAGCCCCACATCTCTTCCCAGCCCAGCCTCCCACATCTGCTGTATGACAAAGGGATGTGACGGAGAGGAGGCACTGCTGTCACTCAAGGTGCTTACCGATCCTGAATCGGCTTCGGTTTTAGATGCTTCAGCTCCAGCTGCTGCTTCTGATCCAGCTGCTTCAGCTCCTGCATGGGCTGCTTCTGCAGGCTGCAATACAAAAGCCAGCCAGGTGGGGAGTTATGCTCATTACAGCTACACGTGTGTGCAGAAAAGTGCAGCTCAGACTGTCCAAGTGCTCTATGCTGTTGACTGCTGCCATCTGCTGACAAATAGGTGAGAAACCTGGGGATCTCACTAGGTTTCTTGTCTCTCTGCAACCCTGCATTCCCTCACTCCAGCCACACAGCAGGCAATACTCCAGAGGAAATAAATGAAACGACCAAAACCCTTTGTGCCTCTTTCTTTTCACAATCTAAATTGCAGACCTACTCCACACATGCACAGTATCTATTATTTCATATAGATTGCCCACTTGTATGGGAATACGTCTGCTTGCATACCGAGGGACAAGGAGAGGCTACTTCCAAGGACCAAAAATCAAGGAATATTTAAGCCTTTGCATGCTCCCAGAAACAGAAGAGTATGGCAATAATGTGTCCAGATATGGAACTTAGCCTGGATGCAGCATCTACATGACAGTAGCACTGAAGCAAACTGAACTGAAAACTGTGCTTTCACCCAATTTGATTTTAGGTATGTCCACAGACTCATGAGTTTGGATTCTGTTGTGAATATTCCATTAGTGAGAATTTGCTATGAATATTCAGCATGGTGTGTGCAAACATTTGTGTTGGTGAGGAGAGGGGAGTTTTTAATGCACAAAAGCTGTCACCACCCAGGAGAAATATTCAGCACCACCTACAGACCACTGCCTGACAGACACTGTTTGAGCAAGCCCAGGGACAGGGGTTTCTGTGCACAGTAAAGACCAACCAAACACCTCTAATACACTTAACAGTGGTTCAAGTTTTTATTCTCCCTTGCCTGAAGTCAGGCTAACCGTGTTTTAACACAAAATTAAAGCTATTCATTTGCCCCTCCCAGAAACCTCAGCAATGCAGAAAGTAGGTTGGATCTGGGTAGCATCAATGCTGCAGATCAGCCCTTTGGGAGACTGGCCAGGCAGCACCTGGGAAGATTCCCAACAAGAATCTCAGGGGTATAATTTGCATTCCAAGTGTCTTCATGGTCAGTCTATATCTGTTTGTTCTCTATACCAGATAGCACACACCTCTCTTTGCAGAATCTGACCAGATTCACACTTCATACTTGCACAACAGAGATTGCTGTGCAGAGATTTCCCATTTTTAACGCATGTGAATAAATGCGCTTTAGCATGCCTCATACACTGGGTGTGTATATGTGTACCCCTGAATACAACCACGTTCAAGACAAGGCATTGTGCAGATTTCTTAATGTTGCAATTCTCCTAGCCCCAACCCTACCAAAGCATAGTGTAAAGCAATGACCATGGTTAACTCTTAACTCCACACCCATCTACTAGCCACGCACTGGCACAATGCTCCAAGTAGTTTTTTTTAATAACAGCATCAATATCAAAGAAATACATCCTTAATTTAACAAAAGCCATTACTTTATGTTCAGCTGCTCCAATAGTGCTACTTAACACACGTTTTTTTCTCCTGTCACCCCCTTCCTCATGCCTCCCCACTGTCATGTTCACAGGTCTATATTGCCAGAGGATGTTACTAACAGCAGAGCTGTTCCCATCCTGCAGAGCATTCCCACAGCAGCTTTGGTGGTGCTACAGGAAATGTATGCATATGAAATGCTACAAAGGCTTCTCCTGGTAAATTAGATTCACTCCCAGGTTGCTTTTTATTTGGATTCAGCGAAGCTGGAATTGGGATAGATGTCCATCCAACTCTATCTGGACAAGTATGGTTTTTATGTGGATAAGTTCAACATGAGCTCTTTTTTTAAAAGCAGCTAATTTGCAAAAGCAGTATTTAGTAACCGTAGAAACCGAATCTAAATTAATCCCCTGAATTTCAACAAAGGGCGTTTTCATGTCAGCTACTTATTTTTCTATTTGTTGCACCTCTGGGCACCTCAAGGCCTATAAAAACATTTACACTCATGGAAAGATACTACAGAGAGAAGAGGGAGAATTGCTCACTGCTGTTGCCAGGTTTGAAAGCTTTGGTTGTTCCAACAGCAGCATCACACAAACCAAATGCAAGTTTCCTAGTCTGCAAAACTAAGCAAGTTTTCCTGCATCCAAGTTTCTATGGGGTTGTTAACCTCATGGCATGCAACAAGATTCCTCCCATAACAGCTAAGAGTATCATCATAGCAAAAAAACTGCAGAAGGCTTGAAGAGCAAGAGGAGGATTACTCAGCTATAGGGAGCTCTGCTCTTTAACTATGTATGGTATGCCAAGGTGAGAACTGGCATGGTGAGAACATCTTGTCTAGTAGCATTCCCCAGTTGATTAAGTTGTCCTTTAAGTAAAATCAGTTTCCAAGATGGAAGAAATGGCCCAAAACACTTTTTATATCCCAGACAGTAGGCACAGCTCAATCAGATACAGTCACACCTCACCCTTGCCCATCCTAGCAGGGGTGCCTGGATACCTCGAAAGGCACAAGATCTTTCCTTGCAAGAACACAGTTTTCTTTTCTTTCTTACTAAGACAGACTGACAATGCACATACAGGGGAATGACAGATGTTAAACACTGATGGGTAATAAAACACAAAAAGGAAACATCTTTCTTGATATGACCCAAGCTCATGTGAAGGAGAACACTGGCCAGTGGGTCCTTGGGCCAGGCCCTCAGCAAAGGTTAGGTCACGTCCTCCCAAATTCTGGCTCTAGGTGGTGATCTGGTCCTTGAGAATGGAAAGGTTGGCAGGACTCAATTCCCCAGTATCAACCAAGGGCATGAGCTTATATCTACACCATGGGACAGAGCCAGCTCGAGCAGAAGGCTTGAGTGCACAGACCAAGCATTTTCTGTCCACACCACTGGCTGTTTGTCCAGAGGGTCTCAGAAGAAGTTGTGCTTGAAGTATCTCCCAATAGCCTAATCAGCAATCTGAGACCTGCCCAGGCCCAATATAGCTAGAGGGCACAAATGAAGGTCTGACTTTGGTTCAGATGCAGAGCATGTGGAGGGTCTCCCTTGTCAGCAAGCTCCAAAGCTGAGGTTGAGGCAGATGTCAGCTAAGTCTTGGGCCTGCACTTAACTTTCAGTGTAGACACAGGCTGAGCTATCTCACACCAGCCTTTCTGGCTACGATGGTCAACAAACATCAAACACCACAGATAATCCCAAACATGTATGGATACCCAGTGGCACAGGCAGTAAGGATGAGGGGCAGCTGAGACATTTATGCATCGCACACAAGACCAACAGGATGTACAGAGTTTAAGAAATACTGGGGAGTGGAGGGTGAGGATGACGCCACAGTGGGATTAAGTTCGAGGAGAACATCACAGCACATGCCAAGGAAAAGATGAGTGAGTTAGCAGGGAAAGGCAATGGGACTGTGTGCTGGTGGAGACATAAGTTTCAGAGCGCCAGACCTTACTTGCAAAAATGTGGCTGCCCTTGGGGCTTCACAGAAAGTGAAAAAGTGGGTTCAGCAGCACACGGAGCAACTTTGAGTTGGGGTATGCAGGAAGAAAAAGCAGCAAGGAAAAGGAGACAGGTATGCAAACAGAGATGGCACTGGCACATGCACAGTACATGGTGAGAGGTGAAAGCCATATGAAGTTCTTACCTCCCATAAATCCCAAGGTAAAGACTAAGCATGTCAAAGAGCAACAAAAATAAAACATGTTTATACGTGATTATTTCAGTGAGTACAAACATTACAGATGCTGATCAGACTGATGCAGACATAAACATTCAACAGCACTTATCTCTGCGTGTTTTTAAAACGCATTTTTTTAGTGCCTGAATCTATATACCCCTCCCCACTGCATATTCAAATTTAAGTACCAATGTATTTGAATAAGGGGGTTTTTTTCTACCTCTGGTATGAAGGGAGACAGCCAAGCCACATTCAGTTATCAGTGGCAGACAACACAGCCAGAAAAAAACCCTCAGGAGTTTGTGGCCCATTAGAGTTAAACGTGCTCCCCTAAACCCACACCCAGTAGAGTTAGCATGATTTCAGAACAAGACTTCAACTGGTGTTGTCAGACCAGTAGTGAAATATCTTAACTACTTTGCCATAGTGTCCACCCTATAGGAAATAAATTTGACTGCTTTGAAAACTAGGTGCTTTTTGCTAGGATGTGGCTAGCATTAGAAAGTATTGATTTCAGACTCATTCTTTTAATGACTTCTGAAGCTAATAAGAAATACATTGGAACACTGAACTTGCTATTGCTGACAAGTTCTGAAAAACCCACTCAGAGTTACCCCTTTCCAGAAGAATTACAAGTAATTCCACTATAAGCCAACTTTATACTCATATCCTATGCCACTATACTCAATTATCCAGGAAAATATTCAATTATTCAGGACTCTACAATTATTCAATACTGAATTATTCAGGAAAAAAAAAATCTCAGTAAATAAAAAAAAAAAAAAAAAACCCACCACAAACCAAAAGAGCTTATCCTGGCATGTAGCTTGTTCTGTCAGGCAGGTAGACACAAAATGCCAATCTGTCCACTTAAAGTTCTAGAAAGAGGTAGCTTGCTATACTGGTGTGTATCAAACTATGATAATAACTAGTATTTTGCAGATACAGTATTTTAATTTAGAAGAATCAAATGCTTAATGTTTGATCTCTCTAATAAGAGGTCTTATTGCTACAAAAATCTGTCATACAGGCCTGTAGATAGACATCTACAGCTTTATTAAACCTTAAGTAACTGCAGATTATCAAAGAGTCTGCTTATTAAAAATCCCTTTGAGAGCAATTTATAGCAGGAACACAGAACAGAGGCTAAATTCCTATCCACGGAGCAACAGTTTAAATGCATATAGCATACAGAGGATGCTAATCTAGGGAGGGACATACATTAAACTAAATGAGTTGTCAATCAGTAGATCACCAGAGCAAAGCACAAGCATCCCACAAACACAGTGCCAGACTGCTGCCTGGCCAATATCCACCTGATTCCCACTGGACTTCACACATCCAGCAGAGAAGACCAAGGTACCCATCTGCAAGGCACAGGTCTGAGCCACCCACAGCTCAGGTCCACATTAGCATTCATGTGGGTGGAGGTCACACCACACTTGGCAACAAGTCAGGTATGGAAGGGAGAAGGAACGGTGACATGAACCAACCTGGGAGGCGGGCGTGGGGGTCTTCCCCACAGTGGCATCTGGTTTAATGGGATCAAAATCCAGATCCAACAGGCTGGCTCCCTCCTGGAAGGGCCCAGGGGCATCAAACTTGGCAGCAGTGAGGAAGAAAAGCAGTATGAGCATTAGACACACACACACGCGCACAGTAGAGGGAGGGCATGTGCTGTCCAGGAGCTAAGGCTGCAAGCGCAAAAGATGTGGTGGCAATGCAGACACCTGATGTGACTCCTGACTGCTTGTTGTTTATAAATCAAGGGCAGTTCACATGGATGCCACTCTAAACCAAACCTTTGTTTTCCACAGGACTCATTCATCTTCTCACCTGGCCAAATGTGCTGACGTGATGTAAGCATCTGACCTGCTATTGTCAAAAGGATCACTGCCACTGTTGATTCAGATATAAACAGAAGAGGAGCCCTTCTATTCCCCATAGCTCATCCAGCTGTTTTGTACTGGAGGCCCAAGACAGACTTTATCAGCCACATATGGAAGAGCCACCATCCATACAATTTATCTCAAGAACATGGATCCAGGCCAAAAACCACTCAAACTTCTGAAAGGCAAGTCCATGGGACCTCAGAGCTAACTCCCAAAGCTCTTAATTCCCCCTTCCTCCTGAGACAGAAACACAGAATATGGCACCTCACCCCACCCGAGGGATTTGAATCACTCCTCAATCCAAAAAATGCTGTTTCCATGCTTTTCATCAGGACATCTGAGAAACACACCCACATGAGTTTTCTAACAAAGCACAAATTTGAAAGGCTTTGCTACTCTCTTCAAACTCAGCAGAGTAACTCCCTTTGACTGATCAATTCTCTAGCTAAAGAGACTGATGGCACATTCACTGTTTACCATTAACAAAATAGTCACTACAAAGGACATAAGCCATTAGTATTCAAAACTGAACTATCACTTCCAGTTTTTAGATTTAATCTAACCGCTACAAGACACTTCTTTCTACTCAGCTTCAGAGGAAGCTGCTCTCTCCAGGAAAGTCCAAGGATATTTGCCCCCGTTTCCACTGACCTCCCAAGCTTGCTGGCCCTACTGCTTTAGCTACCTTTCCAACAGCTCAACAAGTCTGGCAGGTTGGTCTACACAGTTATATCATAGTCCCACCATGGAAAAAACTCCTAGAAAGTAGCAAGAGACCCCATTTAAGAGAAAGTCCTGTGAACACAACCCACAACACCATAATCTTCACCTCTTCTAACTTCCTCTTACTCCAATTCTCTAACATTTTTCTCTCACTTATGAAGATCTCTTTTTGAGATCAACAGGCACGAGCACAAGGAACCAAGCTCTCCCATCTCACAATAATAAACCTTAACCAGTATGCTAAAATCAACTTGCATTCTAGTGTGTTCCTCCAGCATATCCAGGGCATCAGAGAGGCTCAAATCCCAGTCTTTAGATTTGTTTGGTGGTGAGACACCAAAGGCTTTAGCCATGGAATAGCCTTACCTGCCATTTAAGCCTTACACACAAGAGCTATTACCCCTTGCATTCACCCAGATCTCCCACAAAACAGCTCATTGGAGCTAAGACATCTGACAGGAATGGCTCTGGGCAACATGCTGAATGCTAGTGGCTTTGGTGCTTCAATGAAGATTGTTCTGGCAACCAGAGGCCTCCCCCAGAACTCCATCTGATTGAATGTCACAGCAGATCCCATCCTGGGTCAGGACACTGATCAGGTGTAGAAGCGTATGTCTGGCTAAAGGGCTGGCATTCACATGGAAATACATGATACAAACCATGGGGCAGACAGATCTGTCCATTATGTTACAGGAGAAGGAAGCATGGAGAATGATAGAGGGTTGCTCGGCTGCCTGTGGTCCCCGCCTTCCAATGCTGCTGGAAAATGATCTCTCTGCTCTGCAAGGTTTATCTATTGCAATGTAAAACCTGACATGGGCTTCCTTCCCTCCCCACTCCACCTCTGCTACTCAGCAGCTGGGTGGAAGGTGGCAAACCAGAGGCAATGGAGCACCATGATGCAAGGAAAAGTTAGGGAATGAGTGACAGATGAGCACTGATAGAGACATTACTTGCGCTTTAACAAGCAATTTTTGGGAAAAAAACTATATATACTTTATATATATAAAAAGTAGATGTAGGTGTCTCATGATACAGCCAGAAATCTGGTCAGGCTCCTATACACATAAGGACTGCCATTCTCCTAGATTCCACACAGAATTCCTCACCTGGGCAACCTCTCTTGCAGTGATGTAAATCAAAAGCAAAGTGAAGAGAAAAATATGTAATTTGAAAATGTTTTTCCATTTTCAGGATTTCAAAAGGTGCCACATGGCAAGGAAGAAATATTCTGATGGGAGCTGCTGGCTGGTGAAGAGTGACAGGCTGTGTCAGCAGTCCTGACCTGACAGCAGGCACAGCCTTGCCCACCTAACCTGGAGGCACCCATTCTCTGTAATGAGAACTTCAGGCAATTTCTGTTGGCCTTTCCTGTGCAAGTGTGGGCTTTAAACGTCACCACAAAGCCCATGTGCGAAGGCATAGAGAGCATGATACTGCCTTCTCCCAGGATGAAGGCAGTATCAGAAGTACAGATGTCAGGGTCAGCACTTGAGGATGTACAAGAGCAGAAAACACGTGCTTCATCCACACCCAGGATGAGTAGACCATACCATGGGATATGAGGGGAGCCATAATCCATGTGTGCTGCCGCTTAACTAATGCAATGATTACTTTCTGGCATCTTCACCAGTTGCATTTCTCCTGTTTCTTCTATGAATCAAAGCTCTCAAAGGGTTGATCAAAGCTGTCTTCTAGCCAGCCTTCCCTCTAAGATGGCCTCCTAACTACCCCTTTGCCTTCCGAGATCCAGCCCTGACCTTTCCTTCCTCCTTAACCTGACCAGGTTTCATGGCTTGACACCTCCAAAGAGAAGAAAGGTGAAAAGGAAAAGTTCAGAGGCAGACAAATATAAGGCAGGGCATAGCAGCTAACCTGCGAAGGGGTTGTCACACTTATCTCAGGGACAAAATTGTCATCAAACAGACTGATGATGTTCTCCTGCTTGATCTCCTTGGAGGGGGTGACTTTTGGAGGCGGAGGCACCGGAGGCCCTTTCCTCAACTGCATGCAAGTGAGCACACGGCCACAGCACAGACGGCGACACCCAAAAAAACCAGAGACAGGAACCAGGTTAGCCACAAAAACTGAAGGTGAGGGAAATCACAACCACAGGCATATAGCAGGATCCAATCAATTCCATCTGAAGAGAGAGGGAGGGAGGGTAAAGGGCTGAATTAAAACAAAACATAAAACAACCACACGCCTCCAGAGAAGGTTTGGCATCATTAGTTACACTTCAGCCGTTGGCAAGTTTCCCTCTGCAGAGGAGAAGCATAACACAATTAATATGCATTGACAGGACATGCATACATAATTAAGGCATGTGCAACCTTCAAAAGAACCACTGGGAAAGGAGCAGATCAATTACTGAGAACACAATTCAATAGACCAGGCCAGCGCTGCCTCCCTTTGCCATACTTACCATACCTAAGGGAATGAGAGATCAGATCCATTTGTCATATTATGGGTAGGTGACCATGAGGACAGACTCTGATCTGCCCAGTACTGGTTCCCTGGTGCACTAGTCATCAGTGTACTGTAAGAAAGGTCTGAAGGAGCTCTTGATGGCATCTTACCACTTCTCAGCTTTAGGTAAGAACAACTCAGACTCCCTAGAAGCCATGACTGCTGTGGGCCCAACTCTGCTCTCAGTTTCACCAATGAGCATTGATACTAATGAAGTCATGTTTCCCAAATGGAGATCCCAGAGAACACATAACAAAGTCTGACTCTGTAACTCTAACCCATCCTAATACCCACCATCATTCTAAAAAGACTCAGCTTGACACTGCATCCACAACCTTGTGGGAAGCAGTGGTAGGCCCTGTTGAGGTCAACCCATCCACATCCTTTTCTAGATCAAATCAAACTTTGAGGAGCTGCTGCTGTGCTGGAACAGAGCAGCCATACAAGTTGCCAGCAATGCTCAGCAATGACAATGCTTTCAATTTACAGTGATGTTTTACAGTTACTTGATCTTGTCATCGTAGCCAGGTGACCCAACAACAGGCACCCTGTCAGTGTCAGGTATACATCTGAAACACAGCAATCCCTGACTCCTAGTTCTGTGTTCACACTCCTGCAGCGTATAACTGAGCTCTACAAGGCATTTATTCAGATTGCTAAGGATATGCCCAGTTTTCTATGGAGTTAAACTATTTTAGAGAGTGTGAGTATGTAAAGACAAGTTTTCCACTGAATAGCTGGCATAGGGAAATAATGAAACCAGTGTGTTCAATTCCAACTTTTCACTATTTGCAGAAGGTTCTGTGTCCATGTTCCCCGAGAACAATCCCTTCCTGAAAATCTCCTGCTTAACAGTTACAAGAAGGGACCAGAAATTTCAGAGAAAAGCTATTCTCAAAACAGAGCCACCATTTGCAGAAACAGGAGGCTCCAATTTCAAACTCTAAAGTCAAAAAGATCCTGACTCTTCTGCTATTTACTTCTCTAAAATAGTCTCCTTCCCTCCAATGCATTAATGCCTTGGGGACCACCACTTCCACAGTGTCCAGCATTGCCTCCAACTGCAGTCTAAAACCACATTTCAAAGACAACTGGATTGTGTATTGATGTTGGGTTATACCTGGAAATTCATTAAGTGCAAACAACTTTTGTTGCCTAGAATAAAACAAATCCTCTAAAATATTTCTGCTGACTTGGATCCCACAGAGCTTTATCTGTCTAAATTCAACACAGTTGCACCAATTTGAGAACTGTCATTATAGTGCTTCAGTGGTGTAACTGAGAGCAAAAGTCTGACCTTTGAAATTTCACAGACCTCTGAAGTCCTGTATCATCATCATATTACTCAGTGTAGAGAGCTGACAGCAATCACTTCTTCCAAAAGAAATAAATAGGCTATTTTTGAGAATTAAAGGACAGAAAAAGAGTTTTGTGGGGTTTTTGGCATAGGGAACAGTTCAAAATTTAGTTAGCATTTTTCTGGTCTCTCCTGGTTTGCTGCCTTTCTTTCCACAACCTTTGTTTATTGTTTGCATCAGTATTTCAGACACAAAGAGGCCAGAGAAGTGTAGTTGCTTGTTGCTTTTTGCTCTATCCTCCCCCAGAGGACGAGGCCCTCAGCCTCCCTAGAAGGACCCTTGAACAAATCACTTACCTATAGGTCAAAAGTAATGACACCTGTGAAGCTTTCAGTATTAAAGTCGAGCACTGTTGAGAGAGCAGACACTTGTGTTTTCCAGTGGGCTGGCAAGCTGACATGAACTCACTTCCTAGACTTTATCCATACAGACACTGAGCTTGGCTCTGCGTGTGAAACCCCAGCCCTTGTCTCCCCTCTCTCTGGAGCCAGGCTCCATCTCTTAGCACCCAGTATGAATATGGAGCGGAGCTCTCATTCTTCAATGTAGTGAAGCCTGGGAGAATGAATTAAATATAGATTGGGAAAGAGCTGCCAGGTGATGGCAGCATTAGCTGCAAATACCATTTCAGTCTTGCTGGTGGCCCAGCTGAG
The DNA here is from genome assembly GCA_026413425.1 of Tringa solitaria. Taxonomy (NCBI): domain Eukaryota; kingdom Metazoa; phylum Chordata; class Aves; order Charadriiformes; family Scolopacidae; genus Tringa; species Tringa solitaria. The sequence goes on from JAOXJM010000079.1 coordinate 16,172,796, forward strand.
GTTCCAGCCAGAGCTGCACTGGAACATTCTGCTTGCTCGACAAGGGGTGCCTCCAGCCCCATTCCTGTGGGCAGGAAGGCAGCAAGTGAATGAGCAAGCACTTGCAGCCTGGCAAAAACAAGGTTTATGTGTGCTATTTCAAGGAAAGGGAAGAAGCCAAACTCAGCAAGACAGGTCCACAGGCAGGGTGAGTGAAGTCTGCAGTGAACAGCTTAATAAATCTGTACAATTTCTCATTCCAAGTTTCAACCAAGTTACAGCAATCTCTGAAAAAACAGGAAGGCAGCTCCGGATATATGTGCACTATCCTCTCTCCCTCATACACATACCCTCCTTCAAGGTCCTAGAGAGGTGGCAAAGCTTCTCTAGGCTGTGCAATGCTGAGCAGTGCAGAGACCCTGGAGAAGTCCTGAAAAGACACTGCCAGGCATCCACACACCTCACTGGGAGGGCTGGAAAAGACCCTTTTGCCAATGCACAAACATGCCCTTTTTGTGCCTAAGTTATCTTGAAAATCAAAAATGCAGTGGAGGGAAAAATACTATGAGAGGCTGTCCAGAAACAGTAGACAGCCTACACCACAGGGCTGGATTTGGAATCACACTGCTATGTATGACAGCAGCAAGAAAGTTCTGAGCTGCATCCGCCTCTTTTTAGAAGCAATAGGTTTTCTCTTACCAGTTTAGCCAGAACCTCTCTCAGCTTTAACTCTTCCCAGAAGACTCCGCACTGGTGTCCCACTTACTGAAACGCAAGGATTGGCACTAGACATAAATTTAGCATAGTTACTATTTTTCCCTACTAAGCTTTTCCCCCACTGTGAAATATGGGGATGGGAAAAGAAGTAAATGTTTTATTTTCCTTAAATCCTAAAGTGAAACGTGTCATAAGATACGCTGAGTAGCAGGAGCTACATCTGCTATTGTAATAATGCCATTCATTGGGTGTCTTGTGTAAGAAAAGGACTAACAAAGGCTACATGGAAGGTATCAGACTCCATATAACAGTCTTCTTCCTGGTATCCACCTAATTTCTTCATAGCAAAAGAACATAATGCCTTTATTTTTAGCACAATATCTTATCTTCAGATTAAAGTATATCATAACGCAAAGTACAGACATTCTCCTTATCAGTATCAAACTTTTTTATTTGAACCTTCCTCAGTTATGGAAGTTCTTGGGAAGAAACTGGACCACTGAATTCCACGGGTTAATTCAAATGTCAAGATCAAACTTCCTCACCTAGCTAAAACTCCATCTTCCCTGGATTTTCTTGGCCATTCTACAGGACAGTAAAATGTATTACTGACCTTCCCCCTGTAGAGGCATTCAGAGACAGCTCAGTACTTCCCTATAGGATATAGAGATGATCAACAAACAACTTGCATTCTCAGGAACCAGTGAAGGAGAACAGCTGTCATGTTGTATTCTCTGTGCTCAGTAGTAGGAAGAGGTCCAAAAAAGCAACTGATGGATATCTTTGACTCACGGAGCTTGTACCATCAGCAGTAATATTGGAGAGACATGGTCAATGTCACGGGGACGCTACCTGAGATGGTGACTTTGGGATGCTTGCCCCAGGCGCTTCCAAAGTGGACGGTTCCAGCTCATGGTTGACAGTCTTGGTCTCAGGGCTGGTGATGGGAGATCCATCTGGTGGAGGCGAGGGGCTTTTATTTGCTTTCGCTGGGGTGCTGTCACTGAAGGAAGGGGAGAGAGAAAGGGAGAGAGAGGGAAAGGGAGAAAGAGAGAGAAGAGAGGTCTGAGCCAGGCCTAGGAGGAGTTGTGCTAACCAGCACAGATCAGTGGCCTCCATTATCTCTGTTTCACTGCCCAGACACATGATGAAGATATTTGAAGCCTCTACAAGCTTCTGAGAAGCATCTTTGCTGAGTCACTTGCAGTCCAACACACTGCAGCAGCATTACTGTGCAGCAGACTACTCTCTAAATATACTTTGCCTCAGACACAGAAAAAAAAAAACAAAAAAAACCAACCAGGCATCCTTAATTATGCTAAATTCTAACATAAGTGCCTGACATAAAGTTACAATTTTTTAATACTGGGGCAGCAGAGGGGGGAAGGAGCTCTGTGCAGCTCATTTAGTTTTAAATTCTACAGATAAGAATTTTTCTGCGTGGTGGTGTACCGACACCTGCATGGGTTATGCCTAATAGATTCGCAACACCTGAACTAAGGCTGTAATCATAGAATATCATATTCCTCTACATGGTACACACTGGGTAAGGTGAGAGAGGGGCAAAGTAGCCAGAGTTTTCACAGATCATTCCAGACAGCAAAGAAACGGTGACATTCAGGCTACTAATAAAGACTTCTCTATTATGAAAAGTCTCCCCTGCCTTGTTTTCAAGGCAGCCCTTGCCTTTCCAGTTGGTCTGTATTCCAGGACTGTTTCTGACACACAGTCAAGAGGGCTTCTTCAGGGAATTTAATACAAGGAGCATATGCCAATGGCATTTCTTGGTTCATAACTTGGCCAGATTTGGACAAATTTTTCAAGGGCAAACACCTTTCCCTGAGGGCATGCCCTGGCCAAGTGTCAGGTCTGTGCTTCAAAATACAGAATCATGAGAGATTTAGTGAAAAGTTGGTTATTGGAGAATTTCAACAGGGATAAAGGTAAAACAATTTTCCCAGCCTAATTCTCAGGAACAGCTGAATCATCTTGGCTGGAATTCAGCTCCCCAAAAAGCAACTTATCAATTTATCTCAAGTCATGCAGAAGCACAGACACTGGTAGGGGACAATTTAGCAGGAGTGGTTACAGTTTGGCAAAACTATACACAACTGAAAACAGAATATTACAGAATATTGCAAAAGGGTTGCGGAACCTCATCTACGGGAAGTGATATTTGCCTCCACTTACAAAGTTGCAGTTCTTGTGAAGTTAAATGCCTTGGGAAAAGGCTGAAAGGATCAGACCCTTTCCTACAACTTGAGACAATAAATCCTGGCATAGAGCCAAGACAAGAGGAACGCAGACCTGATTCTGCAGGGACATCAAGTCCATTATTTCTTTGCTCTGTCCAAAGAGAGCCCAGAGCTCCAGACATGTACATCTACTCAAACTTGGATGCCAGAGGTGCGGTGGTCATTGGCTAACATGCATGATGGCCTCATTCCTAAACACTCACAAGGAATGGACAGCAAGAGGAGGGATGGACAGCAAGGCATTTCAACAAACCTCCCCTTCCAAGCAAGCATCTCCCTCTGCTCAACATTCCAGCTTTCAAGCTCCCCATCCCGTTCCCTCTTTATTCACTCCGCCCTCATCCATTCCCTCCCTCCCCTCCCCCATTTTTCCTTCCATATCCACACCCCTCACACACATTTCCCCACAAAGCACTTGTTCTCAGGTCCACATGCAGGTCAGATGTTTCTGATGACACTGATGCCAGCAGCTCACCAACATAATGCAACAAACCCAATGACGTTCTCTGCCAGCAGCTCTCAACCAGGGGCACACACGCCAAGGGAAAAAAGAGGGAAAGGAAGACAAAAAAGGGAAGAGGAAGGACTAAAGAACACGTATGTCAATGCCTACAGCTGTTCAGTTTGACTGGATATGCCTTCCTCAGAGGTCCCCAAAAATCACTTCAATGCAGTGGATTGGATTCTGTGAAGGATTCTGCAAAATTGACAAGTTTGTGCTACAGATTAAAGAAGTAATGGTTGAACAGTGAAGGTAAGGAAGTCCTGCTCTAAATTGGAGTCACCAGGGAACAGTAGGAAATGACAAAAAAATGACCTCTGATGTTGGGGAAAAAAATATGTTACCTTCCCTAGAGTTGAAAGCCTTTGGAGAAGATGGGACACACTGATCTACAGCTACACCGCCAGGGCTCCTCAAATGCCCAGACTGCACTGGGAATATTGGGACTACCGGCTATCAGATGGCCTACCAACACAAAACTAGACTTTTCCTCCTAGGGACCTGAAGAAGCTATTTCTCCCAGTGAGAAAGGAGTTCAGGCTCATTTTCCAAGGGCCATGAAACAGCTTCTTAGTGGCTTATTTCTGGTGCCTGGAAGTGACTTAATTTGGAGATATATTGGTAAAAAGCTCCCACATGACAGGCAGCCCAGTTTCCTTCTCTCATCCCACAAGGGCTGAGAGGGCCCCACGCTAAAGCCTTCATTAAGTCACTACTATTTACAGCTTGTTTGATGTGTTGGCTGATCCCCCTAGGAAAATGCCAGTGCTAATTTTGGCTGAGACTTTTCCAGCCCCCTGAGCAGCACCTTCATTCCTGCACTTGTTGCTTTGCACGCATTTAGCCAGTGCAACCAGCATCAAGCGAGCTAGTCACCAGGATCCTCTGTCCTTCACGGGTCCCTGGGGAGCACACACTGCCCACACAGATCAAAGTCCTGTCTCCAAACTGACTGCTTGCTCCAGGAAACACAGAGAAAAGCAAGAGTATGGGGACTGTCTCCACTGAGCAAACGTGAGTACCACAGTAAAAGTATATCAAAACAACAAGGTCATTGCTCTCTTTTTTTTCCTTCCCATGGACAATTGGGAAGTGATGCCAAATCCAGGAATATCAGACAGGGGACGGGAAGGGGGTATCAACTTCTGCAAATAGAGAGCTGGGAACAGGGTCTAATGCAATTACTACAGCTGAAGGGAAAGCCAAAATCCCCCAGCCTCTTTTAGTGCTGCTGAGCTCCCAGACCCCTCATGGGGCTGCCTCATCTGTTCTGGAAGAACAAAGTAACATCTGCAGATGGGGTTCCCATGTACTTGTAACTATCCTAAGTTAGGATGAAACCTACTTTCCAATATGGTAAAAACAGACCAGTCACCTCCTGCCAAGTTCTCAAGTTAAAAAGAAAAAAAATGTTGGCATCTCAGCTAAAGCTCAGACAGGGCCTTTTAGCCAAAAGTAACTTATTTTTTAGCACCAAAGCAGGCTGGAGAATTATTTTTAAAAAGAAAGAAAAAAAAAAAACAGAGGGGGTGGGAGAAAGGAGGAAAAAGCACCTATATATACCCAAACATACCGGGGCACAAAAGTACATTCTTGCTGCATATGAAAGAGTGACAGTTCTAGACCCTCCTTTCCCGCACCAGGGGTTGTATGTTTCTCTCTGATCCCAGTAGCTGCTCTGACGGCAGAAACCCCCAGCACAGCTCAGTTCAGGCACTTTAACTGCTGGGACTTTACCAGGGCAGAGGAGGAGGACATCATGGCTAGAGCTCATTGAGATGAGATTTACTAGCTCTCCCTCTGCTGTAGCATCTATCTGTTCTCAGTGACTGGAAATATTAGACCTCCTGCCTGGTACAGCTACAACACTGGTCCAACCAAGGACCATAGACAGACATAGAGAGAAGTACTCCCATGAAGCCTCCTTTTCCTACAGTAGAAAAACTCAGAATAGTAACAACACAAGATATCCCTTCACTACTTTTCATTTGAGGATATAAAAATCAAGACTTGCCTATCAGTTTCCCTGTGAAATTACCATCCTCCACCTTCCCACTTTACAAAGGACGCATAGCAGAGACAAAGAGAAGGGTTGTATGACTTGCCCTAGTCAGTAGGAATGCAGGATCAGAAAAGCAAGGGTCCCAATCCACCAGCACTTGCTTTTATTGCTGGCAGGACAACATCTTGAAAATTATAATATTTTTTTCCTCCTATAAGGACCCCATGAAGGGAGTACCAACAGAAAGACTAAGGAAAACAAAAATTAGAGGAAGTTTCCACACCATTATGCAGCAATTCCCACTTTGCTCCAGAGCATGTTCTTGTCAGAGTCCTTGATCTCGGCTATGGTAACTCTAGGCATTGTAGCAATTCAGTTATTCAATGCCATCACTGTCTTGAGAGACAAGATGCTGACATTAGTCTTTATACAAGACAACAGGCTTTCTTTTCCTTCAGCCCTAGCCAAAATTTTAAATGGATGGAGCAAGACAGTGAGGATCCTCAAGAACAGAGCAAGTAAGGAGCAAAGCTGGAAGTGTCCTTCTCCCACCTCATCATCCTCCCAACTGCAACAGGTAGATAGGACAGGACTTCTGAGTATGAAAGACCTGACTTGTGTTTCTCCCAGACCAGGCAGGGAATGAGAATGCAGCATTTCAGACCTTTTCAATAGGGCAAGCCCCACTAGGTAGAACTAGAAGCTGTTAATCACCAAAATGGCCCATATTTCCCATGGAAAACCCAACACCACGCTTTTAGTCACACAAAAACAACTGAACAGACAATGCCTGAGCTTTCACACTGCCTTCTTAGAGAGGAAAAGAAGCAAGGATCCAAACCAAGCACACAAGCGGTTAATGGGATTATCCAGACACAGAGAGATCTCAGCAGGACCCAGCAGGCCATGAACACATCATATCATGCAAAGGACCCCTCTCCCATCGCAGGGTTAACACGTGCCAGGCTGTTAGAGTCCAGCAACAGCCTCTCCAGTTTTAGGAACTAAATCAAACACGTATCGAAATGCTGCTCTCCGTACCGGTACCTGCTCATCTTTTTCCTCAGCCTGGCGAACAGTTTAGTTTTCTTTCTGTTGAGGATGGTACGCAAATCATTTCCGTTACAGGATGGCACAGTCAAACCAGGGAGGAAAAGTTATGCTTCCGAGCACCCATTCACTTGATGCCACAAAACTCACTGTAATCAAGATGACAAGATCTCCTCTCTCTCTCTCACACACACACACACACAGAAACACGTACACACACTTCCTTTGGTTCCTAGAAAGCTATGGCCTGGTTTAGAGTGGGTAGGAGAGGGCTTTTTGTGCCTCTCCGAGATCTATGTATGTGAGCAAACTAGGATTTTCCCTCCTCTTTGGAATATGGGGCAAGGGCGCACATGGAGATTAAAAAGTAAACTGTATACACCAGCAGAGAACTGTAAATGTCCTTTTTTCACAGGTAATCACAGCTCCTTGCTCTCCCCTGTAAATACTGGTACACAAGAAACAAGTTCCCTATTCTCCTTTACGTACAGGATCTGTGCGCAGTCTTAAACATAGAACATAATCAGGAGCTTTCCTACAAGGTTTTTTTCCAGTTTGTCCAATCATACTAGGATAACACTATACATCTCCTAGATCTTCTAGGCATCTGAGCCCAAACTCATTCACAAACAAATCCCAAACATATGTCTGAGGCTCCCAGAAACACATCAGCTGCTTTGTGCTACTGTGTTACACGGCCAGCATCAGATTCATCAGCCACAGTAATACTTCTGTAAGGCCTGGCATGAATGATGTGCACAGATCATTGCCTCTCTCCTCACACCTCCTCATTCATTTCCTGCCATTGTATCCATCTCCAATCCTCTTCCCAGTAGAGAAGGTTTAGGGAAGCATCTGCTCCTACAGCAGACCACAATGAGCAATCAGATTGGTGAGGGCTATTTCCTCCTGCACGCTCTCGCTCCAGCCCTGTGCCACAATGAGAGGCCAGATGTGCAGGAGAGAGAGAAGTGCCTCACAGCATTTCCTGGTCACTGCAAAACATATTTACTGCCCTGGCAAACCTTTGCTACATCCTCCTACAACACCCAGCTCCACTGTGCTCGGGAGGAAGGGAGTCGCTCTGGGGCAGGTCTGGCATCTCAGCTGAGATGCAGGGAGTAAGTGATGAAGCAGCAGCACTCAGATCGCCGCCCACCCAGGGACCTCTCTGTGTGTACTCGTTTTGGAGTTTTAGGGCCATGTGGTCTCATATCCAGCCAAAGAGCACAGAACTGAAGCTGAGATACCCATTACGGCCCCAGATGAAGCCAGCAGTTTGTGAGGGTGGGAATCACGAGGACAGGTAATTTATTCATTGGAAGCTCTTCCAGGCTAGAAACTCCAATAGCACAACAGCAATGAACACATCTGGGCCAGGCTCTAACTACAGCCTGCAATCACTTCCTGGGGGAAGAAAGGAAGTTGGAGGAAGGAGCTGCACAAAGCAATGGCTACAGCCTTCATCTATCCTGTTATCTCATCCTCTTCCAAGGACCCTGGAGGATACTGCTATCAGAGACAACACAGCACACAGCAGTAAGAGGTTGGGCACCACGGCCTCCTCAAGAGGCTTCAGTCTTGTTGGGTTGTGATGATCAGACACCAGATGCTAATCTGGGAAGAAGATATTATTTTCACAAGAAGCATTTCTACTAGCATCTTGGAAATTTGGTGCTGGCAATCCAAAATTCAGGGGCCAAATTCTACTCAAACATCCTCCTTCTTTAGAGCTGGCAAACTCCACACACGTTGCTGGAACAAGACACGCAAGTTGTCTATGCACAACTGCAACAGGAGGTTAAACTGGGAGGAGAGACAAGGGAGCACAGAGGTCTCAACAGCTGATCTAGCCCTTCCGAATCAATGCCCTTACTTCACGCTGACTTCACCTCCTCCCTCCGTCAATACACCAATTGAGAACTTGGGCTGTGCTCCTGCTCACCCGGCACGTGGGATTAGCAGCAGCTGGAAGCCAGAGCCCGACACTGTCTCATCACTCACGCACGTGGATGGGAGCCAGCCAGCCTCATCCAGAGCCCAACCTCTCCCTCCCATCTCAGTGCTAGAGAATGTGCAGGCTTGCACTTAACCATACAGGACTGGGCCCAGCCGAGGGAAGAAAACTGAAGGCCTGGAGGACACCCACTCTTTGCACACCTGCAGGTTGGAAGCGCTCTGACATCAGAAGGCCTCACATTAACAAGGCTGCAACCACTTCCACAACACACACAGAGGTAACACACCTCAGCTGGGTACACAGAAGGGGGGGCATCAGACTTTGGCAAACAGGTAGTTCCAAGTTCAGAGGGCCAAAAAGGAGGGTGGGGAAACAAACAGGCTCTTGGTGCTCAAGTTTACAAGGTGTAGGTACGTGGTGGAAGTTTTTAAGGAAAGAACAGGAGAGATGCTGGGCAACTGGATCCAGAAGGAAGAGCAGCTCAGTATCACATGTCAATGCACAGAATTTGACTTTTAAAAAAAGCTGAGCTGAGAGTCAGTTGCTTAAATATCAGCACCTAGGGAAAGTTTAGGCCTTCGGATGCTATTGTAGAAAATTAAGGGGTATTACATTGTGTCACCCAGCCCCAAGCGCAATCTTGGATGTGCTCTAGGGAGTCTCAGGAGGGCACTGACTGGCTATATACAGGTAGTCAAATCCCTCCCCAGCTGACAACATGGAGGTTTCAATAACGCTGGTAGAGACATCCCTGTCCCTCCTCCCTGCTGAGGGAAAGACACTACTCCCACAGTTACTGACCTGGGCTGTGCTTTAACTGGGAAGGCATTGCCTGAGTACTGCTTGTCGAGACCCAGCAAGACATCATGGAGGTTTTGGTTCAACTGCAAAATACAAAAACAAAAGAAAGAAAAAGAATAAGAAAAGAGCCCCAAATGCCAGAAGAGAGTCTGGGCTGGCCTGCACAGGCTGACCAAACACAGGCTTGTGCCCAGACATATGTACATACTCAGCTATCCCAAGAGAGGACAGCCCTACATCTGTTTTCACTCTTACACGGGGTATGAAATGCTAGAACACTCAAACTGGTGAGGAGCTGCTGGTGAGTCATGGAATGCTCTGTCTCCCCTACATATCATCCTCTTTCCTTCTTTATCACTTGCCCCCACCAGTGTGCTTCCACGTACCATTGCAGAAGCGGACAGAGGGTTTACCTAAGGGTCTATATGTTAGAACTGAAGCTTCACTCTGAATTTGTAGCCAACAGTGTTCCTCAGACCTGCTTATAAAGCTGGGGATATAGCCATTTCAACTGTGGACCCAAAAGCAGCTGGACTTCCAGTCAGCAACAAGCCTTGACTTCACAGGCTCCCTGGGCCACCTAGCTTTGGGCAGGACCTGGATATCTTTGCAGAAATGTAATATTAGGAGTTAAACTCTCCCTGGCACCAAAGGCTGCAATATTCACTCCAGACACTCCTACTCTGAAGCAGTCAATTCATAAACAAGCCGAGATGCCAGATTTATCATTGGTAGGAGGAGGGATACAACGCAATCAATGTTGGAGGCATCGTGCCAGCAACACCAGCAGTTAATTGGATGCTATAGCAGTAATAAGAAACAGATGGTTCTCATGGAACAAAGCAAAAGCCTGCTCTCATACAAAACTCTTCAGGAAAGAAAAATCCAAGACATGATACAAGAGAATTCCTGTCTAACAAGCATCTTTCCTGTGTTTTGCTGAATGTAAGTTAACAGCAACAAACTGATAATTATAACAATCCTCCCTATTCTTAATCAATTCATCCCTCAGTGGAGAAAAGCAAGCTATTAATTGGAAAGGTTCCCCATGAAATGTCAGCAGGGCTCAAAATTGATGCATTACACCCAGGCAGAGGGCCCCTGACTGCTGGGAATTGAAGGACTATAATGTTGCCTGTTGCTTAGCGGCTGTCCTGTTGTCAGGATGACATTGGGGAGGGGAGGGAATACAAGAGTTTTCCAGCTGGGCTCTCAGTTGCTCATCAAGATTAGTGCAGTGTTTACAGAGGGCGTGCAACCCCCCAGAGCAGTACAGACCTATGGAATTCAAGACTCCTCCAGCTTCTAAGTGAAAGAACAAGAACATACTTGTAAATGAAAGTGGCGATGGGGGGCTTTCCCACTGACTACTCCGGAGGCGTCTGCAGGGTGCCACCACCCAGATTACAACACTGCTTACTGCTGTGATTTACAACTCATAGCCAACTGGTAGCCCATGCAAGGGCCACGCTAAGCACTTAAATGCCTTCTTTTGGGTGACAGGGCAGGAAAGAAGGCAAAGCAGAGAGGTACTGCTGAGAAACGCCTTCTTGAGGGACAGGAACAAGGCAGGTCTCAGTCTTTAGCCAACTTGCAGATTGGCAGATTTCCTGCTGTTTTCATCCCCACAGCTAGAGAGATGGGGGTTCACAGCAACTTACTGCCAGACAGCAGAGGAGGCGGCAAATAGATACCAGCCTGGGACCGCCCAGGTTATAGGATACAGACCCATAATGTAGACAAACTAACAAAGGCAGGAAGAGATAGAGGGAAGGGAAGCCACTTTCAGGCCTGTGAATCTGCAAATGAGCCCTGCCAAGTGACACACTGCTGCAAGGCCCTGTGGTCTCTTCCCTGTTCTCCATCCCTTTACATTACCATCTTACTCTTTCTCTTAAGTGGCTCAGAAAAAACTAAAGGTTAACATTTTCCTCTGACATAAGGCAAATGCTCTGTTTTCTCCAGCCATTTTTTAAGGGTTTTGTTGTGGGGTTTTTATCATACCAGTGAGGGGAGGGTGTATGAGTAGGATAAGCTGTTAGTTGCCTTACCTTGCTCATTTCTTTATGGAAGTTCTCTTCTAGGCCTGCTATACTCTGGAATGTGTTGACATAGAAACCAACACGACTGCCAAATGAAAAATGAGACACAAGAACTTAATGGACACAATGCTCTCCTCAATTCTGTCCCTTCTGCTACCTTCCACCCACCATTCCCATTCAAACTCAACTCTGTCAGGTCTGGTACACGCTGGAAGAGAAGGGCAGCAAAGAAGCAGGAGGGGGTTGATGGAGCAAAGGCCAGGTATGGGGCAAACACATTCAAGGTAGAATAGGATCCGAATTTGTGCTGGCTAAAGGGATAGGGAAGTGCAGGGTG
>JAOXJM010000079.1:16190231-16206605 GCA_026413425.1 Tringa solitaria
ACTGACTGTGAAAAACCCAGGTGCTTTATAAGGTGAGACCAATTTAGTGTTTCTAAACTGCAATTCATTCACTGACAAGGAATTTAAAAACGTAGGAGCATTTGAATGAGAACAGATGAGCTCACCAGGAAGTTATAAGCAGGCAACTGGCGCTCTCCCAGTCTGGGTAATGATTTACTATCCCTTGCCCACTGAATGCATTTTCCTCTCACCAACTGTTTTCTGTCAGCTCCCTCTTATCCCATAAGGAGCTCCAAGGTAAATACCAGGGGGGGTTTCACCAGGAAGCTACACTTCTCCTATGCAAGTAGGATTTTAATTCTTAGTCCCTACAGTTTCTCTGAGCTGCTCTTATGTCCCTCAAGATGCTATAACCTAAATGTTCAGCCAAGTTCTGCCACGTGACGCAACCATGACCTCAACCTGGAACTGTTCAATATATTACATGGAGTGCAAATTCCCTGGTCTGGGCTCACCTCTTCTCCTATGCAGACTGAACCTCTGTACACCTGGAAACGCCTCATTTCGACCACAAGAGCCAGAACAGTGCCCATTTTGGAAACTTGGATTTTACCATGGGAGAATGTTGCAACTTAACTCAGCAGACATAGAAATTGCTTTTGAAGCAATATGTTTTTTTCTGGCTTTACTCAACAGCAGAAATGCAGAAGCCAATTTTGCCAACACTTTCCTTTTTCTTTTTTTTTTTTTCTTTTAAACAGCAACAATAAGAATTGACTGCTTCTCTTGGAGGAAAAAAGAAAGGAATAATTGGAAGAACTACACTACGTTACCCACTGCCTTGGTGTTATTCCACAGCCTTTCTTCACGCTCATTTCATTTTTGCGGGAGAAAAACAATAGTCCAATATCAACACTCCTGATTAGAAATCAATAGGGCAGGCACAGATTCATTCATTGATCAGCAACTTCCACATGTTCACTGTGGCTCAGGAATATCAAGGACACACTTATCAGAGGGGACTAGAGTGAACGTTGCCTAGAGATTAGTTGCACAGTACAGTCTAGAGCCCAAAATAGCGCATGCAGGGTTAGAGCCAGGTAGATCAGCAGTCACCTGATTTCGGAGCAGATTAGTTTGTGCAACGAGGTGAGCTTGTAGCTTCCCTTGACACCACTGAGGCGCGGCTTTCTCAAGCAGCGAAACAGGCTGGGGGGAGGGAGCATGTTTGAGTGAAAAGAGAAAAAAATAAACAGAGAACAAGAGAGACACAAACATATACCTTTTAGGATTAAAAAAAAAAAAAAAGTCAAAATCACAACAGAGAGTGTATTTAGAGGCTGAGCCAAACCAGTATCACCAAGGCGAGAAAAAAAAAAAAACCACAAACAAATATCCTGGGACCCATCAGTTATGAATCCTTTAAAGCACGCCAAGTTTAGCAGTAATTAATGCTCCAGTGTGGGCTGGGATACTGCAGATCAGCCAGGCAGCTGCAAAGAGCAACAGATAAAGTTGTTAGTGACCTCGCACACAGACAACCCTACTCCGAGTCATGGCTGTGAAGTGCGAGCTCCTTAAAGAGAGGTCAGGATTAATTAACCATCGTAATTATTTGCATGCATCAGCTGAAAGTCCACAGTGCTTTATTTTAATGGCAGGTTGTGAGTTTAGCAATAAGTGGCAGAAGTCCTGGGTGAGAAAAGAACATCCATGTATTAGAGAAGAAAAAAAGACACCATACAACCCCCAAAGTATTTGCCTTGCTGTTTGTGTTATTATACCATGAAACATCAATCAAGTCGGTTCCCATTCATATGCGGTGTCATACAGAAGATTTCTCTTTCCTAGGGACCTGTCATCATATTCCAAAGTACCTTAGACCAGAACAACCCCACTTCAAAGGTCACACAAGCAAAATCAGAGTCACAGGAACAGAGAGATGAAATTCGAACATCAGCCTAGTGTCTGCTGAGCCCCAGCTCCTGCCCACAGCCCCACAGAGCTGTGTGACTGCAGGTTTGGGATCACAGGCTGGGCTGTGAAACCGGCCCATTTGGGAAGAACATATGCACACACATATCTTTTGGGGACTTGCTGCTCCCATCTTTACAGGATCAGGACAGTGAGATGTGTCATATATCCCATGCATGAGCCTATGGCCTATAGCACAGAGAGTAGAAAGATCTGAACCAGTGAACATTTTGGCCAATGAGAAGAGTCTAATTAAATACTGAAGGACACTTGCACATGCTGAATCAGGAACAGAGCAACTCTCTAAATCTTAACAATTCACTCTTCAAACTGCGCTGTTCATACTTTAGCAAAAGAACCACAAACAATCCCTTCTTCATAATGTCTTATGTGAGCTTTTGGGGCAATACGAGCAAGTGCAGCAGTGACAAAGAAAGCCAGTCTCTTTGGTGCAGATCACCAGGTACCAACCTGAGTAGATGAATTCCCACAAAAACTATTTCCACTGCAGCAAAGATCCCACAGGCACACACCAATAATAATACTGCGCCCCAGGGAAATTCTGCTCTTGCCCCCAAACACAGCAAAGTACAGCTTTGAACAGAAGGCACAACCAGCTGGGCCTCATGCCTTGCATACAGAACCAAGACTTGCTTTGCCACGCAAATGATGCAATGACACCTGAGCCATCAATCTCTCTCCCCTTTGTCTGTCAAGGTTAATCACAGTGCATGCACTGGGTGAACAGATGACTGATGACTTGCAGCTTAAAAATAAAAGTACCGTCACTTGGCCATTAAATGCAGATCTTTGCTGGGGGGAGAGATGCATCTTTTATTTCCCCCCTACCAGAAATAACTCTAAGCAAAGGATGACAACTCTTCTCAGCCTGGTTAAAAGATCCAGGATCTTTCTATCCTGCACTGATTCTAGCCTGAAGAGTCCTGATGTGTCATGGCCCACATTTGAGAGAATTAAAGATGTCTGTCCAGCCCTGGATTATTCTGTTGTGGCAAGACTTGTCCTGTGGAGTGGAGCACATGGTTGAAATCCACTCAGGGTACAGAAGTAATCCACAGCTTATAGTCAAACCACACACCTCCTCTAGAACAAGCTGAGCGCTATCACCTTTCTTCAGCTACATTTAAAAGAAAATCTAAATTTTAATGACATTTGTTTTAATTTAAAAAAAAAAAATTCTGCACTTGCATGTTGGGCATACTCTGGGGTTAAACCCTAGATCAAGCTGTTCACAGGCATGAAAGAAACCACACACTGACAAGAGAAAACGCTTGTTTTCCTGCTTTCAGCCTTATTTATTGTTCAGTATTCGTGACCAACAGACAACAGAACAGAGTCGTCAAGTGTGCATAGAGTGCATTTCCACCAATGAACTTGTAACTCACATTCCTACGGGTCTCCATCTTAGAACATCAAAGGACTTCACAAACACAACCAACCTCAAGCAACATTCAAACACTTACCAGTGCTATCAGATGGGAAGACAGAGCCCCAAGAAGCAGACAAACTGGCACTAGAAGGCTTTGCTTCCCCCAGAGGCACACGGGCTTTCCTGATAGAGGTTACTGGTCCTGCAGCATCTGAGGAAACGCACACCTAGGCCTTGGCCACCAAGAGATGCTCACTGATGATGGTGAGCCTGAGCCAATACAACAGAGACCATCCTGTTTTCTAGAACTAAACTTTACCAGTTCGCAACACCTCTCTGAACAAAACATACCCAATGAAAAGGTAGAGGTGCACTTAGAAACTGCTCAGCAGACAAATGCAGATCTCATGAAATGAAAGGATGGCTGCCCATTCTTCTGCTTGTTTTACCTTTGCGATTTTGGTTTCGTCCTTCTTCTTTGCAGTCTGCAGGGCTTCAAAATGGTGTCTGGCACTGTCGTAATCCACAAGTTTCCTTCCTCTCTTCGCTATACGAGACTAAGAAAGATGGAGAAAAGAACTGTGACAATCTTCCCCAGCAGTCAAAACCCCAAAAAGACCTCCTTCCTTGAGAGCAAGGAAAGCCCCCCTCCTCTTCATCCAGCTTCAGAGCATCCTATGCTCTGCCCACACAAGGACACTCACTGGATATTCCACACATGGCTGCCCACCATTCTAGAGGAAGCTCCTCAGAGGGAGAGCAGACCCAGTCACGGAAAGCAAAGGGATCCAACCAACAAGCCCCACCTCTGGATGACAATGTTTTCAGAACTGTAGCTCCAGTGCTTCCTAAGCCTCTCCATGTGTCTGCATCCTAAGGGCACTGCTTCATCATTTTTCGGGGCCTCCTGAGGGCTGCAGCCAGACTCAAACTAGGGCTGTGAGCTAGTCGGTTAATGTGGAAGCTCAAAAGATTAAGTTCAACAAAAGAAGGCATTTCTGCTGCCAGCACAGCAAAAGCACTCATCCATGTCCTCAGGATACACCTAGGACAGCATTTTGGACCCTGCAACAGGAGGTCCAGACATAAGTGACTGCAGCCACAGGCCGTGGTCCATTGTAATTAGCTGTTAAGCAAGAGAAGTGTGAGTGGGAAACCTGTAGCACTGTCACTAATAGCAAGACATGCTGAAGCCATAACAAATAGGAAGAGGGTGCCACCTGTGTACTAGATTCAGGAGTGGAGTCCTGACAGGTCCATGAGTAAGAATCCAGAATAGACAGAGTCAAGCCTGTGGCCTTATCTTTACGGATTCATACTCATCTTCCATTATCCCTTTTCATCTGAGGTGCCTCAGGCTCTCTCCCCCAGCATAGATGCACCTCAGCAAGGCTCAGGCTCACTTGATTAAGAATCACCCTTAGACCCTTGCCTTCTCACTCTCTGCAAACAGCCCAGACCATCTGGGTTGGAGCACAGGTCTTCCCAGCCTGACCATAGCACCACCTCAACTTGGAAAGCCTGATCCTTGTCAGTGACCAGCAGTCTAGAGACAGGCTGGAGAACTGGAGTGAACAGGCGCAGCAAGGAGCCAGGAGGTTTCTAATTAACCACAGCACCCAGGGAAATTGAAAGTGCAAGATGAAGAATCAGCATTGGGATTTACTTGCAAAAGCAAAACCCCTCCCTCCATTGCACTTTGGCAGGGAGAGGTGGTCTCCTCTCCCTAGGCAGATAAACTGCAAAACCACACTCAGGGCTGATCTTTCTGCCAGACCAGCTGGGACCAGTTTGCACGTCTCCCACACACGCTCCTCTGCACTTTCAGCAAATGCTGATGTAGCTCTGCGTGAGTCACGGCAGATCTGCAGGATCTCAGCCACACGCACACCCAAACTGACTTCAGAGCACCCAGCGCACTCCAGGAGAGGAATCACAAAGAAGCTGAGCCACCTCTCAGTCAAGGTCACTAGGAGACACCTCCCTTACATCACACTACCAGCTGGGCACGGAGACAGGGTGTCAGAGGGGGCTTCTAGCAGTATGACAATCTTACACACACACCAGATAAAACATGTGGCCAGATCATGGATTTAAAATGCAGGATTTTTACTCCAGTTCAGGCTGGTAGAGATGGCTGGAGCTTTGCCCACCTCTGTGACACGGCAAACAGCCCTGTCTCCCTGCCACCCCACCAGGGAGTTTGATTCAATATGACCCATCTCTCAAGGTCACTCCTGCCCTTTTTTGCAACCCTTAATCTTCTAACCCCACCCTCACATTTCTACTACAGGACAGGGAAATGCTGTGAGGTATGGATACACTGCAAGTTCTCCTGGAGTAACCTCTGATCATGCAATCGTCTGTGATGGCAGTAATGGGATTTAGCCCAGTCCTGGAAGGCTGCAGGGTAGCTTCCTTGTATGACTGCTGAATAGTTGCAGCCACCCACCACTATCTGATGGTAAAAGCTTAACTCCAGAGTTTACTGCTTTGCAATAGATACAGTTTCTTTTTTTAAGGAGGCTAAAATTAAAGAAAAAAACCCAACAAAACCAAACCATCACAAAACACTTCCCTCCCCCCTTTATCAGATTTCATTTTAAACCTAGTAGAAACAGGGCACCAGTTGCAGTGCAAGACAGAAAACTGCCAATTCCACAACTATTCAAAACTTGGGTTATGGCTTATCTTCACTGGGCTCACCACAGAGACCTGTATTTTTACTGCGTGCTCTGCAATCTCAACCAAAAAACTCACTCAGAAATAATATAGATTATGCAAGAGTCCTACTCCAAGAAGTTTTAGATACTGACCTGCAAGGAAAGGATAAAGTACTTTTTGCATTCTCATTTTACAAGTTAAAGACAACAGAGAGGCTTTGCTCACATATCTCCCCACCCAACATTTAAAAATTATTCTCTTTAACTTAATAAAATTCCTCACTACAGGAATGTTATGGTTTTACATTTCTGCTGTGGATCCTGTTGAAAGTCCAAAAAATTCAAGGGAATTTTTCCAGCCCCTCAAATTATGATTTCAGAATTTAACAAAAAATAATGCATGCATGATCTAACTCATCACATATTTGAAGTTCTGGGTCATTAGCAAAAAACAGGCATTGACGTAACTAAATTAAAATCATCTTCTCTCCATAAATCATCTTTCATTATGGCAGTAATTCCAGAATTCCAGGGAAAGCAGAAAATTTGCTTTTGTGGAAAACACAAAACAGAAAACTTTTAACACCACTAGCCAAAATCAACTGAATTTTTCTGTAAGTTACGTAAGACTGGGTGGTTTTGCCTGCCACACTCAAGAATTCTAATTCCTTATGTTAAACCAAATTATGCTTTCATACAACTGTAGTAGCCTTCAACAACAGTACTTATAAGAGTTTTTACCGGTCAAAGAAACCAGACCTGATTTGAGCATTTTTCACTGCTCTGGGGTAAGGAGGATGATACATCCAGCTGAACTACCAATAACAACCTATTGACCCTTTTAAATTCATACCACTGAAAATCCATTTTAAAGACATAGCCAACTATGTGAAACATATCCATATCTTATTGTAGGAAGCAACAGAAAACCAAATTCTCACTCATTTTAGGAAGGGAAGCAGAAGTGAGTAGTGCTCTCTAAAGCATTACTTAAATTGTGCATAAAATTGCTTTAACTTCCCATATTCTAGAGCATCACTTGAAGACTGAGAAAGGGACATTAATAATAAACACCTTAGTGGCTCATGGAAAGGATCCATGGGGGCTCAGTGCCTAACACCTTGAGTTCTGGTGGAATTTGGGTGGTCCCAATCTTATGCTCCTTTTATAAATCCCACCGTAAAACCTCAGCAAGACCCCAGCAGAATTGAGAAATCCCAAAGATACTAAGCATGGAAAAAAGGTGACACTCCAAAGTGACCCACTGCACAGCCAACAAGGCTGGTAAATTGTGATTTGGACCAAAGTGGTGCAGAAGTCTGAGACCACAGCAAGTCTGAAATAAAACCTCCTGCTTAGGAAGCAGTGCATGAGTCTCCGTGGTGCTGAGGCACATGGCATCACACTACAGGGAGCAATCAGCTCTAGAGCCTCGAGCGGGTGGAAAGCAACAGCAAGCCTCTGCGCTCTTCCCCGTTTCAGACTTCCAGGGACAGAAAAGGCTGGAAAAATGAAGCAAAACCAAAGGAGCCCCAGGAGGCAAGGGCACTGCTGTTCAGGGTTCATTCCACAAGCCTGTGACCTACCCCCCTTCAATACAGCACGATCTTCCTGAAGCAATAAATATTGACAAACGTTTTAAGAGACATGTGGTAGGGAAAAGGTTGTTTTCACTGGGAAGAAGCCAAGCTGATATTTCCCATATGGTGATATCATTACTAACGCTTCCATATGGTGAAGACATTTCCTGCATAACCTTCTAAAAGGAACAGAGGGGAGATAACTGTGGGGGAAGGGAGAGGACACCATTCAAACCTGGGTCCTCAGACATGATCTCCTCCATCTCTGCAAAAAGCCAGTTACATGTACAGCCAACTTCAGGGAACACACAGAAATCTGCCTTCCATACCAGCCTCTACCTATAAAGCACATTTGCCACTCACTACTTCCTCAGAAGTTAAAAAAACAGAGGATTGAGAAGAGACTGACAGCTTGTAAGATATTGCTGACACTGCCCTCCTGCATTGTGATATAACAGGAAATTTCACGGATCCTTTTGTTTCACGCTTATGTTTTCTCTTCAGCATCCAGATTCTTCAGTCTTGTTTTAAGCCCAAAAAGAAAACATAACATTTTCACATGACCCAGAGCTGCAAAGATCTTGGCTGCTCTAAAAGGAGAGCTCACAGCAGCACAGCACACACATCTTCCTAAAGAAGATGGGGATGTGAGAAACTTATGAGGTTTCATCTCCTGTGACTTTCTAGATAAAAAGGTTTAAAGAGAATCTTACTTTAATATCTGGAAATTGGCCAAGGTACGTATCCATGGTCAGAAGTGCCTGATCCACCAGCTTCTGATGGAAATCTGTCCAGAGCAGATCATTGTTCTGAAAAACAAAAGTAATAAACTAACTCTTAAGAACTCAGAGCTTTGCATTTCTATTTTCTCCGTGAGTGCTACAGTCAACTATTTCAGTCCCCCACAGCTCTTAAGAAATAGTCATATCTTTGGAAAAAACTAAGGAGCAGAGAAGTTCATTGAAAACAGAGGTCATGCCAGAAATGTAGGAATTGAGCCTGATGTTGCTAATTCAGGTGACCTCTCCAAGGACATAGCCCCCTTCATGCACCTTCCTTTGAAGGCCTCTCTTTTCCCTACCAGTGCTAGCTCAAGTCCATACAACGAAATGGAAGATGAATATCAGGCTGGCTTTACCTTCTCCCAGCAGCCACAAACAGGGGACACCTGACGCTACCAGGCATTATTTTCTGCTTTTCGTTATAACACAGCTTTCTGGAGGATAACAATAACAGAAAGCTATTCTACCAGTCTTCAGCCCTCACACCACCTGCCTCCAAAGCCCAATGGACGTCACATCCAAGGCTCGCACCCAAACCTGTGCATGCTTTATCCTTGATCTTATCTTAGGTACAGTAACTTCCCATCAACACCTTGGATTAGGTGGAAATTGCCCCCCCTCTCCCATTTTTCCTCTTGAACAAAGGGTTTTGGCTAAAATATCCAAGAAAAATGCCCACTCTATGTGGAAATATTTTTTTTTGGCAGAAATAGCACTTTTATTCTGCCTCTTTCACTTTTCTTCTGCCTCTCTCTTCCTGAAAGAGAGAAATATAAGCAAAGGCATTAAAGGGGAAGGTAGAGGACTGGAAATATGCCTGTAGAGCCTCAGAGTAACTACAGTTATTTCTCAGGACTCACGCTCCCTTTGACCACTCTGGCTCAAGTTCTCTGATGGGATGGGTCTCCCAGGAGGCACCGCCGTGGCTTAGGGAGAAACGAGGCCAACAAAGAACATGAAGCCAGATCAGCTGAATTACAACTCCATTATTTACTGCAGCAGCACTTCCTAATGAAGAGTTTCCATGTTAATCCAAGAATTGACCTGGAAATGTTCAGGTTTTGTTTGATTTGTCTGCTTTGAAGTCAGTATTTCCTGGGCAAGATGCAGATGTTATTTCAGGTGAGATTTTCTGCAGGGGAAGAGAAGAATCCTTCTCCTGCTCTCCTCTCTATTTCTTCCCCACTGCTCCAACGTCACAGACAGCTGCAATAAGCCCAGTCCTGCAGCCTCATGGCAGATGGATCCATGGAGCTGAATTGCCACAGCTGCCGCTCAGCAGAACAGCTGAGCAAGAGAGCAGAGGACGCCTGCCTCCATCTGGACCCACCACACACACATGCCAAGGGGGATTTCAAGCTGTCAAGTGACAGGCTGTGCCCTAAGCTCCACAGAAAATACCTGGGCAAGCTGGACAAGCATCACCTCACCAAGGAATGAGAACAGCAGCAGGTTGGGGTGACACATGGCTCAGCCAAACAAGGTGGCAACGAAAATATGGCAGCTGGTGGTACTGCTGTGAGTGGGAAGCTGTTGCAGCTACAGTGGCTGCTCTGGCCATGCTTTGGCCACAGATTTAGCTTCCCCTTTCTCTCGCACAGAGCATAAGCAATACATCCAGTTGGTCTCTCTTCTGGCATCTTATATCCCTGTTTAGCCACTGTTTGGGGAACAAACTGTTTGTGTGCATAAGCATGTGGCTCTGTGCAGCATTCACACTTCTGGGGACAGTGCCTACACAGACAAAAATGCAGGCTTCATCCCTTCAGCTTTTTCTTCTTCCCAACACTGAGCTTGTATCTCTAAGTCTTCTGCAAAGTCAAATGGCTGAAGAAATGTGCCACACAGATACAGCTTCCAAAGCTCATCTCCGATGACAAACCAAGTCTGGTGACCCCACATCCTGGACAGTCTTACCTCTGCTATTTTATTTGTGTCATCTCTCCCGGGCCAATCCGGCTCATAAACTTCCTGCAAACACTCTGTCAGCTTCTTGGAGGCCTCGTGCATAGCTAGGAAGGAAGAGGGAACTGCTTCAGAAACAGGGAAATAGCATGTGTCTCACAGTTTAACCCTCATCCTGAGGAACGAGGTTACAGGTAGTGTTGAATGGATTATAACAAATACTAAGCTCTTCCTTACAGAATGTCTCACTCTTGGTAACACAGAGATGGAAGGTAACGAGAGGGAAAAAGGAACCAAGGATGCAGTTGCATCAAACTGTTTGTGTTCATCCTCCCCCAGCAGAAGATATGAGAGTCTGTCTGCTAAGACAGCACCATCTGCTTGCCATTGAAGCATAATCCCATTCCATCCCAGCTGGTCCTGAAGGATTCTGAAAGATCCCCCACCCAGACAAGGCTGATCTTTCCTACAACTCACACCTGAGGAAACTCCAGGACGAGGATGGCTGCAG
Source organism: Tringa solitaria (assembly GCA_026413425.1). Classification (NCBI taxonomy): domain Eukaryota; kingdom Metazoa; phylum Chordata; class Aves; order Charadriiformes; family Scolopacidae; genus Tringa; species Tringa solitaria. Next base: position 16,200,998 of record JAOXJM010000079.1, read on the forward strand.
AAACCTCATTGCATAGGTAAGTACTAGAGAGGAAACCATTCTCTGGTTATGCAGACCTTACCTTTTACGGAAGCCAAGTAAGTTCGGAGGTCCTTCTGCAGCCTCGTGCCCTCGGACTGTGAATGTAAGGAGAAGACCATCAGTCTTTTTCCCACATAAAGAGAACGTAAGAAAGCATCATCAAGCATTTCTAAATAAAGAAAAATGGTCTTGCAGATGGGCTACATGCCAGCCCCAGGACCCCACAAAACAAATGTTAACAGGGAGACTACAGCCCTCTGACTTGGTCAGCCTTCAGATGGTGACCTGCAGGCACATTTGGCCAACAATACCACCAAGGTACCAAGTAACTTGATGTGGGTAATGCTGTGATTTGCTCTTCCCAGCAGAGCCAGCTTTAGTATTTTGATTTTATACCAGCAACTAGTAAAGGTCCTAAGGGCAACAATTAGTTTGTAAGACAAGGACCAGTGGGTCTATGCAACAAATGTAACTGGAGAGAATCTGTAGGATATATAGAGAGATACAACCGATTTATCTTGTACCAGTTTTCCTGCCATACTGCAAACTAAAGCCCCATGCAAAGTGGGTACAAGGGACCTCTGACCTTGCCAAACTTCCTGTTCAAACTGTCCTGTGCAGCAGGGCTTACAGATACAGAATTAATCATCTTTTTCTTTAGCTTCACTGTGGAGGTGGCCTACCAGCAGCAGATCTCGGTCACAGGGAAACAAAGGATTAAAACCAGAAGCTGGGCTGTTTTGCCAGTTTGAGTCTTCAGATGACATGGGTCAATACAGTAGAAGAAACCAGATTAGAAAGGGTCATGGAGATTTTTACAGCAAAGTTGGCTCAGACACACCCACATACATGCACTCTCCATACAACTCTTCTCCTGCACTAGAATAAGAATAGTCAGGCCCAGCTCCACTCTACCTTAGCACGTGTCATTGACAGTTGTGCAAAGCAGACAGGAAAATACTCCCAAATCCAGACAGTCACATTATACAAAAAGAAACAAAAGGAAGAGAAAAGCAAGGCTTGAGAAGTTGATCAACACCACAGAGCACATCAAAGCAAGAGAAGGAGCAAACACTGAGGACACCTCTGGGGACAACTTCTGGAGTATGCAAGAAGTACAGAAAAAAGTTTGAAACAAAGATCTCTGTTATAAAAGGGTTTCTCTTACCCTGTGGGATCTCAATGGATCTCCACTATCTCCCAACATAGCTACAAACACAAGAATGCAGGAAAGCAACCAACTACACCTCACACCTTTCTCACAGCCTGCTGCTATTCCTCCCACTTTCCCAGTTTATGTCCCACTGGGGGGCCCCCAGCATAATGAATTTTGACAGCTGAAGACAACTCCAGAGATGGGGAGCTCACAGGACATCTCTGACAGCTGCCTCAGAGCTACAAGCTTCAAAGGCAGATGTCTCAAATCAGCCCTCCCCACCACTCAGGTACCTCTTCCCTCAACTGAGCTCACGCTGTGATCCTTTGTGCTCAGTGCAGCTGCATTCTCTAAGCAGAGGCTAAAGCTGCCCAGCTGTTGAAGTGGCAGCACTAGCATAGCTTTGTGGAGAAATCCATCTGTTTCTAACACTATGGCCCAATTTGTTTCCCTTGCCTCAAAAATTCTGGATGAGTTCACATTTGGTCTTTTCTCTTACTACCATCAACAAGTAAACGAGGGATGGGAAAGAACTGGACACTTTAATAAAAGAAAGTCAGACTCCTACTCTGGAGAAGCATTTCGAATGGACCCAAAGAGAGCACAAGAGGAAAGGAATAATGATCACATCTGCTGCAAAAGCCCCAGGAGTTCTTAAAACACAGAGTAAACAAATGTACCTTTTTGCTGGCTTAAGGTGAATGTGGAAACCTGGGCAGGTGATACTTTCCTAGCAGTGCAATCAGAAACCACCAGGGAAGAGGTACCAGAGTAATCAAAGAGCACACGCACAGAGGACCATCAGGGAAGCTGAGCTGACAAGCAGCAGTTCAATCAAGCTGCGATATGCGTTTGCTTGTGCCCAGCGCAGGGAGGAAGAAAGGGTTAGAGAAAAGCAGTGCTGTCTGCCTAGAATTGGTCCATGCTGGAGATCACAGACTGGAACTGGCAACATGAGAGGAAATGGCACAGAAGAAACCATCATGTAAAGTCCCTCAGATGGATACCTTACCATCCCGCAGTTATATCATTTTTAAGAATGACCAAATTTGAACATTAAACATTGATGTTATCAGAAAGCAATCAGCAGGTAAGATGCTCTGCAGAACTTGCCCACCACACACTTGGGCACTGCAATGTCTAAAACTGTAACTCTCAAAATTATAGCATTTAAAATCTGAAACCACCTCTAAAATTGTGCCCAGACTTGCCTGAGTCCTGCCACAGCAGCACATGACAGAACCCAAACTCGTGAACTCTTCAAGTGTCAATAACCAGTCTCAAAGTCACAGGGACAAAATAATCCTCTGGGAGGTATACTGCCATCACAATTAAATATCAAATCAAGATTTTTAGATAGACCTCCTGAGAAACTTTCAAGTCAGGGCCTGAATACAGGAGCATGCCATTGCAGCAATGCACAACTGGCCTTCTGTGTTCTCCGGGCATCCTTCACACCGCTCGTCGTGCTACAATGTGCAGTCAGCCAACATGCAGCGCTGCATCCTGCAACCACAGTGGTCTTTCTTAGTCATCTCTTGCTGATGTTTAAAGTCAGAGTAACAGCTGATCTCCACAACTATGGAGTTACCTAAGCATCTTAAAAGTATCACACCTGCCAGGGAAAGTGAACTGACTTTACCACCTGCAAGACCTGCAGGCAGAAAGATTTTCAAAGAGAGGCCCGTGTTCAGAGTTTTGCCATGAATCCCCTGGGCACCTGGGGTTCCCATCCAAATCCATCTTTGGCATTTCCATTGCTTTATTTCTTCACCACCAGTGTAGCAGCTCCCTCACTTGATACAAGGGTTTCTTACTATTATTTTAAGCATTAGTGTTTTCCCAAGAAGCTTTGGCAACTACTTTCTGTGTGTGAAGCACCTATTTTCTTCAAGCAGGCTATAGTGAGCTGTTAAGTACAGCCACTATTTCTGCATAAACACCTCTCACAATGCAGTTAGACACTGTCAAACACTGTATAGAACAGAAGCTTTCAACACCCTAGACTGCACATTTAAGAGATGCCTCCTAAACTCAAAGTAGTAAAAAAGGTAGGAAAGAGTTAAACTGGAATCTGAAAAATTAACCCACTTCCCAGTTATCAAAGAGTTTAAGAGTGTGCAGAGGGAAGTTACAGAGGTAGGGTTTAATCTAAAGATGTTCAAAAAAATCTAACAGCAGAGTAATTTTTAAATTACAAGAACATAATTAAAGAAGAAATAGTGTATACATATATCAGAGTAACACAACTTCACAGAACAAAAGTAAAATTAGGACAAAAATGGAAGATCAGTGCCAATTCTGAACCCCATATTCATTTCTCATGCCTGCACCAACAAACTGACTTAAAACCTTCACACAGGTACAATAACACTTTGTCTTGATGTAGAAGTGACCACAATAAGATGTTCTACTCAAACACACAAGTGTTGTCTTGTTTGAGCAGACATTGCCATACTTGCAATCACAGTGTAATTCAATCCTGTGACCCTATAACACAACCAGGTATAAGACAAAGCACAGTATGTACATGAATATGCATATTTAAAAATAGAAGTGTTATGCTCAGGAGGAAGCATACACTGGAAGAGCTCTCTCTCCAAAGACCTAATAAACCACCTATTATAGCTCTGTGAAAGAAAAACGTAAGAGTGGTTTGGTATCTTTCTGTGCTTTCTTGTTTTGTTTGGGGGTTGTTATTTGAAACATGTTTCACCAAGCCTTAGCTAAGTATGTGATTTTCCATAGAGCTGTTTCTCGGCAGCAGACAGGTTTCCTAAAACCCCTTTCTCCCCAGTCTTCAAAAGAAATTATTTCATCCTAATATTAGACTGCAACTGCTTCTTAAGATAACCTCCCTGGTTTTGCAGTTCCAATGGGAAGGATTTTTATTCTCAGGAGGGATGTTCTACACCTGAGAGGGGCAGGTAATGTGCTGTTCCAAGTAAAATTAATGTAGGGCTGGAACAGCAGACTGTGGAATTATAAAGGCAGGTGGGGGAAGCACTGAAATAACAGCTCCAGGTAAGCCCCCACTCAGCAAAACTTCAGAGCTGTTAAGACACAAAGCACGACCAACTGATGAGAAGTTCCCATCCTGGGGTACCACGCAAGCTGTTAAACTTGTTTTGCTGCATAGGGCTGAAATGGGAACTGCTGGGCATGAAAGGCTCTTCCCTGGAAGGAAAGTCTCTCTCTGAGCTACTGACTGCAATGGTCCATAGCTAAACGTATCCTGCAAGAGCAACAATTAAGTCCACGCTGCCTGTCCTGCAGGCTGAGGCTGTGCCCAACACCATGGGCCACATGCAGAGATGGGTGCAGCCCATGCCAGCAGCAGCTTGCCTCTCACACATATGGTGTGAAACGCTGTAAACCCACCCAGAACTTCCACATGAGTGACAGCTCATGAAGGGTATCAAAACCTGGCCACCCTGCCAGGCAGAAACACAATGCTGTGCCAGGTATAAGGGCTGCTACCAGCCTCCCACTCTGTCTCTCCAGTGAGCATTTCAAATGCGGGGGAAGAGAAGCCAAAGCCCAGCACACCTCAGGCAGGGGCTGTGTACCACATTTGCAGCTTGCCTCTTCCTCCCTGGTCTTGCTAGGACAATGTCCAGGGCATATCCTCGTACTGGTGCTGAACATAAGTGATACTGGGAAAGGGAAGGAGGGGAGAGCCTTTGAATGAACTTTTTTGGGAGGTTAATGGCCAAAGATAATCTATCACGAGGGAGTAATAAGGAGGACAGTTGTGCTGCTTGTCAAGTCTTCAAGAGACAGGCGAGCCCTGTAGCCCTGCAGAAGCACGGTGATGCCCAGCTCATTTGTCACACAGCAAATCCATCTGAGCTAAAAAGCTCCTACCATCTAGAGGCCTCTGAGTGGTGCTCTTCTACGAACCTGAATGGACCGAGCTGGGAAGTGCAATGCTTTCCCATGTGTCCACTCAACCACCATTTGAGAGAATCATAAGATGCTTTGGTTGAAAACGAGTAAGTGATTTTTAGACCCACTCTGCATTCCTTGAGAGCCCACACATGGGAACATGTGTCAAAGTAGCCCAACACAGCCCTTAGAGTCAGAGGAGCCAATAATCAGCGCAGCAAGAAAGGCCACTGCCTGGTCACACCCCAGCCAGTTCCACAGAGCGCTGCTCTGTCACAAGCCTGCAGCAAAAGAGCAGCTTTTCTCCAGACTTACATTTCCCACTGGAGCAGACTTTGTAAGGAAAAGCCTTAGAAATCTCACATGTAGCTATACTACACACACATATCATGCGTATAAAAACAAATGTGTATATATGCAGATGTAGCTGAAGTTTTTTTCCTCCCAGTCTGTGTGGCATCATAACAATTCCTCAGCCCTAGATATCCTAACAATCCAGCTAACTCACATTTATGGTTTGCACTGTAAAACAAGCAGTGTTTG
>JAOXJM010000079.1:16221740-16252328 GCA_026413425.1 Tringa solitaria
CTTGTCCTGTCGCCTGTGACTTGAGAAAAGAGACCATCCCCCATCTCTCTACACCGACTTCAGAACTGCCACAATACTAGTGAATTATCACACTAACCAGAATGAATCTGGACCATGTGTTCGGCTTAGGAAAGAGCAGAAGGGTTACAAAGGACACGGAACTGAAAATCCCCAAGTGTCCTGCAGACCAAAGATGCAGCTCACTCGACAAATATCAACTGACAGTGTAAAACACTGCTAGCACTGCCTAAGTGTAGTTTTGCAAACTTTAAGAGTAGGGAGCGAGGGACATGGAAACAGAGAGGAAAAGGAATTGTAAAAGAAAGTCTTTACAGCAAATCTTTTCCCACCAGTCACAGGTAGCAAATTGTTCCTAACAAGGAACTCAGAAGCAAGGTAAGGTAGATGCAAAGACATATGGACTGCTGCCCTGATCATACATATTTGTGCCTTCCTTTTAGAGAAAAAATGAATTAAAACCAGGAGCTTTCCTTCCCTATAATGGATGGTTGAAACCACTTTCCTAAACACCAGTGTTGTTCTGAAATGGGTTTATCTGGTTTATGCAGACAGCCTCTCTGGAGACTACTTGCCGTCAGATCTCTCTAAGTAACTCTGCTAGCACTGTCTGAAGTCACAGAAAAACTCTCCAGAAACACGTGACCAGTACGTTGTTCATGATGTTTGTGAAGGGTTGGGTTCCAACAGCTTTCATAGTCCATTTTTCATTGTAATACCAGGGGAAGAAAGGTGCAAATTCTTCCCGTGTCTAGGGGAGGGTACCGAGTGTCTAGCCCTCATGGCCAAGTCTAAAAGGCAGTTATTTCTATTTGGGTTATATGACCTGCTGTCAGACCAGGCTTTGGAGAAGACAGTATCAGAAAAAAAAAAAAAAGTCATGTTCCTAAAAGAATGAAGACTTACAAAGGGTCTGTGATGGGAGACAAAACCTTTCCCTTTTAGGTCATTCATCTGAAATAGGCTTCTAAGTGATAATGACCAAAAGCTATTCCCACTCAACCACCATTTAACAGCGTGAAGTAACGCACAAGCTCAGGACACCTCTTGCTCAGCCATCAACCAGACAAGGATCAGCTCTCTCACCCACACTGTGCTGCAGCACTACTTGCTCGAGGATCAAATGGGACAGAGACAGGCTGCCCCCAACACTGCTCATCCTTCAAGGCAGGGCTGAGAAACGTGCTGCCAGCTCTGCTCTCCTGGGCTTGTCTGCTGTGGGAGCGAAGACTATTTTTCTCTTGCAAGGAGATTTGTTAACAGGAGAAGCTTTTGAAAGAATAACGTGCATACATGGCAAGTAGTGAAGTCTCAGCAGTCAGCTAAGATCACATGCTATTTCCAGATGGCTTGTGGACACACACCCACAATACATGTCATTCGCTGTGCACAGGTGGGGCTGAGGCTACCAGCCAATTCCAAGTGCAGCGTGCTCAAAAAAACCAAAAAACACCCTGTCAAACAGGCAGACTCATAGTTATGAATATTGACCACATATTTCATGAGAGCAAACCAAAAGTGCCAAAGTAGCTAACAACGCTCCAGGACTCGGATATCTTGAGTAAGGACGCACAGCAACCAGACTGTGAATATCTATGCAGGGTGAAGGCCTCCCTCTCTCATATTCAGCCATGGTTTGAAAACCGTGTTCCACTTTTATTTGTGGAAGCCCTCTCCTGCTTTTTTGTCTTATTAAGAACATGCACGTAGACAAACACAAAAATCACCATCTAAACTTAGACTGGAGAAGTTAGCTCTGCTGTAAATGTCACCAGGTTCAAGCCATGGCTGGGTGGAGACCGAGTTTGTGTCACTGTCAGTCAAAAGTCAGGCAGAGATATATTGCTGTATCAAACACCATTGTCAGCTGTCTCCTCTAAAGCAAATGTGGAGTCTATTCTCAGAACCTGGGAGACCTTGCTGTGGTCATTAATAACCAAGGGATCTGTCAGCAACCTGCAGCTCTCCCAGGGCCCTGCTCCACACACCACCACTCAGAAAGGCTCGAAATTGTAAGCAGACCTGCCTCACTCATGGAAAACGAAAGATGTTTTATTTATGAATCAATGCACACACGAGTGGACTGAGCTGAGCCCACATTCAGCTCACCTGCATCATCACTGCATTTTCACCATCCCATCCCCACAACCTATTGGGGAGTGGAAGGGAGGAAGCCTCCTGCCTGCAATCTCCCATCCCTCAGAAGGGCTCTCTGAGAATAAAAGGTTCTTTGGGAAATTGATTCTCGGGGATCTGGCCGAATCACTCCAGGTTTGTGACAGTGCTTGCAGACGAAAGCCAGCCCACTCACCTTCCTTTACATCTCAGATGTGAAAGGGAGCAGAGAAGGGGAGGTCTTGTTATACACTATGGAGTTTAAATTTTTCAATACATCTTTTAAGGCAGAGCAGAAATATTCCCTAAAAAAAGAGCTAGGTGACTGAAAAGCAGAGGTGAACTTGTCTTTCTGCATTGAGCAAAGTTGGGCAGTAGCTAACTGAGAGGAGCATATCCCACAGCCTGTTCTCCAGGCATATTATCACTGGAATTACACCCACCAGTGCCTGAGCACCCCTTGCCCACCCCATTAATCACCTTTCTGTTTATCCAATATTTGAAGATCATCCCTGAAAAGCTCCTGCTGTCTACAGACAGCACAGCCATTCCTTTGATCCTTCTCTGTCATCATACAAGGCTGATACAAGTATCAGACAGAATCATAAAGGTTGTTAAGACACCCACATGCTCAAGTGATGTCACTGTCACCCAGCTACTCTCTCCTGGCCTTCTATGATCTTCTGTTCACCATACTCACGCACATTTATTACACACCTGGTGCACAGAAGTAGTGCCACCACTATAAGTGGTCCCAGCTGCTGCAAAAAGAGTCAAGCACACGGTTCTCATCCTTCCTGCATGGCTGACTTCACCCCTAGCACATTTTTCAGAAGCGGTCCAAGGGGCCTCTTGGAAATTCAGGGAGCAGAGTCTGGGCTTCTCTGTTCCCTGCTGCAGTACTTGTGCAAATCAAAGTACTTTTTAAACCTCTTGAGCTATTATAAAACAGAACTATACACTTACCATGGCCAGATAATAAACAAGAGAGGAGAAATGTAAAGTTAGAAACAGGGTAAGGTACCTTGCCAGAAAGTGACAATTCCAGTCACATTTTCATTAGCGAGCCAGAATCTCCACTTTTAAAATACAATTCCTTTCCTACCCCATCATACTACCTGATAAGATAAAGCTACCTGGCATTTACATAGGTTAATGTTTCCCATTAAAAAAAAAATGGGATTAGCTTCACTTCAACACAGGGAAAACTCCAGAACATTTTCAAGATAACATATGAACTAGTACTTGCAAGAGTGGCTCTGATTTTATTCCTTTGACTCTGTCAGATGTGTTATTTACAGGAAGCTTGAAATGGAGAGAAAATAAAGGTATTCTAGTCTGAATCCTACCCTGCTCCTACAATAGGAACAGACTCTGATGAGCCCGTATTTGTGGCATAAACACCAACCATGACCACAGAGGCAGTTAAGAGGAAGAAGAATGTCTGCATTGTAACACACACTCTTTATTTAGCACAGATTTGACTCATTATGGAAGTTCACCTACTTATTAACACTATGTCAGTCCTCATACTGGAGTAATCATGAACAGCTTGCAATCAGTAAGTACATGAGTGAAGGCACATCAGGAGAGTCAAAAAGGAACTTGCCTTCCAGAAGAAAATCCAGCATAATCTTTGGCCTCAGCTGTGATGTCCATTGCCCAGAAGTTCAGGCCATAAGGCCACCCCTGGGATCATCACAGAGCTAAGGAGAAGGCGGCACCACTTTCTCTCCTACCAAAATCTTTGACGACAAAATCCTTTTCATGGGTTCTCTGTGGGAATTTTCAGCTTTTTGTTTGAAACCCCACCCCTTCAATGTTTTTTTTTTTTTAATTAAAGTTAAGAGTTCCTACAGAAAACACTTCTCACTGAAGACCTGATTTTGTCAAAGTTTTCAGCCACATTCTGTCATGATAATGAAAATGTCTACATACCAACCCAGTTACAGCAGATTAAAGACCACCTGACTTGTTCTGTGAGTCATTTGCTGCTAATCTTGTTATACAGGCTAACAATAAAATCAGATGTCTGTCCAGAGCCTAAAGGCCTTGCTGACCTTCCGTGGTTAAAGCACACTTGTTTCTATAGCTAGCAGCATTCACAGGAAGAGGAAAGCCAGAACTGCATCTAGTTGCTTTTATCTCCTCTTGCCTAAAAGCTTGTTTGCAAAGGGTTACCAGGAGGGAGCCAGAGCAAATCCAGGTAAAACTCAAGCTCCTCTCTGGATCACAGCAAGACTCTTTAACCACGTCACTGCTGTTTAGTGAATGTCATGCCCATTCACTGTTGCCCTCCCTTGGTTATAACACCACTATCTGCACTGCTGTGTGAAGTCCTTTCTATTACTCAACATGGGCTGTGAAAGCACCGCCAGAAGGTTATCTATCTCCAGTGACTAAATCTGTCTTTGATCCTAAGATTTCAGCATTTCACAAACTTTTTTCCAGATTGCCTTTCCAATACCCAGCACCAGTGCCTTGAAATTCCCCCTTACATTGCCAAATTAAAACTTATGTGATTTAAGCTATCTCACACAAGAGATTCAAGGTGGATCTGAGTGCTTCTATCCAACTGTCTGAGATTATATAGGCTGTAAACCCTCTCTGCTCTGTATTTCAGGAAACAACAACATTTTCATGACCACAGACCTTCATGATTTGCTCTGCCAAACAGAACACTGTACATCTGGCCCACTGGCTGCTACAATGCTGTCTCACTGCAGATGAACCAACTTGTCAGACCACTCGAGAGCTGGCGTACCAGCACGCTTCATACACGTGAGCACTGCCTAGGACACAAACAGATGACCCAAAACTATCAAGCACAGAAACAGTGCTTGAACTGGAGAAGCCCTCCCCATGTCTAAAAGCATTCACAGCCTCTTACATTTCAGTTCACGTTCAACATAGTAAAACTGACATGCAATAGGCACTTTGCACTACACTGGATGACCAAGAAGGATTCAAGCACTAAATCTACTTAAGTAATAAGTAGAACCTGCTAATATACCTCTAATTCCAAACTCACTCTGCAGCAATATGGACACTTCATGTCCCAGCCACCCACAGAGCCTTGCAGACAGCTAGCCCTAAGAGCAAGGTGGCCAGACTCCTTTCTGTTCAGTGCTGCTGCAAGACATGATGGCTCTGTAAGGAAAACACAAGAACCTGACCGTGCACATTGGAACAAGACCAAACAGTGTAGTATACTTTTTACCTTGTATTTGATGTGTTACAACCATATCTACTAACCAGCCAGGCTGCACACTAAAACCAGCTCATCTTCAGTACTGCAAAAGTAGTCAGTTCTCCACCACAGTGACAAAAGCACCGAGCTGTGACCTTGAGGTAGATTCACCAGCGGAGCACTTAAAATGCCAGCACTCCATTCAGCTGGCTCTACTGCGTGGTCATCGTCACAAAGTTTAACATGAAATCCAAATAGCAAGGAACAGACAAGCTTTTGTGCTATCCAGCAGGATGTGTTTAAACGCTTTGGTACAACTAACAGGGCAAGTTATCTATTTTAAAACCAGCCTCATTTAAACATTAACTGTCTCCAGACAATCATGCACAACTTTGGGTAATAATCAGCCTCCTAAGCAGCCTTTTGAAAAGCTTCTGCCTCTGGAACAGGGAGTACCATCTTTGGATCTTTACTATAAAGTCAACATTTTAAAGTATTTATTATTCCAGATTATTATGTGCAAGTCGGTTTGTCCTCCCTTGTCCCACACCTGAAATACAAGAGGGACCTTTTCCAGTTGCCGAGTCCCTTGCAGTGGATTTGCTCCATTGCTAACTTGAGACTGACTTTTGTTTTGACACAGTCCCCCTTACCCTGGTGGTTCCCCATTCTGTTCTTGTTCTTGCTGCTGCTGAAGTCAGGGAAGAGGCAGAAGCACCAAAAGAACGAAACTAAGATTTCAACAACTAGAGTGATTTATGGTTTTATTCACTTACACAGAAAACTAAATTCCCAGAGAATGAACCCTGCAGGGCAGAGTTCAGATCTGAAGGGGAAGAGGGATGGTAGTGATTGAACACATGAAGTAAGGCAGAAGAAGCAGCAGATGATCTGGCACTGGTAGGAAGCATCAGAAAGTTGCTACAGCTAATACATGAGAGTTGCTGTAGAAGTCAGTTACTGCTTCTCTGATTGCCCCTGAAAGTAGCTATCAATCAGGAGTGAGATGAACAGAGACAGCCAGGAAGACATAAGCAACCTCCACCGTGCATTGCCAAAAAACATGCTTCTCGGTAGAGACAAGGGGATCATTGAGGGGGGCGTTTGGTGCAAAGCCATCTCACCACCCTGGGCAACCAGATCTGAGCAGGCATTTTAGCTTTGCCCACGTTCATATGGGCACAGTGACAAGCTCTCACCAACACACTGTGATTCTAGTGGTTCAACATGGCCTGGATGGAGGTCACTAGGTTTTAATAAAGCAAGCACCTCCAAGAATACAAAGGACACACGAAAGGTACACTCAGCATTCTTCTAACATCTTCAGAGTGGAGAGAAAACCCCACTGAGGTTTTAGACTATCATCACAAACAAATCTGCTACATCAGGTGCCGATCACTGGGCCAACAGGATTCCAGATGCAGGAGACCACATTAGGAAACAAATAAAGGTCTGAGCTCACTCTGCTAGTCATGCTAGGTTTTGAGATGGTGTTTCAACGTTTTTCAGTTTCCAAACCCCTAAAAACATTTTCCCATAAGGGTACAGACTCTCCAGAATTTTTCTGTACATAGAAATTTGTCAAGCAAAGAAAAACAAGTTCGCTTGAGTGACACACAGCACCATGAGCTTTATTCCTGGACCAAGGAGGCCTTACCAAATGGCAGAGATTGTGAAGGAGGCCAAGAACAGAGCTCTTGCCCTATGTATTGTCCTCAGGGCTGACACAAGCCACTTTCACATCCTGCTCCATGTTTGCCTTCACTCTGATCCCTGGCCAGCTCAGCACCCATGGCTCTCTCAGGATAGCACCTCTGAGGCACCTTTGTCCAGGGATCAGGACATTCTGAAAACCTATTGCTGCCAAGAGTTACAGCCATACCCAGTACTATATCCCAAAATCTCCTGCCAAGGGGAGGACAACAAAGCTGACATTTCCACTGTTCTCTGCTTCCTTTTTAACTGAACAAGGAGGGAAGAACTTAGGTGAAAGGAGAGAAGAAATATCTTGGGGAGGGAGAGGGGGAAGGCAGTGGAAGCAGCAGCAGAAAGAAAGGCTGCCAGTCCTTGAGACCCTGTATGTTCTACAGAAGCCATCAAGTGCTGCTGATGCTGCTTCCAGCCTGATAATGTTTGAAGAATTGCCTGTGACATTAACCAAAGGGAGGTAAGCTACTTCTTCCAGAGTCCTAATCACAAGGTAACAGACCACCTGGAACAAAGGTAGGTGGCAGAGGAGTAGAGTGAAGGAAAAGAAAAGCTTGTATCTACCAGACAAGCTTTCATTCTATATGAATTGGAAGAACTGTTTTGCACACTGATGGCTATCTCAAGATCCAGGCTTGGAGTAGGGGGGAGGAAGAGAGCTCAAGTTGAGGCACAGAGAATAAATTTCCTTTCAAAAGAGGGAAGTTGAAAACTCTTTGCTCAGAGAAGCAGGCTGAGGACAACTCAAGCACATGTGAAGGACTATAGGTGCCTGCTGACATGTTACTATTTGGTTAGAATCTCAAAGTGTAAACAGCACAGGGAGTTAAACAGACAGCAAGGCCAAAAGATACTGGGTTGAAATCACAGTTCTGGTAACAAACATAAGAGAATGTTGCGTGATTTTCAGCATGTGGTCTGCAGACTTCAAGGCCCACAAAGAAAAACAATAGAAAGCAAGATGTATATTTGGTATTTACAGAGAAGGCCAGAATCCTGGAAAAGAAAATTAAAACCCCGTGATTCAATAAAAGGTTTGAAGTCCCGCTCTAATTCATCTAGAGCATGGATGAGACTTTTTTCATGAGGTATATTCTTCAACATGGTTTTAAGGGAGCCTCCTTCAACCCCACTGACACATTCACAGACCACCCAGCTAACAGGATGGGAAAAAAACTTCACCTTAGACACAACTCACAGTCTGTCAGGTGTAACTCCTTCAACAGGAGTCAGTACCTTGTGTTTCTGTCTAAAGAACAAGCACCTCGTTAGACTAAAACAAGACAATCTACTCCAATTATGAATAAAAACTTAAACTGGAGCGAGCGGGATAAAAAAAAAAAAAAAAGAACCATAGTGATGAGGAGTTTGCTTTCCAAAAACCTTATAAAGGTTTCTCTGTTTTCTGTAACTCCCCGGCAGAAGTCGAGGGAATTGAGTAACATCCCTTTCTTGATCCCCAAACAGAGAGCCATGGCAGGTCTGCCACTACAGCTGTCCAAACATGGCACATCCCATGTTATACATCCAGTAAGGCTCCTAACCCAGCCACCAACCTTCACGTTCAGCAACACACGTGTTGTGACTGCAGCGAACTGCTGTGAGCAGGTGAAAACGTACCTCCCTCCTCGGTAGGGAGGGCGTCAGCGTGACGCGTGCTCACCCACACAGATGTCTTTCTAGTACAGTCACATCAGCCTCCTGGGCAGCTCCTACATACTAATTTTGGCTTGGCATGTTTTTAATAAAAATGAAGCATGACAGCAACCAGCAAGTGTTCCAAGGCTGCTGCTATCCATACTAATAGCTCAGGAAAACACACATGGCGTGTGCACCCTGCTCTGTGCCTTCATTCCCATCAGACAAGTGCCATCACCTAAATACTCCTCCTATCACCCGTGACAAAGAGGTGTAGGCATTGAGGCTGCCATCAACAGTTGCTGCAGCAGCTGCCCGATTCCCCACCACACTGGGTGATGCTGCAGATACCTGCTGGGCATGGGAGGCAGTGTTCCAAAGATTAAATATAAGATTTTGAGATCTCATTGGCAAGAAACACACTCTGCCAGCTCCCTCCTCACCAGTCATGGACACAGAATAAAGCCTCTCTGCTGCATCTTATCCTGCCACAGGTTTCACTTCTCCCTGCTTAAACAGCTCTGCAATGATACTCAAGCAAAGACAGGATCTGGAGTGCTCCCACCAAGGGGAACAGAAACCTGAAAAGGGAGGAGACCTTCTTGTACCAGGTTGGCGTTCCCCAGCTCATGCCTTCAGTCCCAACCTGCTCCTCCAACTCCTCTCCCCCAGAAACCACTGCACGTTAGTATTACTGATGTGCAGCCTGCAAAGCTTCAGAAGTTTGAAATGAACAAAGATAAGTTTTAGAAGGAAAAAAAAAAAACACCAAAGTAAAAAACCTAAAACCCAAGACCCACGCAGCTGAGATTTAGCTGCATGAAATATCTCCAAGGGTGAAGATAAAAGAGAACAAGGAACAAAGTCTGTTTGTCCCTACTGATTCACTGTTTGTTATCTGGACCTGGCTAAAAAGGGTCATGTTCACTCAGTATTTAGCTTCCTCTTGTGCAAACCTCAACTGCCACTTTACTCGCGCCTTTTCTCTCCTGTCTCTCAGAATACAACAGTGGGAAACACTCGGTGGCCAGCGTGGCCACACCGAGCTGAGGGACACGCATCTCAGAAGTCAGTGAAATCACTGCGTGATACCCCGGGAAGAGGCAAGTGGCGAGAAGCACGTCCATGCGCCTGGCTGCAGCTCCCAACAAAAGGAGCCTTTGTCCCTTGTGGCTTGTAGCCCGGCTGCGCCAGAATCAACAAGGATCGATTCCAGCAGTGCTGGGAAACGGGATGGGGCAGGAAAGAATTGGCTGGGCTGCTCCTACCTTCTGTTGACCTGTGACTTGCACTGAGCGGGGCTGCACACCGAAGGGACCTGGACGCTTAAGAAGGGTACCATCCTAAAAACCTTCAGGTACTGGCTAGGAGATGTGGAAGCCATCTTCTGTAGACAGCTTATATATACAGAACATTCAAAAGTACTGCCACTTAATCACTTCCAGGTGAGAGATCTGATGGTCACAGTTTCCAGGCCGAAAGCTCTGCTCTAATTCATCTCCTACAAGAAACAACAGGACTTTCCTTTGAAGTGCATTCTCCAGCACAGATGGATAGAGCATCTCCTCTACCCTCATTTCCAGAACAGAACTATCTTGCTAAGGGGAATGAAAAGAAAGTTTGCCTTAGACTGGACAATTCCTCAAAGAACAGAGGAGTCTCTGGAGAGGCCACAGTTTTATGAATACTTAAAATTTTCCCAACAAGGCCACTGAAAAAGTCTCATTTCCCACTCTCTTTCCTTCCTCTACATCACTGTCTCCTCCTGTGCTAACCAGAGAACTTGAGTGGCCATACGCTGACCAGGATTAAGAAACGAACCACAATTTGAAATAGCAATACAGATCAGGTTAAAAGTAACCAATAGTTTCTGATGTCCCAGCCTGGCTCATAAGGGGTGGGAATTATTTTCTTAGCAGCAGTGTCTATTTATGCCCTCTTACAAAGTGTTGGGCCATAGTTTTCACTAAGTCACACCAACTGTGAGGACTAGATTCAGTGGTGGGTTTGAACAGAATTGTGTATCATTTCTATCTGCGGAGTCCCTGGAAAACATCACTTGCCAAATTTGTCTTTCAATTGAACTAAAAATTCACTCCCATTTCTAAGGAGGGAAAATCACAGCCAAGCCATTTTCTATTTCAAGATAAGCTGGTAAATTCTGGTCCTGGGATTTCAATTATTTTTTTTTAAACTCTTCATTATACAAAGGAGATGCAGATAAGTCAGCTACATTTTCAGACAAACTCATTCAAATTCAAAGTGTTTCAGGAACCGGTTTATTTACTGAAAACTTTGGCTTCTCTCACCAAGAGTCATTTCCAAACCTCAGTTTTTGCACACGTACTATAATGCTTCAAGGTTTTACTGAGATTCAAGTGTTTTAAAAAAAAAAAGTGTGAATCTCCCATTCTAAGCCACATACAGTATGATCCAAAATTATGGAGATAAATCTGTAATGGCAAAACTCCAAAGCACTTTTAGTGTGCCCAGCTTCCATCTAGCTGCTCCACAGAAACAACATCCAGCTCTGGGGCAGCCAAAACTGGTCAGATCGTGTACCAGAATGCCTCAAATGCTCCCAGGCAAACAGGATAACTTATAGGAAGGCAAAACTAAGAATCCAGAGGTTTCACAGGTGTCATTACCTCTGTGTCATATCTACCAGATGCCTTTCATTAGGTATAATAAGTACCAAGAGCAATAGGTATTACTGAGCAAGACATGCACTCCTTGATATCCTGGGTCCCTAATTCCATAAAACCACTCCAGAGCACAGAGACTATTTTATGCTGCCCAAATCTCTAATTACACTTTTGGATAAGAGAAGAGCCAATGCACCTTGATATCTTCTTTCTTCAGTAACAACCACGGCCCTATATTATTAAACACAGGCCAGGATCAAAGAGCCAGTTTCATTTGGATTCTGGTCTGACTGCACAGCTGCCACAGGCAAAGGTTAAAGATGACGGGAAGAGAAAGAAAAATTACAGAGAGAAGAATCTAGAACAACAACCAAATAGATACTACTGTGGAACAACATGGATCCTGAGAAAGAGGTCTTAGCTTGGAAGAGGTAGGGTTGCCTGTGTTTTGGATGGTTTAGAATTAGAGAGAAAATCCAAAGATGGAGTTGTTGTATGTGACAGCCTAAGTTTTTTCAAGAGCAGGAAAATATAGTCAAAGCAGGGGCACTTTTTAACAACATAAAGGAGCTGGGAGCACAGCAACATGACTGGGCTCCTAGGGCTTCCCCTGGATCTCCCTGGGGAAAGCCCTTCTTCCTGGTAGCTGCCTGATGAGGACATCCAGGCTGTTAAGCGCTTGGCTTTCTGCCAAATGCAGTGATGGCTGGAGATTACTGTGTGGGATGGAAAGGAAGATGTGATTGGAAGGAGAAACTTTAATAATGTGCAGCTGATGCTGTCAAGAAGATAGGTTATTTGCTAAGCAGATGAAAGGAGAGAAATGCATGCATCATCAGAGCTGACCACCAATATCTTGTGAAGCATAAGCATCCACCTGCAGCTATTCTTCCATGTGCACCTGCTGGTGTGCGTGAAATGCTAGGACATCTTCCTCTGAAACAAACACAGAACCTTCTTCTGTATCAAACCAAAGAAGTGCGTCACACAAAAGCACTGGTACTGCCCCAGTGCACTGCAAGCACAAAACAAAACGCTTTCTCATCTCAGACTCCAAAGCAAGGATATAAAGAAACCAAAGACACTTGCTGAAAGCAGGCAGTCTGTCTCTACCAATCTTCACCACTACAGACAACACAAGCATGATAGATTTCTGCTACAGAGAGCAGGACAGTCTTACCTGCACGGTAACAGCACTGTCAGAAGGAGAGCAGGCACTGTGCGATGGCTTGTTGCATGTATTCAAAGTTTTATTTTTTTTTACCACAACACAGAATCACTTCCTCTTTATCATTTGCAGATGTCAGAATGAGACCTCTAGGGAGCAAGTAATTTGCCCATGGCTATACAGGGAATCTGCCACAGTGGTAGAAGCAACCCTGAATTACATATAGGTCAGTACTCAACATTAACCTTTATTACACAAGGAATGTGTGATTGTCACAGTTCCCCTCAAAATCAGGAAAAGCTGCACTGAAAAACTGCTTTTATCACAGATGCTCTGTTTGGTTTTGTACAAATCATAATGCCTTTCCATATCATTACCTTTTCTTTCTATCCTAGTGGGGCTAGTATTCTCACATAGCCCCTGAGGGAGCATGATAAAAATCAAATGCACTATTTCACAGCTCCTGAACATTGTTCCTTACTGTTTCTAAGACCATTGTGTTATCAGTACACACTTGCAAGATAAGATTTCTGACACATAGGCAGGCCCACCTACTGCTGGAGGAGACAAAAATGTTGATTGTGCTCCTGCCTCTCTTCCAGCCTTACAGGTTTCAAGAACTGGGTGATGGTGAAGGCAGGATGAAAAAAACTCTTGTTTACTTTTGCAACCTTGAGTCAGCTTTGCATAGGCTGAGTCAGAAGGAGAAGGCCCTGTGTGCCTAAGAAAAGCAAGGACACCAACTGCGCAGTGAGACAGTCTAAAGGACTGAAAAGAACATTCCCATATGGTAATTTTCAGACAAAGTGAGATTTGCTGCTTGAGACAGACAGGATTGAAGCATCCAGGATGCATAGACATTAGTCCCAGGATACACTACCACAACAGTTTCTCCAAACCTCTCACTTTTTGCCATCCATGTGTTACTAGCTAGAACTAGTTCTGAAGCCCCAAGAAAATGAGTTTCATGAGTCCAGTGTGTCTCATGCACAAAGCACAAGAACTAGGGAACTGACTGATCTCACATCATCTCCTCCTCCTCCTCTTCTTCCCCCTGCAAGAGCAGCCACAGCTGACTTCAGCAGAGGATATCCCCACTTGCACATTTTTCTTCTTTACACAAATGGCAAAAATCAATCCAAGCCATCCCTGACTGACAGCTAGAAGAAACACTGGAGAGAATGATTGCAACAAACAGAAAGCAGATCAAGGAATTTTAGTAAGGAAGCAGTACAGCCAGACAGCAAAGGCAGCAGAAAGCATTATACATGAATTTTCATCTCTCAGCTTGTCACCACAAAAACAGATTCTGTTTTCATACATCTTCCTCATGTTTCCAGCTACTTGTTAACATCCCTGCTTATCCTGGCCATAGCTTCAGGGTACCACACTAAAAAAAATTAAAAAAAAAAATCTATCCATGCTAGTACATGCGCATGGCATTAGTAGAAGACCTACCATTAGCACTGCGGACAATATTCTATGATTAAAAATATCATCAGAGCGTTAACTACAGTCATAAAACTAATGAAGGTGGCAGGGGGCAAAGAAATGAAAGAAGAATTTATTTTGTTACCATACACACCCTTTTCAATCTTTTAGTCTTTATCATCCAGAGACTTAATTCTTAAAAGAGTCTCCACACCTCTCAGACCCCAGTTTTCCCCTTCATGTGTCTTCCCCAGCTGCTGCACCACAGAAAAGATCTTGGGGTGAGGGGGCAGAACGGGAAAAGAACAGGAAGGGCTTAGGTAAATACTCACAGCGCAGCTCTGATAAGCAACCCTACAATAACAAACCAGAGCAACTGAACAATACACTGTGCCTGAACAGGGTTCACTCACTCCAGCTTTTTTTTTTTTGTTTGTTTTTAAATTTAAAGAAATAGGGACATTAGTCAAGTCTGATTTTTCAATATGCGAAGGAGGTGAAGTTTACATTAACAAGACACGTGCCACAGATCCACTCAAGGGGGAACAGAGAAGGAAGCTCTGAAGGCAGCACATTCCAAGCATGACAAATTCACCTCTAAAAACAAGTACTTGTTTCATCTGATGAGGAAAAAAAACACTTTGCTTTTGTTTTCCACTCTATGAAACAAGGAAAAAGTCATCCCTTGAAGAGAACACCTGGTTCCTCAGAACTGGAAGACTGAAACACAGAAACAGCTAATTTTCTCTGTCCCCTTCAGCCCTTGCCCCTACTCATTCTGGCTAAAAATATCCATCAATTCTTTTTATACCCTTCCACATCTACAGCATGACTGGTTTCGGATCTGTGCCATCCCCAAGCTTGAAGAATGTGCTGCAGGGTGCGTCCCTCAACAGAGCCATCAGCTGTCCCTTTGCCTCCCGCTGCCCATCAGTGGAGGTTGGCAGGCAGGTACTACAGGCTCTCAAGAAGAAGCCTATTTCCAAGGCCTGCCACTCCACTGCCCGCCATCCTGGTTTTCATTCACAGCCCCATTCATGATGGTGAAACTTTAACTCACCCAGGAAATCAACTTGTGTTACTGTTACTTCACTGGACCAGGGGGGCACATGTATCTGTGTCTCCAGGGCTTTGAGGACAGAGCGGGTTAGCACTGTACGTGCAGCCCCTGCCAAGGTCAATAGTGGTGTTAAGAGCCTGTTCAAGGGCAGGACTCAGTCCCTACAAACACGTACTCCAGAAAGACAAGGCAGACCATCACTCTCTAGGGATTTCTTTGGCAATCCCTTTCTTTCCTGTCCTTCTAAAGTAGGACTTTTTTAGGTAAGGACGGGCACTAGTGTCACTTCCCCTGAGAAAGTCTCATTTCCTCCTTCCCCTGGAAGCCCCACTGCAGCCCTCGGTCTCTCCCATTCATTACCCTGTTCGGGATCCTGTTCATCTGCCTGAAAGACATTTGTTGCTTCTACACAATCAGATCTTCTCCTGTCACCAGGAGAACGTTTCCACTCCCTTACTCAAACAGCTTGTACAACTCCCAACACACTGCTGTTCTCAGTCACTCACTGGACACCAAAATGTTTCCTGATGGCCAGGTCATTCCTTCATTCCCTTCTGCCACACGGCCTCCTCTGTCCACCACGGAGATGGGCAACTCCTCACCAACCCTTCCCACTGTGCAACATCTAACTGACTCTCGTTTATGATCCCATTGGGTAGGACTCTGCTCCTCTTACACCATGGGAGAGAGCTGAAAGTAGAGAACACAGAGGTTTTAGAGCTAAATTAAGCTGCCAAGATCTGGAGCTTTTTTCCTCCATATTTTATTCCAGAAGACTTTACTGAGTACCTCAAACACAACCACAACTCACTAGTGACAATTTTAATGACCCAATTTCCCACGCAAGCCCCTTGCTACCTGCCTCCTCAAGCTCTTCCAAGGCAGAACAGTTCCCCCAGAGCAGTTTTGTTGGTTGACTTTTTCACAAGCAGACTGTGCTGTTCTGCATAACAAGTCTGCCAACTCAAATTCACCTCCCGAGCACCTCTCCCTTCCTCCAATTATCCATCAACTCCCATTAATCCACCCTCCTGGATAATCAGAGTAATGCTCTTTAAGCATATAACTATGACAGGACAAAGCCACTCTCTGCCTGCCAGCTGCCTTAGAGGGCACAGTGACCTCACAGGTAATGTAATTGGGAATATTATGCTCCAGAGCCTCCAAATAGTCCATTTATGGAGTCAGGTCCTCAGAACAGGATGCGAGCACTGCAGAAAGGGCACTTTTGCTGAGTTTCCTGGCATACCAAGGGATACCTGGCTGAATAGCAACTTACTGCAGTCGTGAACTGAAGTGTTCCCTCCCCCAACCATCTTGGGCATCTTCTCACCTAATTTAAGAGTGACTTCAGATGAATCATTTATCCCCATATGGAAGAAAATCATTTTGAGAAGTGCTAGCAGCATCATTTTCTCCTCCTTCCCTGGTAAGTTGTTCAGGTCATTGGCATCCATACTGTACTGCAGTGGTCAAAGTCAATACATCCGGATAATGAAGGAGAAGCCACTCAAGACTCTTTACCATGACAACAGACTGCTTTTCTGAACATTCATTCCTCCCTGGTAGCACTCACCTTTGAGCAGAAACTGAAAAAAAAGCTTTGCCACCTATTGCAGGAGCAACTACATAGGCTCAGCATCAACCAGCAGAAAAGGAAAGCTGCTGTCAGCACCCATCAAATACCACAAAATTCAATTAAAGTGGCAAGGAACTACAGCATCATTTTGCTTTCTCTTTTGTCCCAGAATCAGTCAGATTTCATTAATCTGTGCAGCCATAGCCTCACTCCTCATTCCCCTTTACGTGCAGCAAGTCACAGTCAGCTTACCATGTGCATGAACGGGCTGGGAGGGGGGAGCTTTTCACCCGTGCCTGCCAGCTCCCAGATTTACCATGAATTCAGTCAGGAGCCTGGCAATCAAGGGTGAAGACAAAGTTTTGGGTTTTTTCATTTAATAGAAACAACCGATTTTTGCTGCCCCTTATCTTATAAAGAAACCGAAATAAAATGAAATGGGGGTGATAGGAAAACCTTACTTGTTAAGGCAGGGCACTAACATAAAGGTTGTGGTTACTTAAATACATATAAAAAACCCTCAAGTGATTTTCAGAAGTGACCAAGATGTAGCACAAACCTCTTCAAAACTTCTCTCACACAACAAAAAGGCCAGTACAAGCGGAAGACTGGCCCAACACCACAGGAAAAAAAAAAAAAAAGCCAGCCATGGAAAAAGGTGCATATTAGTTGTTTGATCAATGAAATTTGAGTAGAAGCAAAGATCTAGCTTAAGAATCTGCATTTGTTGTTGCAAGAGAAAATTAACATACCTTCTATATTTCTAATACTGGCTTGTAGAAGGCCTGCTTTCCCCAAGAAAAGAGCCACGCTGGCAGTTCAGGAAAATACACAGTACATCTCCAGGATGCAAGACCTATCTTTTTCAAGGCAATTCTACAGCATGTTTATAAAAAACACAAATAAATCCTCAGTTCTCCGGATGTTTTGCAAGTATTATCTCTCATCACCTTTGCACGTGGCAGATCAGTTAAGCAGAAAGGTGCTCTTAGCCACAGGCTCAAACCGTCTCCTCTCCCACAGAGGGCACTTAGAAGAGGGACAAGTCTCGAGTTGGTGAACTGGCTGGGGGCCCCTGTGTGCATATAGCACTGACCCAAATCCTGACATTCCAAGATTTGTTATCTGAAGATTTTAGCCCCTTGACTGTTTTCAATATTTTTAGGTTCTTCCTCCCTTCCACTCCCATTTTTTGCAGTTTAGCTTCTAGCAATATTCAAGTTCAAATTAAGTCACGATAAGGCAGGAGTGGTGCTGTGACAGACTGTACAGAAAAGCAATTTTTCTTCTCACTGACATGACACAATAGTTTGGTCTCCGCGGTCACACTTTGCTACGCTCACACACTTGCATGCAGTTCAGTGTCTGTCTACTCCTAGGCCACCCGAGCACCTTCAAACCCAGGTTCCTTTCAAAGGTTCTTGCTGCATTAACTGATTCAGTTACATTATGCCTATACCTCTCTCTCATTTCTTCAGGCACTTTTGCATTATGCCTGCCCTCTACGATAGGTACAACCCAGGCACTAAGCTTGTACCTTGGCATGAATTCAAGGGTTGGTTCTCAGCTATAACCAAAAGTATACAAGAAACTGAATCAAGAATTATTTCTTGCTTTTTTTCTTCCTTACATATATCTGTGTTCCTACCCCTAAACATTTGACTGAATTTGACATCATCTTCCCCCCAGGTCTAACTCACCGTGTTATTAAGTGGACTTTTTTTTTTTTCCCCTTCTGTAAATGCATGAGCTTGCCTTGCTTTGTGAATGTTTATTAGGAAAACATGTTGGTTTTTCTTTATCTATATTTTTCCTTTGCTTGATAGGTTTAAACAGTTAAAATGAAAGCATGGATATCTCCCTTTCCTACCCTTTACTCTTCAGCTCCCTATTGATCTTTAAGAAGAACATCGAAATGTCCTGCTTTGTGACCACCCAAGCTTCTGAGAATAAAAACAAACCCTAGCAAATGTCCTTTAGACTTCATTTTCAATTTTTTCCTCATCTATTTTATATCTTTCAGTTGGGAGTTTCAAAGAGTCAGAATTTAAAGGAAAGAGAACATAAAATTAAGAAGTCAGGTGTTAGCTGTGGGTATAGTCATGCTGAGCTGGGAAAGACACCATGGCCCCAGCCCAGCCACCACCCCATTGCCTCACGGTCCTATTGATTCAGCCGTTCTTGCATCAGGTCAAACTTGGGCTTATTTCCACCCTGCCTTTACCTTGGGGCAGATCCTCTCTTGAACACCCTGGATTGCTGGTCTTTCCCCTCTCCCTGTGCTTGTTGATGCCCCTCTAGTCATCCCGTCCAGAACTTATTATCAAATGCACCTATTTGTGAGGACAGGCTTGAAAGAAAAAAACAGGTAAAGCAGCACAATCGGAGAGAAGGTAATGGGGCAGCAGCATGCAGAAAGGAGGAGAAAAGAAGCAGCTGGACATAACACGTCTCAGTGGCAGATGTGGTTTAAGAGCAACATGAAACTGCTGCCCCAATTGAAGTGACTGGGTCAGTACAAACCCTTGGTCCGACAAAGACAAGATTTTATCTAGAGGCAAGCAGATAGAGACTCGCACAAAGTGCTCCAGCAGCAGGTGCGTAGGGCAGGAAACAGGGCAGTGGGGTAACTGTTCAGAAGTGGTGACTTTTTCCCACCAGAACAAGCCCAGAGACAGAGACAGGCGCCTACCTTGAGACACGTGGGAGATTAAGAATCTTAAAAGCTTAAGCCAGAGTTTTCAGATTTTGAATGCTTCAACCTTGACACCTTAAGCAGATGGCCTGATACCACAAGTGCTGAAAACTCACAGCTTCACCAGAAGATACACAGGCTCCATTAGGCTCATCTTGTCCATTCAGTCTTCGTTTGTAGAGCCTGGGGCACACGAGCTGCACAGGTCTATCACTCTATCACGTAACCGCCCGAGAGACAGAGTGCTGAACACACAGCTGTTGGGTGTGCTTGTGCCACCAAGCCATCTTGGCCATATGCAGTTGTATGTCTAATTCATAACATTCTGGGCAAATTTTTTTCCCCGTTTGGTTTGTTCTTATTCAAAGCAGGCAGGTAAAACCACTGAATTCCTCACAGTTCCTGCTTTTCAGCAAACCAGAGACTGAGGAGAGTATCTATCTATCAACACCCTGAAAACAAAGCAGTAGGAAATGTCAAACAGTCTCCAAGGAAGCAGGTAAATTTCCACCCTACTTTCTGTTTCAGCCTTGAAAAGATACCACATCAGAGACCAAAAAAAAAACGGGCACAGCTGTGGAGCTGGGTAGTAGCTACATCGTAGCTCTGTAGTTAATAAGGCCAAATGGCATCACTTAATTCTGCTGGCATCAATGTGACATTCCGGTCAACAGGACTTCAGCAACATCCATGTCTATTACTTGGCTAGGCATTTAACATAGCTTAATTAAACCCTATCTATAGCCAACAGTAACACTAGTAAGAGGAATCGATAGCATAAATAGTGCTGTTTGCACAAATCCCCCTTCTCAAGTCCTCCACCTCCTCCCCTGCAACACTCATTTTAAACACTGATACATTTGCAAGAAGTATTTTTATTTTTATGCAGGCCCTGATGCAAAATGAAGCAACCAAATCAGGAAAAAACACAAAAGGCATTTGGGGTCATGCCTGAGCTGGAGAAAGAGATAAAGGAGCAGGTGTGTGCTAGGAGGGAGAGGGGCAGTGGAGCTCTTATAAGGCAGAACGATGCGAGAGGTACTCCAGAAAGGACAGGCTGGATGCAGAGCCCTTATGAGGCTAGGAAAGCTCCTGTATGGGTTCACGACCACCTTGGTGAACAAGGATGGGAGTTTCTCAAATCCAGGACCAATGTGGAACATGTAACACGCCTGATGGGGTGAAGAGAAAGACACAGACATTTGGAGCAGCTGTTGGGACTCCCTGAGTCAGAGGACGATAGCCACAAGGGATCAGACATGGGGGAAGGGTTTATGAACGGTGCTCTCCATGGCCAGGCTGGGTTACAGAGCATGGCTTGTCCCATCGAAGTGGGAACATATGGAACAACACAGATTATCAGTTCTTGTTTTCTTGTTGGTTCTTCCCAAGCAGCTTTACAGCTCTTCTTCCTTTCCACCTGAGAGGACTGCCTCTACTCCACAAGAACTGAAGGAAGAGTAACAGCAAATTTGAGAACTGGGTTTAATAGGCCAAGTTCTCCTGCTGTGAATGGGTGTGAGCCCACAAACTTCTTTGCTGGAGTACTTGTTGAGAATCTGGGCCATGCTGTCCTTGGAGAGGAAAAGCAGCACCATGCATTCCCCAAAGAGCCTCCTCAAAAGTTAAAGTCTGGAGACTTAGGATTGACAGCTTAGAAGACATTCCAGCTAAAACTATCCTAGCCAGAAGTCAGTCACCTTCATCCAGCATCGCAACACAGCTCTTCCAACCTATTGTACCCACAGCCTCATCGTAAGCGCATCCAGCCCTGATAATGCACATTTCCTCCCTGAATTATTTATGTTCACCAAGGGTCAAAGAGAGCAAAAGCCTTCAGCTTGGCAAAAATTTCTAGTCTAGTAACTACCCATTCACAGACAAGTTCCAGACCACGAGCAATCTGATGTAGCATATCACTAAAGAGCTCCACAATCAACAGATTTTGTCACCCCTCTGACTTTCTCTGACATCCCACCGCTGTCTCTGAACCCTCCCCTCCCAGCTCGACACGTACAGGTGCTCTTCCTCTCCAAAGAAAGCCAATCTCTTTTTTCAATTTCTTCAGTTTATGTATTTCCATTAAAATGTTGATGTTCAAAAATACCCTTGCACCCTTGCCTACCAAAACATCCTTACTGAACCTCTGCAAAAATATCTCAAAACTGTTAAGTCTTTTGGAATACGGAATTTTACTGAAACAAACCAGAACTGTCTTAATTGTCTGAGACTGTCCAATATTTACATTGGAATTGTTCCAGGATAGGGAATGGCCTTTTTTGGCAATACATAATATAATCATGCAACAGATAGCAACAAATAATCCTACTGTCTGTATGCATGATGAGGGAATCATTATCAGAGTGAGTACATTCTTTCAATGGCTCAAGTTTATTAACACACAGTTAGGCTTGGCTTGTCGCAATGGCTGTTCAGTCTAAACAGACTGAAAAGATAAAAATCTCTGGTATTCTCCTTCTGTAGAAGTCAGTTCAATACACAGAAGAATAGTCATTTCACTCTTCCACTGAGGAATCTATATCTTAAGGAGTGTTTCAATGCAAAACCCAAATATATTTCTCAATCTGAATGAATTTAAGCTTTTCAGGAGCACAGTTTCTCTCATAGAACATAGGTCATCCCTCTCACCAGGATTTTTCCAAAATACATTTTCAAAAAAACCTTTGAAAGACACTGTCTCCTGCCACAATAACTCAACCTTCTTTTTGGTCTCTTGTGTCAGAATCAACATTTGGAGCAGAGGGGTCATGTTCCACCCCGAGATGGAAGGAGAGGAAAGTATCTCCCCAAGACACCACTCAGCTGCCTGAAAATTCAAAATTAATGAGCTAAGCATGCAAATTCCAGGAAAGGAATTACCTGTATTTTTAAAATAGACTATTTTTTCCCCCTCAAGTTTTTGCCCCCTTTTTTGCCCCCACAATGGCTGAGGAAGCAGGAACAGAAATAAAGTTGGTCTTTCAGCACTCAGACTTCTGGAGCTGGTAGGATCAAAAGACTTACTATAACTTACAGGAATGGGTAACATTACCTACAACAGTACTAGAGAGCTAAAGGACCAGCATTTCTGTTAAGGAAAAAGATGCAGAGATCTACATTTTCTTCAAAAGTCAGTCTTTATACCTATTCACTGTATGTTCATGTCTCACTGGCACCATTTCAAATAAATCCAATGGGAGATAATTGCTTATTCACTCTGTAAATAACCAACTCAGAGCTGAGTTTGAAGGTAGTGTCATGCATTATTGTTTCTGGCCTAATAAAACATGCAATCAAGCCAAGTAGCATGAAGTAAAAAAATAAAAATAAAAATAAATGTAAACACTTTCAGTTGTGTTTTCAAACACTGTAGTTTCTGTTTGATTGAAGTTCCCTTTCCGTCCCTGCTGACAAACAAGCTTTGTAATTTGTCAAACACAGTTTCAAAGCAGAGCGTTAGCAATTGCCCAGTGAAAAATGTTTGTACTTCAGCTGTATGAGCCGCTTATCTCCCTCCTGAAAAGGTAACTTTGAAAAGAACTCAGAAACTAGCCTGGCTCTTAATGCAAGTTTAACAAAAAGTTCTAAACCTACTTGAAATGCACAAACCAAACATGATCAGTGAACAATTACCAAAAAAATCAACTATTTCAGAACAGGTTATCAGCTTTCTGAATCTGCATGTCAAATCCTTTCAGAGAGGACAGTACTTCAGACTTTGATACAAGTTGATCATCGAGAGATTAAATGCCACTGGTGGTTTTCACACAGGGGTTAGCTGCGGTTAAATTCTACTTTCCTCCTTACTGGTAAACTTGCGCTTTCCAGGCTGCCTGGCAGCCTATATTAAGAACAAGCTGCCACCCAGACTTCTTCTTTCTTCTAAAGAAAGTGACAAAAAGAAAGGCAACACTGTCTGGCTTTTATGACACTCCTAACTGCACCGCTCTGGAAATGCTAACTTTCAAAAACTTTGACCTGCCAGCCACAGTTCCGAGCAAAGTTTACTCCAGCACAGCTTTAAGTAGTAGAAAAATCTGTGTTATACATATGTATTTGCAGAAGTCTGAGCAAACACAGCACCTATTCCTCAATTCATAAAGCTGCTTCATGGTGATTCTGTGAGAACTCTGACTGGGTCTCTGTAATGCCCCAAGCTTTGGCTTCCAACTCTTCCTCAAAATATAACCAGTGTCCAAACCCTTCCTGAATGCAAGGAGGATTAAACAACTGTCCGATCTATTCAGGTTGGACAGTTTCTATTCCTATTTACTGGGGCTGTTCCTTCTACAAACTACAAATCTAAAGGGAGGAACTTTCTGAGTAACAGCTAAGAAACAAAACTATGTAAGCAAGCTGGCATAACAAAAGTGTAACCTAAAACAAACAAACAAAAAAGATTCATTAATCCTATTTTCTGCTAATAATTAGCTATTTCCAATTTTTCTCTAGGAACAAGGGATGGGACCTTCCCTGCAGTACTTGCCAGCTTTGTGAAGATCAAGAAGCTTCAGAGCCTAGGCAAAGCCAGGAGATGTTCCAAGGGAAACCTGAACTGTATGAGGTCCATCACTCACTTGCACGCACCTGCTGAAAAAACACCTGCTAAATTTATTCACTCTTGCACCACTGCCAACAGTTCAGGTGATTCTGCAGGGGTTCCTCACTCCTCTTCTGACAGTATTAAATAGCCAACTAATACCTTATTTAAAACTTATTTTAACTAGCAAGACATTGTAAATTACTTTCTTTTCTCTTCCAACAGCTTCCTGTGAGAGATGCCCCTTTTAGCTCAGTGGTGTGGCTGTCAGAATGGTACAGGTTTGCTGGCACTTATGCATTCAATATTGCAGGTGTTGGAAAAAACCAAATACACAGTCCCTCAAGAGAAGGCTTAAACACAGGCTGACATCAAAATAGACCCTGATGCTCTGTTCCACCTGCCAGCAGCTCTCAGAGGAAGCTTTATTCACATTTTGTGTTTGTTCCCGTCTCACTGCTCTGGGG
The DNA here is from genome assembly GCA_026413425.1 of Tringa solitaria. Taxonomy (NCBI): domain Eukaryota; kingdom Metazoa; phylum Chordata; class Aves; order Charadriiformes; family Scolopacidae; genus Tringa; species Tringa solitaria. The sequence continues at coordinate 16,245,994 of JAOXJM010000079.1, forward strand.
TGGAGAACGCAGTCTCCTGGGTCAACATTAATAGAATCTTATCCCACAGCAGAGGCAGCTGGTCAGCAGATCCTGGCTTTGCCAGCCCACTTCAGGAGCCCTGCACGCTGAGCTGTGGCAAGTTGAAGAAAACAGGGCTATAAGTCTGCTCTGCTTGGGCAAATTGAGCCTATCTTCATGCTAATGTCAAGTTGCCATTACAGCGCTTCTGGGAAGAGAGCCTGATCCCTGCATGTACAGGTAGACAGCCAGGACTGTAAGACGATCCTTGTAAAGCTGCAGAACTCACACAGCGGGCAAGCTCAGGTATTTGATCACCATCACAACAGTGGCAAAAAATAGCCACTCTAATACCTGTCAACCTGAGACACCCTCTCATCACTCCAAAATTTCTAAAACCAGAGCTTTTTGTCCCAAGCAACAGGGTCTCAGGTCCCTGTCCAAAGACTCAAGGACAAAGGAAAACCCCAGTCTGGGCAGACGATGAGCACCTCAGGCTGCAGAGAGCTTTCCTGAATGGCTTGGCTAGACCATGTCAATTGCTAATCATGGGCCAAGAGCATTTGTGATGTTGCAAAAAACACATTTGTGCTGGAAACAAAATCTTGCTTAACAATCAGCATGCATGAGGGAGGGGAGGACAGACAGGTCTGATGACACCCTTGCCCCTGAGACGCGAGTTCTGTGACACTAACTCTATCCTGCCTCAGGCCTCACCAAAAGCCTTCATCAAAAAGAGATCTTGCAGATCCTACTTTATGGACCTGATCTCACAAGAACTGCACTGAAGGGGACTGGCTATATGACTCAAAATTACAGGGAAGATGCAGTGACCAGGAACAGGTCTGGGCATTTTCCCATCAGAAAAATCATCCAGCTGTGAGATTCTGCTTCTCAAAAGAAATCTGTCACCAACACCCAGACAGAGGGGCACCTTCAGCAGGGCACTGTAAGTGCCCTGCCAATCAAACCATTCTATGGGCAAGGAAACATGTGGAGCTTGGTTTCCTATTTCACCTCCTCCCTGCCCCACACAGATTATCTGATACCCAGTAATACAGTCTGAGAACATACTGGAATCATCTCTCTGTACGTTACGGACATTAACTCACATCTTCCTCCTCTATCCAGTGCCTGTTTTCCAGCAACCTTAGGCACAAAGTATCTTTGAGAGTCTACCCGCCACCCTCTTGAGAAAGCAAGCTAACGGAAATAAAGTAAGAAGCCCTTTCCTTGTCTTCTAGGGAGTTCTCAGAGAGAAAAAAAAAAAAAGAAAAAAAAAAGGAAGTTTCATGCCCGATCAGCAAGAGAACAACTCGTATAGTTCTTCAGGCAGTTTGTATTTCACTGGCACAACAAGGCAAATTGCATAGGGTAGGACAGTTGGGTGGCAAAGCCAAGCAAAAACCATAGAAGCTTTGAAGATACAGAAGGATCCCAAACAAAAAACAATAAGGAACTTCCCTCCTCCCGAGCAGGTAGATGTGATACTTTCTTCTCAATAACAGCTTTCTGCATCCACCATTTTTTTACAAAGCCTCCCTCCTCAACTGCAGATCAGGCAGTCTCCGTCCTCATCTTCAGATGAATCCTGAAGACAGCTGTGTTTAAATTTGATTTAAGGTTCTTGGGTGCTGCTTGTTGGTATAGACTCTCACTTGCTTCAACAGGGCCGAGATTTCCTTCCAGGTGTTCTCACCTGCCATGCTCCACCTGTTGGTGCCTTATGTTCTGGGAAAGGAAAAGGTCCTTTCTGGACACAGCCTGTGCTGCTACAATCGTTACATGAGACAAATTGATTTGAAAAAGCATTGGGACATCAGGTCACAATAGCCTGCCAAAAGCAGTCCTCCAACTTCCTTTTTAGGGTCAGCATGCTTGGTTATTTCTCCTTGTTGGGCTGCAAATTCTTTAGCCAAGCCTTTGGTTTACAGGCTGGATATAAATCTTTTTTTGCACTGTAGCAGGCCAGGAATGAGCATCAGCAAGCCTGGCTACCAACAACTATGGTCATGCTGGCCCTGTGAGCCCAGGAATACAGCCCAGCCTCCTCAGACTGTGTAGCCAGAGGAGAACAGTTTTACTCAGAGAAACTCTGCAAACATAGATGTGAGTAAACATTGGCAAGATGAACAAATTGAGCCAAAAACAGAAAGCAGAAGTGACACCTTATGGCAACACAGCAAGTCAGTGGCAGAGTCCATGACCTGAATGATACCCTCTAATGCAAAGGAGTCTGGATGTCCAAACTGAACTTTGACAGTTCCTGGAACAAAGCCTTCCCCTTGGTTTATTGATACCTTAGAGTAAAAACATGAAAAAAATATGAGAACCTGTTCACATCACAGTACACAGACTTCTAGTTTTGTCCAGCTTTGCGATGAAAAGAGAGCAAGAGACCACCACTCCCACAGGACAGGAACTTTTCGTGCTCAGTTGAAGTCTAAAAAAGGAAAAATAGGTTCCTCCCTTTCTAGTCTCCACACAAAAAACTTTCCTGAAGAAAAACCTCTCTTTCCAATGTCAACTTTAAAATTCATCTCCTCAGACACGCCTATTAATCTGTACGTAATTTAAATCCTCAGTTGGCACTCAAACAGCCAATACCCTCTTTCCGCTCTGAACTTCTGCCTAACTTGCTGGAGGAAAGCTTGATCCTGGGACAGAGACCCTCACTGCCAGTCAAGCATCAAAACCACAATCCACTTACTCCCTAAACTCAGCCCCTTCCTGGACCCTTGCAGAGGAGTTACCCTCACACCAGGACTGCATCAAGTTGCTGCGACACTGTTTTAATTTGTTCAAAACAGAAATGTTTGTGCATGTGCAGACTGACACATCCAGAAACAGGACAGTCTTTGAGCAAAAGAAGAGCTGTAGAAATTGGGGAGATTTTTAAAAAATTCAGAAGTATACGACAAAAATTGAGCACACAGCAGAAATATAAAATTTAACTGACATTACAGAGATAAAGAAAAAAAAGCTTCAAATCCTTACTGGCAAAGTTTAAAAGGGCTTGCAAACACTAGGCTCTCTCTAGGACACCGTGACATTGGAGGCATTACAATTTTACTTAATTTTAAGAAGTTTAGAATTATGAAGAGTTCAGATCTCAACGTCTTGGTCTGAAAATCCTTCAGCTAACTACAGGATGAACAAAGCATGACTTCCAGCCTAAATTTAATTGTTCGTTGCAAAGGATGACATATGAGTTAGCAACAGTTGCGTGGGTCCTGTCTGCTAGGTGGGTTCCTCTGGACAGAGGCATCAACTTATTTGATATATTTCACTAGACAATTGGCAAATTATTGCCAAGTATTGTACTCCAGGCTACCTTTGAGTAGAGGGAGAGGTTAAAAGGGTTCACAGCCCATTTGCAAACAGCATAGTCAACCATTCTGCCCCAGATTTCCTGTGGAATTAAGAAAGTGCCTTCCAAAAATAGCCAATAGTTTTGCTGAAAGGCTCAAAACAAACAGTACTTCTGAAGGAATATCTTACATACTTTACATAATAGCCATTTCAGAAGGGAAAAAAAGGATGTGTACAGTGTTTCAGTGCAAATTCTGCATTGAACAAAAAGACATCATTCTTTGCTTAACACAAGGCTTAAATTCACCACGAAGGAAATTGCTGAAGTTAAAGCCTCAGGGCTCAAGTTGGGAGAGAGATACCATTCTGAAGGGAAGAATTTTTACCCTAGATTCAAATCAAAAGAGGATATGTAAAAGGAACACTGTCAGCTTGTTTAAGCCTCAAATTCTATTCGCCTCAAAAAGGAAAGTTCAACGCCACTCAGCATCCCTTCACCAAAATCTAATACATTTTTGAGTGCTTGGTCTGTTGTGTACCCAGATCTACCTCCGCACACTTCTGATTACTTTTTTAATAATATTTGTTAAACACGTGGTCTTTATCTCCAGGCACATGGTTTACCCTTCCTGCTACACATAGTATCACGTAACACAGTTTAAAACAAAATACCACAAGACTAACACCAGTATAGGGCCATAACCACTGTTGCCTTCCTCTTCGCTTCGTATTCAGCTCTATCTTTCCCCACGAGCTGAAAGTTCACATTCACACACTGGCTTCAGTGAAAAAATCTGTCCCTTAGAGAAAAGGGTAAAACACCTAACACTCCACAAAAGAGGAACTGCTAGAGATGAAGCTGTAGCAGTATGAAAAGACCTGTCAGACAATGAAGCAAGCAATGCCATTTTTATTTTTTTGAGAGTTCAGAGAGCAAAGTTGTTTCATCTGCTTTTAGGATAAGAACAGCTGAAGGGCCTAGAATTTGTGTAAACTTATTAAATAAGTGCTTTGGGTTTTGTTTTCCTTTTCTCCTTAGAGTGAAATGGAGCTGTGTAAATTTCCTGTGTAAAGAGACAAACAACTGATTTCAGGTCTTGCAAATTACCTGCAACACACAGCTGAACTCTCAATTGTTGTTGTTCCCACATCCCCAACCACCATCTGGGAATAAGTACGGAAGTGAATTGGATCACCAGTTGAGAGGAATTTGTGGAAAACTCTCTCCCTAGGAAAAGAACCTGTGTGTGTTCAGATAAGAAGTCGGGGAAGGGCCTGGCAGGCCACACTTGGCTCCAAGCTGCACCAGTAAACACAATAACTTCATCAGCAGACCAGGAGCTCACCCTTTACCACCTACCTTAATATTAACTACTAATATGGTTGCCATCTGGTGGCTAAGACAGAATGAATTTAGCATCTACAATAAGTTCGGGGTAGAGCAGATGCCAGGAGACAGATTCCCTGCCCTGTGCCCTCCTGGAACCACAGTGGGGGGAAAAAACCACAGAGGTGGCCATGCTCATTCTCATAAGCAGAGTGGAGCCAGGACCTTGTTGCTGCAGCCAGTTCCATACTGGATCTGCTATTTTTCCCAAGCATCCAAGCAAATTCAAAGCATGCTTCTAGTCCCAGTAAATGAGCTTAAACCAGTGGAAGCAGCACGTGCAACATTAGGCCCGACAGGTTTGGGTTGCCATTCTGACCCAGCAGCATTTTGTAACAGCGTCAGCGGTTGGTACGAGGCTCAGGCCAGCACCGCATCCAATCCCAAACCTCCTAGATTAAATCTCTGCTAAAGATAACTCCCAGGAAAGAAGAGCAGCAGTGGGCAGATCACCCTCCCTCTCTCGAAGATGCACCAGTCCTTATTCAGTCAATGTCATCCCACAGCAAATCACTGAAAACCAAGATGAGCATGCCTGAGATAAAAGCAGCTGATCAATGTCCCCACGTAAAACGTCCGATAATCCCTACACAGAGCAGGCAGCTGGCATCAGCTGCAGCATGCCAGAGAGATGAACGTGAAAAGTATCCATTGCATATTCCTGGCCCCTTTGGCTGGCACGGGGGTGGGTGGAGAGCGGCGAAAGGGCTCCCGGGATTCAAAAAACAGCCCTCCCTCAGCGAGGCATCGGCACGATCTTCAAAGACAGTATGGTTTTTGCCTCACCACCATTCCACAACCCGGAGCTCAAGGTCAGAGAAGCAAGCAGCGGCTTATCAAGCTGTGCTGCTAGAAGATAAGGAAGCAAGTGGCCATCTCCCCTTCCTCACCCACCGCCTTTGAGGTTACCTACGTAGCGTTATATCGAAATAACCCTACCGCTCTTCAAACCGCCGCATATAAAGCGCAACCTGAACGCCGCGGTGGAGAGACGGCCTCCTCCTGCTGAAACAATAAGCATCTACACACTTAAAACAAAACGTGCGGCGCTCTCTCCCTCCCTCCCTCCCCTCTCCCAGCTGAACCCGATGCCATGTTCCTGCTTATCCCGAGCCCGCAGGCGGGTGGAAAAACCCTCAACAGCTCACGGCAGCGGTATTTTTGCGTTCTAGGGATGCGAAGGGGCCCTAAATCCGCAGGCGGAGAAAGGGAGCTGCCACCGCCACCAGACACGTCTCCGCTTTGGGAAGGGGTGTCATCCCCGGTACCCGGCATCGCCCCCCCGCACCCCCCGCATCCCGGGGAGGCGGCGGTGGGAAGGAGACCCCCCACCTTCCCCTTGTCCCCTTCCCACCACCACCATCTCTGCTTTGGGAAGGGGTGTCATCCGCGGTACCCGGCATCGCCTCCCCCCCCTCCCCGCATCCCGGGGAGGCGGCGGTGGCAGCGCACCCCCCCACACACTTCTTATGTCCCCTTGTCCCCTTACCTTCTCCTGCGCCCTGGTCAGCTTCTTCTGGACGTTACTCGCGATCTTCCCGGCGGTGACCCCTTTGCTGCCCAGCTCGGCCATCTTGCCTCCTCTTTTTAACGGGCGGCTGCGAACAGCCGGGCCGGCAGGAAAGGAGGCGGGGGG
>JAOXJM010000079.1:16252589-16266517 GCA_026413425.1 Tringa solitaria
GGGACCCCGCCGCAGCCCGGCCCAGAGGGGTCAGGCAGGGTGGGGAAAAGCTGGGAAGCATCACAAGGAGAGAGGTGGGATGGAAGGAGAGATGCCAAGTGAAAAGGAGCCGTGCCCCTCAGTAAGTCACTAACCCTTAAAAACAGCTGAATGAGGAACGTTACTTAGAGATGCTGGCCAGAGGCTACCTCCTCGGTCTTCATTAGTAATCACAATTAGAGTGCCGTACCGTAAAAATGCAATTAATCTTACGCAGGGGCCTTTCGTCCTGCAGCAAAATATCATTCTCGTTTGTTTTAAGGATATTTGTAGCGCTGGTTGCTGTCACAGATTGTCTGTACCCCTAAATTTACACGACAAAGGGACTTGTCAAATTATTCCCGGATCTTTACAAACACTGACTGAGAAATTTACATTCTTGGGGGGAGGCTATCTATAAGTGAATTAAACTCCCGATTTTAAAAAGCGAGCTGAAATTTCAGATTTCATCCTTTAATGCACCAACCTATTATGGGACCCAGGGAGCTGCCTTCACCTCTGCCCTGTCTCTTTGAAAACCAGAGTAATCAATTGACCAGCTTGTCTCACAGGAACATCCGGATGGGTAATTAGTTAACGTTTGTACAGAACTTTGAAGGTGCTGTGATAGCAGCTTTTTACATGTTTTTGGATTTGCTCAAGAACTTGGATTCAGTGTGGCTGCACATGATGGCTGTTCCAGTTAGGGAGTGATGGTGACAGTGGAGTGAGGGTGTCTCCACTGCAGAAGACATTGCAGTGACAGAGCCTTTACCAGAAGAAAACCAACGATGACTGCACAGAACGCCTTATAGGCCAAACTTCCCCTGAATTCCTGCTACCTTAGTCTGTATGGTGTTATTTTTTAGTCATAAATCAACTGCTTTTCAGTGTTTTCACTCCTGGCCCAAATATGCACCCTGCTCCTTGCCTGCCCTTGTCCCTCTTCAGTGAGCCTGGACCTCCTGACTGTGTTAACACCGCAGTTGGTCCACCACTTTCAGCCCAACAGGGCTTCAGTCGTGCTTTGCTAGACCTACTGAGTAAATACCTTTCGTGAACTTCTACTCCTTTACAAGATAGGACAAAGTTCTGCTTCCTGGAATACAGGAAACCACCTCAGCGCTGTTATTCATATCCTAATACTGAGCCCCAAAGCTTCCGTCAGTTCCACAGGCTGGGGCTCAGTCAGGTGGGGGAAAAGCTTCCTGCCCAGCCTTCTTCTGCCCACTCCTCCTCTTCTTTCGGGGAGCTTACATCTGCTCTGCACACACAGTACCCAGTACAGCATCAACCGATGCTCTGCAGACAATTTGGATATTTAAGGAACTTGTATTTGCCTTGGCTGAAGACGAAGACTTGCATCTTTTACACCAATTTTAATTAAAAGATGGTACTAAAACTTACCTGTGTTCCAAGATGATTTCACAGTCTTTATTTTGCCAGATGAAGACTCTTATCTCCAGAGTTTCACACATATAGGGAGTAGCGTAGCACTCACTGTCATGATCTACAGTAAAGAAAGAATGTTGAAGGTGATTACTTGAGAGAGCTAGGCCAGAATCTTCTATTTCATTTATTGTTTCCCATTTCTGCTTCAGAACTATTTCTGTTCATTCAGAACTTGGAATAAAAACAATTGTCTTGCCAGAGCCCTTAGAAACTGTGGGCAGAGATCCTGTCAATACCTCTTTGTGAGGCTTCATGAGATTGTGCCTCTGCATTTCTTGCCTGTTATGACAATGGCTTTTTTTTTTAATGACAAAAGCCCTCATTCAAAAATTGGTTTAAATCCATGCTATACTTCAATTATGTTACTAGACATACTATTCCTATTTAATAAAATATTTAGGCATGTGCTTCAGTTGTGCAGTGATATAAGTCACATTCAGGCTCAACTGTGTGCACAGCTGTGATGCCACACTGTATTGCAAATTGCAATTTTACTCAATCCCTTTCTAGCTTTACATTTAGTATTCATATTTCTGTGTGGTTTTCTGTAGACACACAACTGTGTATTTGTCCCATAATTTCAGCCTTACTAGGTATTGCATTTCTTGTCCAGTATCATCTATATTTTTCACCACCTCACTGCTCAGTATGATCTGGAAACATAATTAATATCCCGTTTTCTTTGTCCCTTACTCCCCATCTCCTCCTCCTTAGCTGAGTTTTTATGAGTGAAAGATACACATGTGGTTAAACATTTGTAACATCACATTTAAAAGAGCAGATGTTTCAGGGTCAGAACACATTCCTCTCCATCCTACCTCATATATTTGCTTCTCCTGCTTAGGTCTTTTCTTCAGTGAAACTGGTTTTGAAGGGATTTTTGTTTGATTACATCCTTTTAAGGGAAAAGCAAATGACTGCGGCACATGAGCTGAAAAGAGAATCCATGGCAAACATCAAACAATTGTGAAACAAAAGTGACCAGACACACACGTTCACCACAAAGAAAAATGATGACAAACCGTGTACATTTTAACAGCTGGGATTAACAGCAGGCATCCACCTCTCAGCATGAGTCATTTCCCAGTTATTTCTGTGCTTGATTGGATCAGGACCAAAGCTGTAAATCATTTGTGGGGCTCCAGGTGTGTCAAAAGGCATGACCCAGTGAACATCACATACGATGAGTGGCTATGCATTTGAATGAACATATAAGTCCCTTTAGGCAGGTGATATACACTGAAGGCTGCTGCTTTGTGAAGAGGAGAGGTTTGAGTCTCACACCTATTCGCCATTGTTCTGATCTCAAGCTTACAGGTTTTTTACAATATTATGAACATAAATAATTTCCTATGTCAACAGGCCTGCACATAGTAATAAATATACAGGCTGGCAACTTAATGCTTGTATTCATTTGTGTTTTGTGTCATTGCTGTCTAACCTTTCAGAAGCCACTAATAACAGATTTCTGCACAATTGGAGTAAATAGAAATATAACTTGCTGCTTATATCCATCTCCCACAATGAGATTCATTAGGTTCAGTATGTGTGTAGTTGTCTCATTTATTCTAACACTAGACACTAGGACATTTCATTTCACTGTAACCAGCTAAACGTATCTAGCTTCATTTAAGCTGAGTCACCTAGGCTCCTTTTATAGTCAAAAGAGATAAATCAGTACCTCCAAAGGATGATAAAAGGTAAAAGAGCTTCTAGAAACATCTCCCTTCCCCCTTAGCTACAGAGGGAGATTAGGTGAAACGCTTAAATAGCTAAAGTTAAGAGAGGCAGGTGGGTTACAAAACTCACCTGTGGTCCATCTCCCTGGTGACAGCATGATTCACTTACACAGTTCATAGGGAAGAAGCAAATCTGTGAAACGCGACAGCATGAACACACACAGTTAGCAGGCACATACCCACCATTGCTTTTTTACTGCTTTCTTACCAGATTAATACTCCAGTCAATAATGCCTACGTTAGGTCTCAGCCCCATAACTGCATTTCACTTCTCAGTTGTCTCATTAAAGAGAGATGAACTACTCACCTGTTTACAATTAAGCACATGCTTAAATGCTTGCTGCGTTGGAATCTATTACTTGGTAGTTTAGATACAATTTATTCCCTCCATTGCACAAATTGTTGTTACATCTCTTTTTTTTTTTTTTTAATTATGATTCCTGTTTTGCCAAGTTTGTCCATCTGGGAACAGGATGTTTTCTTCATGATTCCTAATTTAAATTGGTATAAAATTTTATTTTTTAAAGACTAATTTCAGCAATGTGTCCATTAATATATCTTTATTTTTTCTGACTGGGAGCTTTTAATTGTAGCTGGTGTGTTTAGAGCAACAAGCTGGGATAATCAACATGTATGCTTCCCTGCTACTGGTGGCAAAATCTTTCATGTATAATCCAATTCATTTAAATAAAATAACTTCAAAATTACAATAGTAGTGGTTCTACCATTCATGGAACTAGACGTATATATTCTCTGTTCCAGTTACAGAAATTAAAACTCAGTAAAATTGATTTTTGTTTCTTTTCAGCAAAGAGTTCTGATTTTAAGTTTATAATTACTGGGGGGTTTAAAATATTTAGTAGACCTCGGCTGATTAAAGATGCTTATGGTAAATCTAAATATTCATCATTGAATTCTTAAAATGTTTATATTCATACTAAATAATATTATTTTCAATAGACTATTCCAAGAACTCTAAAGCCCTTCTCCCCAAGTACTCATATAATACTATTTCAGTTATGATTTCTTATTTGTATTCAAAGTTGAAGTTCACATTTTAAATAACCCCCAAGCCTCTGGTTGTTCGGATCCACAGTCTTGTTCTGGCTCTAACTCCAGCATTAACACAGCAAGTCAGTCAGCCTCACTAATTGCCAGCACCACTCCCTTGCTTTAGTTGTGTCAGTTGAAGGATTAATTTAAGACAGTAAATCCAACACCTTGAAAACAAATTACACAAAATACATTATGTAGCAAAATCTAATGGAGTTCTGATTCTGCTTGCCTTAAACAGCCTGCTCACTTCTTCCTTCCCGTGGCAGATCATGCATTCTTCTGGGACAACATTCAGGAAGAGCTTGCAAAGGTGACCTCTGTCTCTCCTTTTAACCTGATAACATTATCAAGAGTAATCCAGACATCAGTTTCACCATTATCTAGTTTGCCTTAGCATTCCTTCCCGATTGACTGTATTCTTATGCAAACTTTCCCTTTGTTCTCCCACAAAAAGGTTCTGGGGAGGATTAGAAAGTTTCTGCCATAAAAACAATAGGTAAAACCTTGTTCATTGTCTGTTCTGTCCCTTAAAAGAAAAGCAAGATGAAACAACTTCGGTTTAGAAATAGTGTCCAGAAGGTGTTCTCTCTCTCAAACTCACAACTTCTGTAGAATCTCTTCACTATCTTGTTATGAGAAACAGTAGATGTGACTAAGTGATTCTTCTCATGTCCCAGACACAAAAAAAGTACCTAATATCATAGCACAGAGAAGGCTCCAGAGCTGAGGGCTTTGCCACTCTAGTTCAGGGAGACTCTACTTGCTTAGAAAGGGGGAGAGGCAGAAAATAAAATGACATTGAAACTTTGTCTTATATCTCGCTGAAGACTGTCCCTTGATTGCAACCTTGCTTGAATTCTTGATAACTATGTGGTGTTCATGATATATTTTACTGGGACCTCAAAACTTTGGCAGATTTTTCACTGAATTTCAAAATTCAGATCAAATTTCTTTTCCACATGCTTGATTCAGCTGCATGTAGCTATTTTCTGTTTTCTGCCTGTGGGGTTTTGGCCACCAAAAAGCCATCTTAGGCCCTGAATTTGTAACAGGTAAGTTACCCTTCACTAATAAATGAAGTGAATAAAGAATGGGAATGGTCTGTAACCTTCGCACAAATATACTTCCAAGAAGCTTACCAGAATTTCTGTGTGCCCCATCGTGCAGGAAAAGAAGGGATTTGGCCCATATAAAACAATTTTTTTTTTAGTTTTTCATTATCATCAGTCAACAAGGGAGCAGGAAAGTGAATCATGTTCTTGCTTTGGAAATTATTCTGAGAATTCTGGAAGCCTTATACTAGTTATTTTAAAAGAAATTAATTATATACTCTAATAGATGGGCCAGTTTATCCCCATTTTAGCTATGGTAGAATACATGGCCCATCTGGTGGTATCACATGAAGGATATTGTATCACCAGGATACCATACCAACAGCACAAAACATCAGTGAAATCCAGAAAATATTTTCTATAAAACATACCTCCACAAGGTTTCACACTGGTGATAGCCATACCAGGTAGATTTATGTAATGGTAGCAGTTGTCCCAGTTGCAATGTCTTCCTCCTTGCTCCCCTTTACTGATATCCTCATTTCATTTCCTTGGTAACGAAATTAAGGGACTCATTCACTACACATTATTTACGAGAGCTATCTCACCTTCGTTTACTATGAGCTCACTATCACTTCAGATTTGTTCAGTTTTCAAAATTATGCAACTCTTTGCTTTTGATGTTTGGGATTTGACTTTTCAGAAAATGAGGACGGTAACTTTCCGGTTTGGGCAAGTACAGTTTTCTGCACGTATTCAATACGTCATTACTATACAACCTATTCTAATTAATAGTTACTGACGTTTATAATAGTGTTTTCCTAGTTCTAGGCCAGGACTGAACTCCAAAAAATATAACACAGACAAATGCAAAAATATCATTCTTACCTGTAACCACTCGGCCATTTCCACCAGCTTGGCGTTAGCAATTCTGTTAAAGACTTTCATAAAGATTCAGTGAAAAACAGTGAAGACCTCAAAAGAACTATGTAACTTCAAAGTTAACTGTACATCTTTACAAGAGACACTCTTGGAGTCACTAGTTTTTATTGAAGGTAAATCAACACAAAAGTTTGCATTTCTAGTCAAAAAATCTGATATAGGAAAACAATGCTTCTGGATATTATGGGGATTTGAAGGAATTTTTCAAACTATCCATGAGCTTTATTCTTGATAATGCTATGTAGTACACACAGAAGGTTTAATTTCTAGTGGAAAGGAATGAAGCATAAGCCATTCTGAAAGAAAAGAGCAGACAATCCCATCAAAATGCTTTTTAATGTGAATAGCTCCTCGCTATTCCAACCTGGATTCTAACCTAAATTCTAAATACTGTGCTCAATTGCTGCAGATACTTAGCTGTTTCCAACTTTGGTAAATTACCAGTTTTCTTTTAGTCGTAGACAAATATTTGATCCATGATTGACAACGGAATATTACAGAGACTTAGACCGGAGGGTCATCTAGTTACAACTGATATACCTCCACTGATTACGTGACATTTTTACATGTCACCCAATGCTCTGACGTATTGAAGCGTCCCTGCCAAATTTAGCAGAAAACATTTACAGAGTCTTAAAGTAAGCTTCCTCGACGGTTGAATGAGTCAGAGCCTTGTGTATACAGATATCAGGGTCATCAGCATGCTAGAAGAAAGAAACATAAATGTCAAGCTAAATTTCTGGTTCGTTTCTCAAACTCTATTTTGAAACAAGGCAACTCTACCAGATAAAGCAACCAAACATCTTAAATTGTGAAACTTTTTCTTAACATGTCACCATACAAGTGATGGAACTGCATGCTATTTCTACTACTTTGAAAGCCAAAGAACAAGTCTGGAAATGTTGCAGCACCTCAATGACTTTACTAGAAATTTTGCAATACAGGATGTTGTCTCAAAACCCCACCTTTTGTAATCACATGAATAGGTTTCCAGACAGGAAGAAAACTTCAAAATCTGAATCCAAAAAACTCAAAACAAAAGAAGGGCAGGGAGAATTAAGCCACCTCTTCAAATTTTTCATTTATTTTAAGTAATTCATGGTCATTTCTTTCCCTGCATACTTTGATGATAATGACATTGAGTCATAAGCTAAGGGAAGACATGAGACGTGATACTTCTTTGTTGCATATGGAGGTAAAGATAAATTTAGTTTCTATATTGCAAAAATATGCTGCCTGGAAAACAACCAGAGAACCTCCTACTCTTCCCTGCACCACTCATGGTGTGATGAATAGGAGCAGAAAGCACCTTCCCTTGCATATGTGAGACACCAGTCCCTTTACTATACAAAATCCTTAAATGCAGACTTTCCATAGCTATCATGGGTACAGTCCTGGCAGTTTAAGAGGACTGAGGATCTCTTTCCTGCTTAAGAGTGACAGGGGAATGTGATCACAATCAGCACCACCTGGTTTGATATTTGGCAAAAACTTGACAAAAACCACTACAGTGATGAGAAAGTCAATAAGAAGCATCACGAAATGAGGAGTTGGTCTCACATCTCCACATCCAGGCGGATGTTTCACAGAACTTAAGCTACCTGGTCCAAAACCAGTGCGTGGTGCCAGAGTAGCCTCATTTAACCAGCTAATTCTGATCAAACCAGATCAAACGTCTTGTGCACAGCCCTGGGCTGAATGTGTGAGCTAAACTTGGATGTGCCTATTTTAGAAGCTTGAGCCTCGAACACTTTAGCCAAAGGGAGAGACTTTGACCAGTTGGAAGTTTGCTGAGCTTCCCAAAGACTGGTGCCTATAAAGGAAGTTTCATGGCTTGCAATACTCACGTGCACATTTCAGTCTAAATAACAAACTGAAAATAACAAAAAATACCCAAATAGAGTAACTCCACATTCCATGAAGCAAAGGCTTTGATGTTTTCATTCCCTTTGAGGAAATAAGGAAACCTGAATGAAAATATGTCAAATAAATTCTTGCATGGAATGGGAACCTGAAACTCCAAAAACAAGCTAAAATTTCCACCTACTGCTAAGATTCCACTCCCTTTTCTCAAAAGGACATTTTTCCACCCAGTAATTCCATCTTATTCAAAGAGAGGAATGAAAGAGAAACTGATTATTGCAAATATTTTATTTCAAACAAACATCCAAAAAATGTCTGTTGTTAAAAAAAAAAAGTAAAATCATAAACTGATCTAATTTCTCCTACTTTGTCTGTATGGCTTTTACACATTTTTTTCCCCAGATACCATTTAGACCAGTGTTGTGATTTTAGAAACTTTGAATGTCTTATTAAAAAAAAATAAATATCTCAGTTACGATCTGATATTTTCAAATCCAGAGGATTTAGTTCTTCTATATTCTAGCTCTGGGAATTTGGAAGGGACTGTTCCTCATCTACTCCTGCTTCACTGAGGTCATTAGCTTACTTATACCTCTAATACTGTTGTCACACGACTGTGAGCAATAGGAGACTTCATACCCAGAAACAGAAAATAAGCCACTGCATACTGTAGCCACTCATATTTAGCTTCCAGAAACTGGTAGCAAACAGAAACCCAAAAGGCAATTATTGTAAGAGAACAGTATTTTTGGTCTACATAATAATAGTCAGCTCCACCACAGTGAGACAAAGCAAACTGCCTGGATAAAAATAATCTTGCACAGCGTTATCCTCTGGTTGTATATATGCTGACAGATCTTCTGAGATCATAGAGTTTATAAAGGAATAATATGCCTTCCTAGCACGCCAATATGCTCCAGGTTTACCAAGGCTTACATGGTAAACATTTAGGAATGCGAGGAACGCTCTGCACTGAGACAGAGCAACAAACAGGTATGAGCCAGTTGCAAATCCTACCAGTACTACCCCTGCTCACAGCCTCAGAGGGGTACGATAATCCTAGAAACCACACAATCCTTTCCTTCTGAAATTACATATTCCCATTCTGTACAGAAAGCTTTTTTGTAGGAGGAGGGGGAGAAGAAGAAGGTTTGACCTTGCCATTAATGCAATGTTTCCTTGAGGTTTTTAATTAATTATCCCATCCACAAAACTCATGGCAAACAAGTCTTCGTCATCTTATATAAATATCAGAAAAGATATATATATATAACCACACACAATTTTGTTTTTATGCCATATGGGATGGAACTGTGCCATAGACATATTTTGGTAAAGCTAATCAGATCAGCAATGCTTTTTAAAAAAAAAAATAATTCACAGGCTCTTGCTTATTGATATGGAAGAGTAGAGACATAACAAGAACTAGTCACCCATTCTCTTGCAACTAGAGGTTCCCATAGGAATGTCCAGCTGATCAACAATATACTGAATCATGCTGTCTTTGATATCTGTTTCTCTTGGCCTCTTGGTTACAAAACCATTAGTCACTAAAAACATCAATCATAATCAAAGAAACCAACCAAGGAAAATATCTTCTAGTTAGCACTTTGATTTGCCCCTTTTTGATTTGCCATCCTCCTAAAAAATACTCCATAAAAACATTAAAGCACGACACAATAGGCTTCCTTGGTTTAGTCCTTCTTTACAAATCCCTGAGAAATAAATAACAGATTCTCATTGTTTCGTGGTCCTGAGGCTAAACATCACTCTGCCAGTCAAATTGTCCAACTTCCAAAATGTCAAGGCTTCCAAACTTTAGATGCCAAATATATGTTGATAATGAATAAAAAATTGGAGGGTGGTTCAACTTGTTCCATTATCTCAAAGATACCTAAAACCCAACAAAATCTTTTCTCTTATTTTTTTTTCTAACATCTATGAGTAGTACTTCAAGTACATAAAGTGAAGCAAAGTGGCCTAGGAAAAATTTTCCCCACTGAGGTATAGCTAATACAGTGGAAAAACCTTAGTACCCTGACCTAACCCATCATCTGGGAAACAAGCTTATTCCTCACTATACATTTTTCTGTAATTTAGTTATACCTGAGTTGCTTCTCATGACAGAAACTCATTAACAGACCACTTTTTTCTCTGCCAATAGAATGGGGATAGTGTGCTATTTGTATTTTTTTTCTAGCCAAATAATCACATAAATTTCATTTGCTCTCTCCCTCTCCCATAGTATTAGGTGGTGAAATGCCAACATCAAAAAATAATTATAAATGTACATAATATCAAATTATACATCAACATAATTGCAGTAATTACAAGTACTACTCTTGCATTCCAATGTGGCCCAGTGTCATGGCAGATTAAAACATTAATGTCTACTATACATTTGCCAATAATGCCTTGTCAATCAAGATAACCCAGCAACAGAAGATGCAGAAAGCGGAATTCAACGGACTGAAACTGCTCACTGTGGGCCTAAAGTCTACAGTCTTGCAAATGTACAAACATCAAAGACATTTGCTTTGGTAGAGCAGCACGTCTGAATTACACCTTTCCTGTTTTAACTTAATCTCACAGAGCCAGGGAATGGACAAACGTGGCCATTCCCTGGAGATGTAGTTGGTGAGAAGGTGATGGATCTACTGCAACCTGACAGGAATTAGAACGCTTCACCAGCTGAGACGGATGTCTGGGAAATCTGCAACAGTTGGGATTTTTTGTAACCATCTTTAAAATACAATGTAGAAGTGAGACAAATGTCTGCCTACACTTTCTGGTGCTGATACCTATTTATATTGCAAAACTAAGCTGACTAGCAACTAGTAAGTGATTATTTCTTGGATGAATTTGGTGCTTACATTCTGTTTGAAAAGAATTATATGTTATTTCGCTCAACTTCACCTGAAAATAACTGGTGTTTGATAGAGTTATCATGGTTATTATGCATTTAGTATCTATGAATTTGTGACAGTAACATAAAAGAAGCATCTATAAATGAAATATCGATTACCTTTTCAGTGGTATCTTAGATGAAGATTTTTACCCATGCCCTTCTGGATACGTGTAACTAATTCCCCACATATCTTTTTGATTCCCTAATCATTTAGCGTTAATGCTTCCTTTTTCCATCTGGGATGAGGCTGTCTCTGCAGTATTTAGGAATCTTCAAGCAAATTCAAGCGGTTAAACCTATCTGCATAAAGGAGACAGAGACCTTCACAAGCTGAGCTACTGAGAGTAAAAGAGACTCCTCTAAACACTTCTTAATCTTCTCTTTGTCTACACCTGCAATTGTAAACCAAGGTAAGCACTAATTCAGTTAGAAAAACAAACAGCTGATAACTAAGTGCCAAAAGGAACCAAGCTGCTAATGTAAACATGGCTGAAATTTTATGATATTAACTGAGAACTTATTTGAGGAAAAGTTCTTAAGCATCCCATCTTATCAGTTTCCCTTAGACTCAGGTCAAAGATTTCTCCTCCATCACTGATTAGTATCTTTAATGTATATTACAGCTTTTTTACTTAATTGCACACCTTAGATTTTCCGTGTTACAATTTCTTTCACTCTAAATTAACAGATTTTTTAAGACTAGATTGCCCCATCCCTGGAAGTGTTCAAGGCCAGGCTGGATGGGGCTTTGAGCAACCTGCTCCAGTGGGAGGTGTTCCTGCCCATGGCAGAGGGGTTGGTACTCAATATTTAAGGTCCCTTCCAACTCTAACCATTCTATGATTCTATAATTGTGGATGTGTCAGCACTGATGTATTATATGATTCTCCATTAACAGTTCCTTTAGCATGTTAGTCATGTTCTCTGTCTACAGTTCTTTGACATTTCCCATAAACACTTCAAAAAAAAATGGTATTCACATGTTGGCCTAATTTTAAGAACAGCAACATTTGCTATTGGGAAAGATACCATATGCCACTATTTCTCAGACCACTTGTAACAGTGAATTGCTTCTGTATGGTTCTGGGGTTTTTAATGCATGTGCTATATGAAATAGTTTCATATGGCATCATTTACCTCACATTATTATACCATTTCCAGTTTGTGTCCCAGCCTGCACTTTAAACTGTACAAATCTCCCATAAATGCTAATATTCTGATAAATCATTAAGATAATATGTGTCAAGGTCAGTTTGGTAATTGCCTACATGCATACTCCCGGCTCCTGATAATACAACTTTGCTTTAATATTCTTTATTGCACGTTACTTGCATTATTCTGTATTTGTCGGGGGCTAAGAGCCCCCCCAAACTTTCTGCAGTTCAGCTGACGAGTGTCAACCTGAAAGCAAATTATTATCTGCATTTGCAGACAAAGAAATTTAACCTACTTTAAATATGTCCCAAACAGCTACTATTGCTTACTGGTTTCTTGAAGTTGCCTGAGCAACTTGCTTCCTGAAAAAATAATGGTTAAGTTGAGGAAAGTTGGACAATTTCACAGCTCATGTCCTACACAAGGGAGCACGCACGCACGTTTTTGCCTTTAAGAAAAATGTTTCAGTAGTACTTCCAAATTTTTCCATTTTGCTCTCAAAAATATAGAAACAATGCAATCTGAACAATCTGGTTATGCATTTCAGCATCTGGTTTAGACACCAATTCTACGTTTGACTGTTTTGAAACAATAAAATGGTAAAAGTAGATCTTATCCTGAAACTTAACTGCAGCAAATATTCTCTTGCAGTTGTTTATCCCTTGATGCTTCCTTCCAAATTCCCTGACTCCAGCCTTCCTTTTATCTGAGCAAAGTTGGCTGCTTCACTCAGTCTATGCTTCAATTTAACTGTTTCCCAACTAGATAAAGATTTGACAGCAAACAGTATGTTTCAAACACTGACAAGATTGGTATACAATACCCTTTAAATTGTGTCAACAGATCTGCTGTTTACTGCAACGCAAGACTGACATTTACAGTGGTGCCTGAAATACCCCAACTATCCCTCTCAATTATTTCCTGTGCTCTTTACTTTTATCTCAACTAGACTGTAATCTCATCAGAGTAGGAACTGTCTCTATTTTGAATTTTGCATGATAACAGGTAGAGTGTCAAAGCTCAATGATTAACAAAGTCTGTTAAAGAGAAATCTCAGCGGGAGGCATACAGGACTGCAAAGCCTGGATTGTCTCTGCAGAGGTCTACATGAAACTTGGGACACCCTCAACTACCCGGTACGTGTAAATTCCCAGTTTAAGCAAGCGAATGCAAGAGATGGAAACAAACCGAGTACATTTACACATGCAAGGGTTAAGAGTCCCTGTCAAATAAGTACAAAACTCCTACATCTTTAGAAAGCTACAGTCAGTCCACTGCTTTTAGCTATATATTAATTTTTTTTCCATGGATACATAATCAGGACTTTTACTAAGGAATACTATAAAAGCAGCACCACCTAGTGGTACCAAAATCAGCATACTATTTTCAGTGGTTTCTTTGAAGAGACTTTAGAGTAGGGGAAACTCTCAGACTAAATTCTTTTTAAAATACCTACATGACATCTATATGTTTTGATTTTTATTTTTTTTTTAAATCCAGCACGAACATGAATAAATAATATTTGCAAGCTCTGGGTATACATTTACTTATTTTTTGTGTAAATATGTTTTGAAAGGAAAAAGGTATGAATATGCGTAATAATCACAGAGGATAAAATATTTTTCTTTTTTTTGTGCATAGATATACATATACAGCAAAGGGCTACAAAGATGATTAGGAGCCTAGAACATCTCTCTTATGAGGAAAGTCTGAGGGACTTGGGTCTTTTTAGTCTGGAGAAGA
>JAOXJM010000079.1:16266617-16299498 GCA_026413425.1 Tringa solitaria
TCCTGTGCAACCTGCTCTAGATGGACCTGCTTTGGCAGGGGGGTTGGACTAGATGGTCTCCAGAGGACCCTTCCAACCTCATATCATTCTGTGATATATAAAAAAATGTATTTTTTAAATGATAGGGGATTAAAATAGTTACTACTCACACCTTGTCATCTATGACACCTGTATACACCTGTATATGAATAAGAAATACCCAGCAGCTTTGGACCTCTTTCATAATGTTTTTCAACACACACTCAATATATACAGTCCACGACACAGATGATTGCTTTGCAAAAATCAGAAGGGTGCAACGTGTAGGGCCAGTTGGATTTGTCTTCCATAGTGATTGTATTGGCATACGTATTTACATCTGTCCTAAGCAGCTGTACAGCACCGTGACTGTAACTCAGTAACATTTTAAATCATCTTAGCATCTGCTTCTCACATGACCCTGTAAATCCTGTGTTGACACTTCAGGAGGTGAAAAACCCTCAAAGTATCTGCCTCCCTGGGAGCCTGCCAGTGCAAACCAACAGCGTTCTGGAATATCAAGAATTAGAGATATTTTTTGTTTATATCCCTTCAGAGTCTTTCTCTGGGCACACACAGAAGAAGTCTGGTATAATCAAAGATGTAAATCCTTAGTAATTATATAATAGTATTTTTTTAAGTTACTATCAACTATCAAGAAAAACCTCAATGATAAAAACCAGTAGTGATCTTCTTTTTGGTTTCTTTTTTTTTTTGGTATATGGTGCAAATACCACACACATCGGACACCCACACTGCTCTTGCCTCACCCCATTTCTCTTGTCCTCCTCCATCCTACATGCACTCAACAGCTCACCTCTCCAGTTCCTTAACTCTGATCTCATGTAGGCTTCCACAGATGATTTGGTACAGCCCCAAAGCCCCCACTCTCTCTGGTTCTCCTACTCCCCCAGCTCTGTGCATACTGCCCAACTCTTCTGTTTCTAGCTCCAAACACCTGCCCAGTGCCTACTTCTCTCATGTTCCCTGCAGCCAGACGTGCTGTTCTCCACCTTCACAGCCACACCAGGGCCTGGGTATTTAAGGAGCTTGTAAGTTTCAGTCACCACTGGCATACAATTTTTCTGGAGTTGTGACTACTTCACCATTGACCTCTTAGATTCCTTCCATGCCTACGTACCTACAATAGAGCAAGAAAAAGCAGAGAACAGGTTGACTGAATACAGTTATTCCAGATAAACCATCACTTTACAGAATTCTTTTGACCATGCTCCATCATGCAATCGGGTCTAGTAGGAGGTGTCCCTGCCCATAGCAGGGGGCTTGGAACTCGATGGTATTTAAGGTCCCTTCCAATCCGAACCATTCTATGATTCTATGATTTCATGGCTGGTTGGGAATTTTAATTATTTTTTTTTTGTCTTTACCATTTCTCACAGTAAATTTATTCTCAACTGTTATTGTCGTGCTGGCTTGAAGCTTTCTACACCAGTTTGTTCATTGCTAGCTGGTGATGCTTTTTTTGGGCAAGCATTGCCCTTTAATGCAAGGAGTAAACACCTTAACTTGAAGGTATTTAAAGAGAACATTTATCTCTTCTCTCAATATTCACTTTTCTAGACTAACTATGTGAATATTTTTGAGGATACACTTCGTCTCTTGCAGACATCCATGTTTCCACTACCTGCTATCTAATCCACCTGGAATCAGGTCAGCAGAGTTTTGTGTCCAAAGAAACAAGTTCTCATAAGCCTGTGGTTAGCAGGTTCCAGATGTGCCAGGGCTCCATCTGCAAGCTTGTGGTCTGCTTAAACCACAGGGAGGCAGAGCAAAAAGCGTTGTGGTGTAATCCTTTCTCCACTCACAGAGACTTTATTAACCAGATAGTCTTAGTGGTTGCCTTACCTGTTCAAATGAAACCCCGCCTTTCTTGAACACACAACCACACTGTACACAGCACTGAAGACACAGTCTCACCCACTCTTCCCCAGTCTCTATCACAGATACTTCATCTCATACATTCTAGGCTATAGTTTTCATTACGCCAACACACTTGCAAGTTTTAGTCATCTGTGATTACCTAGGTCTTCCTCTACACATTTCATTTTCAACTCCGGAATGACAGTACTCTTAATATATTATCTCTCCTCAGCTAGGTCATTACACACCTTAAATTCTTGCATGAATCCCATCTTTTCTCACTGAACTAGTAATTTCCCACATAGCAGTGAAACTTCCAGTTCTATCCAACAAGCTAAAAACTTTAGGACACTGAAGGAAAATACAATTATAAATAACAATTAAAATAAGAACCATGACTTCTAAATTCTGTATAAATATTTTATTATGTATAAAAGACAACTTACATGGATAGATGCTCTATTAAAACAAATCGCGGGCTTTCTGTTTTCATGAAAAGATTCAAATGCTTCAAAGAGCATTTTTAACTGCCTCTTCTTCTACAGTGATGTGTTTCTTCAGGATTGGTACTAAGTACCAAATGTACTGCAGTGTAGCAATGGCTGGTGTTTCTACTGATGCTACTGACAATGCAAAAATAAGGCACCGTACAGAACCCAAATTCGGATTGAAGGCTTGGGCTCTTTCATCCCCAATTCAATAAAGACAGGCAGGATTAACATTTTAAAGTCATCATGTAAACATTTAGTCTCACAGATCAGATCAATTTTGTTTAGTGTTATTTTATATAGGAGATCCATACAAAGGAGATTTTTTTGTTTTTCTTTTGTCAAGACCTTAAAAAGGCACTACAAAAAGTAAGTAAAATACTGCAACAATGTGACTGAAGTAGTTTGCTATGCGGAATTTCATGTACACCATTAAAACTACAGTGTGTTATTTCATTTGTAACCTGTCTTTGACTTACAGCTGGATGAGCAAAGAAAAATGTTGTCATTTTAAGAACAGAGTAGCACAACTTTTTCTAACTCTGCATATGTCTGAAAAGTTCACAATTGTCAGTATGTAAACTACCTCACAAACAACAACCAGAGCCTGATATGTAAACAGTTAACTATACATAATTACATAGTTAATTTCATATTACTGTATGCAGGTTTGTGCGTTGTTCAAGGCATAACATGGACCCAAGGCATAAGACTTCTCTCAAAAATCAGAATGTAAGGTTAGTGCAGTGATACTAAAGTTATCCATAGACTAAAGTATCATGCAAGTGAGACTTTTCTGTTAGTTGTCATAGGACAAATAAAATAATAATTTTAAAAAACCCTTTCAGGTGTCCATTCTTCGTATTAGATACCAGATAATTAAAAAATATCCAAATACTTCAGTAGTCACAATTCCATCCTACAGGAAGCAACTGTGCACCTGCCTATGGGTTCAGCATGTTGTAATGGGAAGTTTCCAGTTCTTCATGTTGAAGAACTGTGAAGATAGTTAATAGCAGTATTTTAATTAAATGCTAAAAAGGTATCAACTACTTCATTTTTATTATTTACATTTGGTTTTGGCATAATATTAACTAGAACAGTGAAAGTGGCTTGTGCTATTCCACTCAGCTTATGCTTTGGTGATGAGGACAATGTCTGGGTTCGTTACTCTACAATGTGAAGTTTAAACTTTTATTTTTAAGATTTTAATTTTTTTTTTAAATTATATGGAAACATTTTATGGGGATTATGTTTGGATACATTTTTAATTGTTCTGTATTTTGTATTTTTTTCTATCTTTACTTTTCATAACACTATATTATTTTTTTAATACACCCAGAGTAAATGTTTTTACAGGCAAGAGAAAAATGATCTAATCATTTCATTGTTAGGTGGAAATTTTTAAAAAACACTGGAGGACAAGACACGGGAAAACATAAACTCATAAATGCAGCTAATTTTCACATATTATACAGTAATCCTCTTGCTCTCAAATAGACTCACTGAGTAGTTGACTTGTATGACAAAGCCGTGTAACAAAACCACTGAATGATACTGACACGTCTGAATTTAATTATTTTTTTGCAATGCATGTGTTGTTGTTGTTACTAGAAATCTTTCCAGGTAAAAGGAGATTCCCAGTGCAAGAAGGAATTTTTCCAATATATATTTTCATATGTGTAATTATCTATTATAGGAGAGGTAATTTCTCTTATGTACTGCTAGAACTAAGGCAGAACATAATACTGGATCAGTTTGCCAAATACCTACAAACCAGAGAACAAGCATGATTAAACATCCATAAGATGCAAGTCTGTTCCCATGAAAATCACGTATTTCCAAAACATTCGAGTCTCACTTTCTATCAGAAAATCTCACATTGATGGAGTTACCAGGAGTCAAAAGTCCATGGGTTTTGGCACGAACTGGCTCAGTTTTAGGAGAAATTTTGATCTCAAAGTTCTGAAGCAACTGTGAAAATAAACAGGACAAGTATTAGAAAAGCTGCAAAATTACAGATGAAGATTCGACTTTGGAAAAGAGAACATAACAGACCGTAACAAACAAAATTTCTGTTACCAATTCTATGGAGTTTAAGTGCTACGATTTCCACACAGGAAAGATGAATAGCTGTTACATGGTGAAGATTATAGTTAAAAATCTTCCTCCTCTGATTGAGGGAGGACTGAGCCAGTCCTTTCTGAAGAATTTCCACACAGCTTCATTAAACAGTCTGAGCTATCAAAGAAACTAAGGTCTCTTTCAAACCTCATGAGCTTCCTTCTCTATGTGTTTTTGATTTCACTTCCTTTAATATAAATCAATATGTGTAATTATAAAACAAAAAAATAAAAGATTCCCAATCCCATCTCACACATCTCTCTTTCTGGGCAGAAGAAAACAAAACAAACATGCAACAGCAACTCTCCAGTGCACCAAGTGAAAGAATCATAATTCAAGGAGTCAAATACTAAAATCTCCCCTGAACAGATTCACTGTAATTCAATCACACAGGTTTACGTTCACATATAGGTTCTCTGTACATTAAACCCCTATTTCCATACACTTAATGAAATGGAAAGAATCAGTTGCAAACAAATCACAGAAATCGTGGACTAAAACAAACTTCAAGAGATTTATCTCAACCATTTTTAAGTTGAACATATAATACCTCAGCTACTTTTAAAATTGTGAAGGAAATACCACAACATCCTCAACTTTTGCTAATATTAAATCTCTAACACTTTTTCCTATAAACAAAATAATCTCTTGTCCTTCTCCTCTGAACAAGGCACTATTTTACTACACATAACTACCTTTTCAGTGTGAGATGTTGGATCCAATTTTCATCTCATTTTTCTCTTTTCTCACCTCTCATTCTTGTTATTCTCTCTGTCTTCTGAATATCCTCCAAATTGACTATACTGTCCTTAAAATGCAGTGCACAAGGTCAGTTGTCTAGCTGAGGACTCGCCAGTGTTTGGTAAGACTGAGTAATTTAGCTCCTCTTTCTGACATACAAAGTGCTTGTTAATACTTTTAATATACCCAAGAATTACACTGCCTTGTCAAAATTAGCATCATCATTGTTGACTGATTTTTTACTGTAACCCTCCAGTCTGTTCCAACAATGCTAATTACTCAGCCAGTTGGTTAGCAATTTGTGTTTATGCATTTGATTTCTTCTCAAGAGCAGTTCCTTGCAGCTGCCCTTAGTGAACAATTTCATGTTGATTCAGGAACATTTCTCCATTTTTTCATAATTGTATATTCACATCCTCTGATTTTAACTTAATTCATGTTAGCTTGGTATCCTGTGAATACTCTGAAAGTATTCTCTAATCCATCATTTACACTGTTAAAGAAAATACCAACCTAAATCACATGCAGGACAAACTCTTATAGAATTTTAATTAAATGCTTTCCCAGTGCAAGAGCAAATATTTGACAGCTACTGCCCCCAGCTATTTCATTTTTGCAAACAGCTGTGCATGTATATTATAGGTACTTTCATCTGGAACAAATTTTATTAATTTAATTGTGAGAACAATGTATATGACATGTGAAAATACTTCCTGAAGCCAGAATACTTGATTAATTCTATATCCACCACATTAGGTAAGTGATCAAGTCAAAGAAAGAAATCAGACTGCTCTGAAACAGTTTCTCTTTGATCAGCTCCATTCTTTGTGTGTTTCTATTTTTAAATTGCTTAAATATCATCTTGATGCCTGTAAATAGGTTGTGTACTATTTTGTTCTAGTTTCTTTCCAGAAAAAAAAAGCAGGCTCTCTATTACCTTCTTGATCCTCCTTTTCAAAAAGATGCAAGTATGTTTGTTTTACCCAGCCCCCTAAGAGCTATCTCACCCAGTTCCGAAAGACACATGCTAATTGTTCAGGGATTGCTCTAGGAGTTTACTTAAGGAAGTTCTAAGACAGCCTTGCTTTGAATACATATAATGGGCCTAAATGTTTTTATAGTTAAGAAACTATAAATAGTTACCAAATCTTTGCATTTCGATTGCACAGTCTGAGCTCAGTATTGGAGGTAAAGGGTGTCTTGTAAGTGACAAAAGATGTAGCAGCTGTTGGGAAAGCTTTCTCTATGATATGTAGCAATGGAAAACAATATATAGCAATATGTATTAACTACTTGTATAACTATATACATGTAACTACACATATAACTGTATGTACATCTGAAATGATAATAAAGTTAGAAGAAAGAAAAGGAAGGGACAGAAAACCAGAGAACATGATAAAAATCTACTATTTATCATAACACTGTGATCAGACAGAGGATATAAAAACTTTCTAAAAATTTTGTAGGAACTGAATTCTTTGTAACTGAAATACTGAAACTGAGCAGGTAACCATTCTAATATACATTAAGATAGACTTCCAATTTGCTTATAAAACTTTCTGTACTAAATCCATATGTTTTCTGAACAATCTTACCTTTAGTTTTACTTCATTTGTACTATAAAGAATTTTTCTTCCGTAGTGTAGTTTAACTAGTATGCTACATTTCAAGCACGATTATTTTCAATTTTTTAAACCTTTGCAGGATGAGTACACTAGACAACACTCCAAAACAAAGGGTTTGTACGCTGTAAGGTATCCAGAAATGGTATACATAGAAAAGAATCATTCATACCAATATATTTTCCTTCTTGTAATGCTGTCACATAGTTCTAACCTGAATCAGTGCAAGATGAATTTCCAGCTCTGCAACTCGTTTTCCTATACAACTTCGAATTCCGTAACCAAAAGGGATGGAACCAAAATTGTCTACTCTGTCCAAATTGCCTTTCCTCAGCCAGCGCTCAGGTCGGAACTCATTTGCCATTGAGAAATTTTCTTCGCTGTATGATGTAGTATAATGACAGAGTGCCAGCTGCGTCTGAGGAAATAAATGATATTTATATTTAGCTAACTCAAATACACATAATAAAATAAAAAAGCATTTGTAATTACTGCAATATAATGTGATAAAAACTACAGATCTTTGAGTAATTCTAGAAGAAAAAACGATACCTAGAAAATCAGATCCCTTTCTCAGCTGGTAAAATGAAATAATCTTCAAATTGTTTCAAACATTGCTGGATATATCAGAGAAGATGCAGTGGGGAAGGAGAGGGGAACAAAAGTCACACGTATTGGAAATTGTCTCAAAAAGATAGTATGAGAGAAAATGAGGAAAGATACAAGACATGGGAGAAGGAAAAAACATAGAATCAGAAGGGAAAAAAAAACTCACCTCATTAAAAAAACCAGCAATAATTGATGTGATGATGTTTCCAAATAAATCAGGGGGTGACAGGGTGGTGGGGAAGGTATGTGTGTGGAATAACACTTAAATAAGTATATTAAGAATTAAAAATCCTGACTCTTTTAAAGCTATGTTGTTCTAACACAGAAGTGCTGTCATTTAAAATAGAGCCATACAGTTCTACCATGATCTTTGTGTGATCTTTGAATAGCATAAAGGAAAGATTCATAATTTTTTTAAAAAATATTTTTTTTCTACAAAGGGAACTAATAGACTAATTAATTCCTTAATTTCTAATTAAAGAATTTGAAAACTGAAAGAATAATGGATGGTTTTTAATCAAATGATAACATTGCACAGAGATGTTACGAATAGACTCCACCCTCAAGAATATTAAGAGTAAGTCATGATGGTAACTTTCATTAATAGGTGAGGACCCAAATCCAAAAAAAAACCCAACAGCATCAATCCAATTATAAAATCAATTTTTTGTCATATAAATGGCTATTATTGAAATACTTCCCTCTTAATGCTCTAGTTTGGCGCAAACTTTTGAAGTCAATGACGTGTATAGATATTGTAACAAATCACATTTCATACACAAAAATTAAACTGCATTCTCTGCAGAGGACTTCAATGGAACCTACCCCTTTAGGTATCAAGTATCCTCCAACGATAAGGTCTTTTTGGGTCACTCTTCCATTTCCTGGCAATACCGGATATAACCTAGAGAAAAATTTTTATGAGAAGTTGAACGGTAATAACGAATACAACTTTAAAAGTTTAGATTCCAATTTTTATTCACAAATATGGAATAGGAATGCAATATGCATTCACAGCAAAAAGATTTTTCAAAAGTACAGAATATGTTGGAGATTCAAAGACTTTGAATCATCTGTGCAAATATGATTAATATCTGAGAAAATTTATTCACTAGTAACTAGGTTGAGCTATTTGGTCTATGTATTTATTTGCTTTACACATGTACAAACATGCAACCAGTTGGTCAAGCTGGAGATGTTTTAGTGCTACTGGGAGCTGAAACAGCTTTGTCGATGCCTTCTCTAAAATCCTCTTACTTCCCTCACCTCACTATGAACATTTGGTATAAACACATAAAAAAAAACATGTCACATGCCTTCAACTTAAGTCAAGAAGCTTAAGATGATTGTAGTGACACTACAAAGTACCACTTTGCAGTAGTGTGCGTGGGAGGAGGTTGTTACAGTCCATCATACAGACTAACATTTCAAAGGCAAAAATCAAGCTTTCAATTACCCAGCTTAACAGACACGTCCTACGTAAGTGATACTTCTTCTACCATACTTAAAAACATTAAACATTATATAAACTATCGTATTTCATTGCTTGGGCATCCTTGGACACAATACTGCAACACTAAATAAAAGCAGAAGTGAAAAATAGCTGTAACAACAACTAAATACAAACATTAGCATTGACTCAAAATCCATTAAAATTACACAGAATTAATTTTTTTTAATTAACGATTGCAGTTGTCTGCCACTTATACCTCAAGGTTTCTTTCAGCACAGCTCTAATCAAAGGCAACTTTGGGACATCATGAGCAAGAGGAACTTCGTCTTTCCCCAGCTTATTTACTATCTCCTCATAAACACGTTGTTGAACCTCAGGGTGCTTTGCCAACAAGTATGTTGCCCAGGACAAAGTAAAAGAAGTCTAAGGAAGAAACCACAACCATCATCATCCAGTCCAACAAGATTAGATTAAAAATAATTTCAAGCCAAGAAAAACAAACAGTTTTCAACTATGTGTTTTACACATTGAAAATTATAAAACAGACTGGCAAGGATTCACATCTGGACTCAAAGGAATGTTGTCAGACTTCACCATCCCTTCCTTTATCCCCCACATATCAAAACAACCCATGCTGATATTTTCTTAGTTATTTAACAGAAATGTTAAAAGCAACAGAAAAACCAAATGCAAACAAAAGTACATAAACAATACTGAAACATAAAGACTCTAAACAGCAATGGATTAAGTTAACTGTTAGTTTTCAGTATGTGTTTCACCTTTCTTCCCAACAAAAACATTTCACAGGAAATAAGACAAGAGAATGCTACTCAGAACATCAGCAACCCCTTTTAAGGTGGTCTCCTTATAGCATTCCCACAGGAGAATTGATATTATCCCTGCTAAGATGATACTTTATCCTTTAGGTAAGGAACGCTACACCACAATTGGCACTTTCTACCTTTTGAAAATTCCCACCTGACTGAAATTCAGCATCCTATTGAAAGCTTTCTTAAGGAAGGTTAAAGAGGAGCTTGTATATTTAAAGTGGGCCCAGAATGTTCAAATGTTGTTCCCTCCCCCAATTAATGATTCTAATAATCATCAAGGTTCCAGAAAAAAGGTACTGTGTGAAAAATAATTTTAAAACCTTTTGTCTGAAGGAAAAAGAGAATACAAGGCAGAAGACGGTTTAACTTTGACTACAAGATGATTTAAAGGTACCCATCATCTAATCCCATTTCACCTCAGCTGGAAAAAACTGCACTTCAGCATACATTTGTGGTTTAGGATACACTCTGAGAGCATGAACTCACTCCATCTGTACTAACACAAACTAAGTAGAGCATTTCAACTTTATTTGTGTGAGTATTTGTGATCCAATATTTACCATTCATTTCACCATGAGTCCCTGTGTTTAAACTACCTGGATTTCAGGGTCTATTCCACTCAAACACTCCTGAGACAGACACAGGACATTTTGCTTCTTCTATCAGCTGCACCCAAGACATTAAGGTTAAGCAAATGGCCTTACTTGAGCCTGTTTCCCCACAACTACCACTCAAGGCAGAAAGTTTACTCTGAAAAATGCATTTTCAATGTTCCCAAGTAAGTATGGCAGAGAAGATGACAAGGTCATCATTCTGTTCCTGTACAGCATTTAAGAGAGAAAAATTGTAACCTCTACCCTAGTTTTGTTGAATTATTTTTAATTTTTTTTTCCAACTTGTATAACAAAGACAGACAACTAGTTTCACTTTCTAGGCAGAAAACAGTTTTATTTTCAGCTTCTCACTCATTGGCATATCAAAGTTTAAGGTTATACACAATGTGTGGGTAAAAATCCCAACTTCTGGAAATGTCTTATTTCGAGCTTGATCAATTTAGAATGCAAATTCATCATGATGATGACATTTTCTATCTTCTCTTCAAACTGGGGTATAATGCTAGAAGTATCATTCTTAGAACCTTTCTTTTTTTCTTATTGTGATATTGAGTGGCTGTCCCCCGCTAAAATGCAAGCCTGCCCTATAACCCTCAGAGCTCAGAGTTGGCAGTTGTGCCAGCTGCACACAGAACTTCTCTGATACAAACACTGTTCCATCCCAGGTTCCCAGCTCCTTCATAACCTCTTAAAAATTAGCACTGTTCCAGGGATAGCCAACATGCTTTGTAGACAAAAACTGCCTTACAATCTTGTTGAAAGCTTTTATAATCCTCTAAACCTCTTTAATTTTCCATGATAAAATGAGATCTGAAGTGACAGCAGTGGGGGAAAAAAGGTTCCCTCAATTTCTCTCTTGTACTTGGAAATGAGGAAATCAGAAGTACCGTCCTCTCACAAAATGATTGTTGCCAGCTGAGAAAGCTGAGTCAAATGGAAAGAGAAACTCTTGTTGGCATGAACTTGAACGCTGTCCTTTTAGTTTAACAAAAACTCTCTCACACACTAAAAATGGAAAATTAAGGGTCTGAAAGACTAGAAAATGAATGGTATAAGTAACTGTACTTTGCTTAAGAACCAAACATCAAAAAGCTTTTCCAACTCATAAGCCCATGGGATATTTAACCAATGGAATAATCTTCAGCATATAAATAAACTTTACATATGCTCTTTATTTTGGAATTCAAAAATATTACGGTTGGGGTTTTTTTTGTTTTCTCTAGAAACCTTACAAAATTAATCAAGTCTGAATTCAATTATCTAGAGCATTTTTTTTACTTTAAGGCTACTTTATTTTTTTACTTATTTTAACATTGTATTAAACTATTAAACACAGTCTTAGATAGCACTTTTTCTATCAAATCCATATAGATTTATTTTAAAAAATTCCTCAAAATGACAGTGTTCATTGATATTCTAAATAACTCCATACACATTGTATATAGAATAACTCATTTTTATCTTTTCTTATTCTTCTGATTGTCACGCTGCCGTGACAGTACTAAGCTACACTGACTTCACATGGGAGGAATGAAAGGAGAGTAAGAAATATACATGACCTTAATGTTTCTTCAAATGCTCTAGATGACAAATCAGAAGAATGAGGAAAGATGGCCACTTGAAATGCTTCACTAGGTGTTAACATACCTCGTAAGCCAGCCTCATTAATGCTGAGCCCCATCACCACAGCTTTGTCTCAGACTGACTGTATGTTCCCAGCATTAAGAACAGGCAGCAAACTTATGAATTACTCTTGGCCTAATACCCACCTCCTAATGGACTTCAGCACAAACCAGGCATCTGATCCATAGTGTGTGTCCCAGTTGATTTAATTAGCCAAATGTAAAAATCCTTTACCTAATTCTACATATGAGTTTACTGATCAGTTTTTTCACACTAACTTTCATCAGCCTTTTCCATTGTGGTCTACCTAGAGAAGCACAAATACCAACCTGATATCCAATCTAGGAAAAGAAAATGTATGAAATTCAAGCTGAATGTAAAGACAATTGCTATTTTATCCACTTAAGAAACTGTGGAACTGACTCTCAAATGATGGGCTCCTGTAAACCACAGCTAGAACAGAACAACACTGACTTCATTAGATTACACAGTGCTGTAAGTATTTTCTATCATTTTAAAGATGTAATGACATAAATGTATCAGAAATGAGGTCCTTATAAACAACATAACCCACCCCCGAAGATAGATAGCTGTGACTAGTATCGATTTACAAAAACAATTGTGCATAAGAAAAATGGTAACAAGCTTACTGTGTCCACTCCTGCCAGAAGCATCTCAGTCATATTGGCATAGATCTCTTCCAAAGTAAGCTCCTTACTCACTAGGAGGTATGTCAGTAGCCCACCATTCACTTCTTCCCCTTGGTCCAGTTGAGACTGAATAGCCTTCAATTTGTTGTCAACATGGATTTGACCTTTGGTAATCAAAAAATATTATTAAGCCTCCTTTTTTCTTTTTCTGCTGGTTCCATTCAGTAATGACATTTCCCCTTACACTACACTACATAGCCATAAAAAGACAAAACGTTTGCATCTATTTTCTCAGGGAAAAGATAATAGGGTGGTGGAGGTCCTTGGGTACTCATGGTAAGGAAAGACAGAGGAACCTTGGTAACTCACAGCATAAGAATGCTGAGAACAAGGAGAGGAAAGTTTCTGACTGGGAGCAAAGGAAGCTCGAGGTCAAGATTTTGCGCCCACCTGGGTTACTTTCTGCTGACTCTGCAAGAAGTGGTGAGCCCTGCAGAGCGTGCTGCCAGTCAGCACACAGTGGCTGCTACAAGATGCTAGCAGCAACCAGAAGGTTAAAGCCACAGAACTAAATCACGCTGAAGACAAAGATGAGGAGCATCGAGTAATAAAAAAATTGAAAAATTCCAGTGAATGACATTTTGAGCTATTTCACCCGCAGTCCCATTTATACTGTAGTGACTACAAACAGCACCTTTAGTGAAACTAGGGCTCTAAAAAGAGGAAAATTCCTCAGAAAATTAATGCCTCGCAGAATGAGCTTACAAATAAAAACCAAACTAGAATCAACATGTTTCTTTATAAGTCCTACACAAACACACATCACATACAGTGATTCTTGCCATTTAATTCCTTTTTCACAAAGGGATTAAACAAAGAAACAGCATAACAAAGGAAATTCCATTTCAAAGGAAGAGAATTCTTCAAGAATAGTTTTTCAGCTGCTGCTAGGATAAAACTGAAGTCTGCTGTTATTTTTAACCCACAAAAGGGAACAGGACTGCTTTATCATGGACAATAATTTAAAAGTGGCAGTGTAAAAAAGTTTGTGTTTCACAGAAAAAGCACCTGTATCAGCATTAAATGGATTCCTTAATGCCTACTGTAGGTACAGATCCATACATATACAAAATTAAGCATATTAAGAGTTAAGAAACTAAGTAATATGCTCTAAAGAAGATGTACACAGACCCACTTTGACAAATAGTGCTAATAAAAAAAAAATTAAAATGCATGCAGCTTTCTAACATTAGAGAGGGGAAAAGAGTTCAAGGTTTTTTAAGCACTCCAGAATATTAAAAAAACAAATACATTGCAAAGACAAGTCCTTCTTACTTACACGAAAGCTAATTGATAAAGTAGCCTGGGATGCTTTATTCACAAAAAAAATCAAACCATATTATAGTACAGTAGCATAATTCTATGTCTACTTATATGCTTGTATGTGTATATATAAACTTCACAAAGAGTTTAATTAATTGCTGGCATTTCATTTTTTAACTTTCAAGTCAGTTTCAGTAGTGATTACTTGTCAGAGTGACTGACTGAAAACTTGCTGAAGTCAACAAAACCACCCTCATTAAAATTTGAGTGGCTTAAGAGAAAGCCTTGGCAAAGAACTTGGACCTGGAGTGAGGACTGGGCACTCAAACAGATGAAGACAAATAAAGAAACAGCAGTATAAAATAAGGGAATATTTAAAGTGTACTGATAATTTTTTTTTCAGTAGAGTATTTTTTAAAATGGTTCCTTGGCCAGTCTGAGTTTAATATGAAACTTACTTCTACAACAATGTCTTCT
This sequence comes from Tringa solitaria, assembly GCA_026413425.1. Classification (NCBI taxonomy): domain Eukaryota; kingdom Metazoa; phylum Chordata; class Aves; order Charadriiformes; family Scolopacidae; genus Tringa; species Tringa solitaria. Next base: position 16,281,074 of record JAOXJM010000079.1, read on the forward strand.
TACAATTTTATAAGAAAAATGCAGCAAGTCCTGTTCAAACACACACAGAACCTGCAGAAATACAGCTGAACTTTTCTACTACTAAATCTTACTAAATTTGAAGAGTCCATCCCAGGATCTGCAGAACTCTCTCCAGGGTTTTGGAATAAGTGGACGAAGCCATTTGGGAATAGCACCTGCATACATAGTGGTCTTAAACATACTAAACATCAACTCCAGAGCCTCAATATATTCAACAGTCTGCTGTGGGACGTTGTTTTCCAGGCAGCCCAATCGGCATTCATAGAGAATAGTTGCCACACCTGCACATATGAAATCAAAGAATTTGCTATACACATACATATAGACATATCAATAATTTAAGGAATTATAATGCTAACATAATGGAACTACCTTCCAAAAATATTTAGTTATTACTGCAGTTGGGAGCGGACAAAATAGAAAATTAAAACACAGTAAAAAACACCCAACTAAACTTGTAGCAAGACAGTGGCTACTATGTCAATAGTGCTCAGCATGAGAAGACAGGCAGGAATTCCACCAGGGGCAGAGCAGCCCTCCAGCACCTTTGCTTTGCTCTGCGTTGACAACACAAACCCCGCACCTGCCTCTGGACACACAGGGATATATAAGTCCAAAGACATTTCCGATAACTGGTGACAATGCAGGAGCTTCTAGCAGTGGCTATGCCTTTCCTCCTCATAAGCTGGTAGTAAATGCATAATGAGTGTGCATAAATGGATAGAGAGCTCGCACTCTAGACAGTGACTTCCCTGTTCCCAATATAGTCCCCATGGCCCTGAAAGGCAGCAAGTGTGTCACAGTGTTGTAAGTGACAATATTGACAAGTCTCTTGTTCCTGACTTGCTATAATTTCCTCAGATGTTTTGTCTGCAGTATTGCAGTGATCCCTACTGGAAATATCATTTACACCCACCCACACTCTCCAAAGAAGAGTACTTGATATATATATATAAGTATTTATTAAATTATTATTCTTCTCTACTCTGGACCCTTTCTTCCATTTATCAAGTTAATTCTTACTCATCCATTAGTGTCTCTGCAATCACTCAGCTCAGTTTTTATAAACATACTCAAATTATTAAATATCAGACAGAACTCAGCCAGAAACTGCCCTACTGGAGTTAGCCAAAATGTTCTCTGTTTGACAGCAAACTGTTTTTAATTACTTTCTGAACACAGGTTTCTAGCAATTTTTCCTCTCAACTTGCAAAATCTAGATGATATTACCCAGTTTATTTATGAAAATGTCACAAGGCACTGTACAAAAAGCATTCCTGTTATCAAAATAACCTTATTTAATGATTCTTCTAACATCCAGTGGGGCAATTAGGTAATTTAGAAAGGCATTTGGATAATTTCTCAAAGTCATTTGCATCAAATCAAATATTTTAAAATAAATTTTGTGCTTTAAATTTGTTAATAGGTTGTCCACATCTTTTCAGGAAATACTAGAATAACTGTTAACTAGATAATTAGAGTAACTGCTTTAGTAACACTCTAGTCTCTTTTTTCTCTGTTTCTCCTATTAAAAACAGGTACAATAGATATGGTGTTTAACCTTGACCTTGCCCTCCATCAAACTCTCCGTAAATTCTCAAATACATATATACTAAAAAACTTTGATTTTTACCTGTTCTTTGCTTCATATTTCTTCTTCATTAACAAAAATAATTTTAAAATCTGGCTATTTTCAATTCACTCTTCTTTCCTTAATTTTCTTCCTCGGGGAGATATTTTTCTGTGCCTTTTATTTTTCTTGTGCTTCTTTCAGCAACTGCTACTTCTTTTGCATTCTTTTCCTCTCTACATGGTCTGTTATAAAGGAATCTTTACACATTGTTTGCCTGAGCAGTTGACAGTGTAAGTTAATTAACATTGCAATTCATATAGGAAATAAGTGCGTGCCAGGCACAACTTTTAAAGGAAAAGCTAAAAGAATTTGAAGAATTTACACTAACTTATCAGTCAAAGTGAATCTGTAAGCTCAGAGTTTAAAATTCCATAAAATTGGTTACTCTTAGTTGAATGTCATTTTTAGACGTTATTAATGTAGAACAGACTCAGGTGAGTTTACCAAACAGCCAGCCAGCATTTGAGACAGCATTTTCATAGGTGAGCAATTTGGAACTCCTTGCAAATCTCAACTTATTCAGGTGCCTGTCAGCAAAGAGTACCAATGCTTATAAAAGGCACTACATACAACAAGATCAGGTTGTATGCTGTCAAAGGAATGCATGAATCACCATTAGATTTTTATAAGAACACAGGAAATGCTGTACTAGTTCAGGCTGGAGTTTCATTTAGCATTAGCTCATTAACAGGAGCCAGTGGCAAACACAACAATCCCCCAGTTGGTATGTGTACGCAGGGGAAAGCAGTGTCTTTTCCCACATTAACGTGTGAACAGAATTTAGATATATCACACAGTGATTCCCCGTCTGGAATTCGGCCAGTGTGTTCTTAAATTAACGTGTCTTAGAAGGTCAACACCCTTATTCTTGAGAAATTAAGAAATTAGAAATATGGAGTACTGAAACTGCTCAGAGTCTTGATTGTACTTTTTAGCTGTATACCAGCATTTCCACAGGAATTGTCCCTTAATACAAGGTAACATTTCTTTGGACTCTACAAAGGAATTCTATTGATATATCTACTGCACTGAATAGGAAGACACCTGAATGCAGAATATCAAGCTTCCCTTTTCAGAATAATCCCAATAGAGCACTACCTATTTGACAAAAACACCTAACCATAAGCACACTGCTTTACATCCATTTTCTTTACGGATGTTATATAGCCTGGGCTTACCTTCCATTGAATACTTGAAGAAAAGGTTGTTAACGTTGGTCACTGTTTCCCCATCGTCCTCTTGACTTCTGAGGGTGTAGATTCTTTTAATTAAGTCTGTGATAACTTCATTGACTCCTTCAGAGTAAACAGCTACATCTTTGGGTTTCAGAATTTTTTGCCTCAGTACACTTCTCATTTTCAGCCATTGTTCCCCCTCCCTAGAAGAAATTATTAATAATGTCTATACATAATTCTCCTTAACAGTCATTTGCTGGGTAGGAACTCCACAATGAAACTGTTCATGATTTTTCATTTCAAATGAGAGCAGCGGTGAAATGAAAATGATAATATATGAGATCTTCCACAGCATTTTTTAGGTCAAGAGGAAACAGCCTCAAGTTGCGCCAGGGGAGGTTTAGGATGGATATTAGGAAAAATTTCTTCATAGAAAGGCTTATCAAAAATTGGAACAGGCTGCTCAGGGAAGTGGTGGAGTCACCATCGCTGGAGGTATTTAAAAAAGGGGTAGGTGTGGTGCTGAGGGACACGGTTCAGTGGTAGTTTTGGCAGTGTTAGGTCAATGGTTGGACTTGATGATCTCAAAGATCCCTTCCAACCTAGATGATTCTACAATTCTATGATTCCATATTTGGTATTATCCTCCTACATTTTTATTCTGTATTTATTGCACATCCTCATTAAATTTCCATATTGCAATATGTATGCACATCTGTAAATCAATCTCTGGTCTGAGCGACAGAACTTGTCTACCCAGTGTTCTGAATTTGACAAGTGTCTCTATATTAGTATTTATTGTAGTAGCTAACACAAGAAATTTTCAAAATTTGTTTATTAAAAATACTTTAAATAAATATTTTAATGGATAGTCTACAAAACTGCTTTTACTAGAATTGGTGCCTGATTACCAACAGTATCACATCCAGATCTGAGAAATCAATGATTTGAGCTAGTACCATAAATGACATTTCTCGTACATCACTTTCAGTTACCCTAATTCTAAACCTACAAAGTAATAGGATAGCAGACTTAGCTCTAGAGAAACAATTTACAGCTGGATTCTCCTTCAGGTGAGCTATGTACTGAAATGAAGATGAAAAAACTGAATTGTAGCATCTGCATGTTTCCTATGAGTAGAGTATTTGGGAACAGTGGTTGCAGGGATATCTTTCAGTTTCTTATGAAGACAGGCAATTATCTTTTCTGTGTTTATTGTAAATTGCTATGTAAGTATTTCCCATCAAATTCTTTCACCTGGAGCAATGCTGCTGCAAGGTACAGAAATTTATTGGCCTGCAAAAGAATTTAATCTCTTTAACAGATATTTTCTGACTATCTCTTGATTTAAGACACCATTTCACAAAATATGAAGGAACTGTTCATTAGTTTAACTCTGAACTGCAGCTTGAAATTTGAGTCTACAGTGCAACACATAAATGCCTTTTGCCACCATGAAAGAAACAGACTGTCCATGACTCAGGAAATTAGTTTCCCTCTAAATAAACATCCTATGTCAGTGGGGACTGTGAGTAGTTCCCAGTGGCAATTAACCACACCCACATACACTGCCAGCTTATGCAAGCTTTAAAAACAGATAACTTCTAGAATCAGCCATGTAGAAAAATATCTGCATGGGGATGCACTACAGCGTGAATTTACCATACACTGACTTCTCTGCATTAATCTACTGAGGGGCCACTTTGGTGAACAATAAAGCTAAAGCCAGCCTGAGCCAACAAGTCCACACTGCACACTGCCAACTGGATGAAACAGTCTAGATCTGAAGCAATAAAACCACATTTGCACAGTGCTGTGCCCAAGTTAGAAAGCCCTGTTCTGCAATACTGCTTCCAGGTAAACAAGTCAGCTCAGACATCTCTAGCTGGTAGACATTCCCTAAGAATGTTTTTATGCAAGGTAGCTTACTTTCAAACTACATATCATTACCATCCCTTTGAAAATTTACATCAGAATAGACAATTTACCATAAATTCCTACCCTCTTCACCCCACCAGACATACAAGTTTCCCCAGACGGAAAAGGCTGAATTCCCAGATGACCTGTGCAGTCCTTCATAAAATCACCAAACTTTTACAAGAAAACAAAGAAAATGAAAGAGTAACAATGCTTACGCAGAAATAAGTCCCGTGGCTCTCCCTCGTAAATCTCTGTATTCCTGCCAGGATTCCATGTTAGCTCTTTGTGGTGCTCTGCCTTCTGCCCGGAGGACTTGAGCAACCATATCTCGATCTGCAATGGATACAACAAACTGGGGACCAAAGTGAGACTTGAAGATCTTTCCATATTCCTGAGTGTGTTTTTGCTACAATATCACCAACAAAGAGAAACAGAAGTAAAGCATTACTAAGGAAAAAATAACACAAAAGGAAACTGACAATTTGTCACACAGAGAATCAATCTATCACATCTAGAACTTGACCCTCAGCCCTCCAGTCAAGGAATGGTTTGAAATGTCAGGAGAAAGCGTCTAAGCATTACTGTGAAATATTCAGAAAGCAAACAGAGAGGTCACACCGTTCAGGACCCCTGACTGCAAAGACCCAAAGCTCTAAGGCACAAAGCATGAGAGAAATCAAATACTGAGAAGATGAAAGGACTTGGGGCACTTAAAAACACATCTCTTCAGATCAAACAGGTTAGAAAGAATTTCTGAAAGAAATGAAAAACATAGAGGTAAATGGGGTGAAAATAACAGTATAATACAAAGATATAATAATTTACTTCTAATGTCTTTTGTGAATAAAGACTTAGTCTACCATTTTATTTTTCACAAAAAACTACTTGTAAGTTTCTCACACCTAACTAAAGGACAATGATAGCATAGCAGCCTAGTGATTAACTGCATTTTCGGACAGCTTCATCAGCAGTGAATTTTAGAATGACATATGTAAATTCTGAAAAAGGAAGGAAAAGTTAAGGTCTTATTCCTGCAGTGAGGTTTATTTAGTGGCTGATCCACAAGTGGCATGATTCAAGCTGGACACAAGCAACAGGCAATTAAGAAAGAGGATTGGAAAATATGTATTAAAAAACCCCCGGAAGTTTTCCAGTAAGATTGCATTATCATCGTCCCATGAAATCTTACTGATTATTTCAAACAGATTTCATTCTGACAAGGTCATGAAATGAAACACCCAACTACCACAGATTCACTTGGAATAAAGGCACATCATCATTTTAGCGGGAAAAAAGCCCCAAAACTGCAATGGAGTTGTTAAAAGATATATTATTAGGACTTTAGATTTAACAAAGCTTTACATTCCAAAGCCTTTATTTCAGGTTAAAGTAGCAAGACAAATTAAACTGACCAAAGTTTACCTTTGACACATTACCTGCATCTATTCCAAAAACATCTGCTTGCAGAGTTATGTTGATTATAAATCAAAGACATTCAACAGAACTACAGTAGTGAAAGTCTAGAGTTTACCCAAGATTAACTCATGAGAAACATTTTTTTTAATCAGCCTTGACTACAGAGATGAATTGTTCAATTGCCAACAATAAGTTTAAGACACATGAATCACTCTTCAGCATATGGTACCAAGTGCTTATAAAAAATGTAACTCTTTTTGCCTGGTTTCCAAATAAAACAAGAGCTGGGCAATTGTGGTCTCTGCCAGTCTGCTCTCAACTACTTTTGGAACACAATGGCCAATTTCAGTCAAGTTTAACAGAGAGTTAAAGGTCTCCTGCAATTATATTCATACCATTTTCAAAAATCAACATCTGGATTCAGATTAGTCACCCTTATGAGGGAAATGCTACAGTAGGAACTCAACTGTTATTGTTTCTGCTTGGTGTGCTGCTAACCAAACACCACGTGAAGACCAATGTACTCCCAAAACCCAAAGTATCTCTTGCTCTGGAGATATTTTAGGGATATTGAAACAGAACTTGGAGAGAATTGAGATTGTCAGTCTTTAAAGGACAGCATGAGTTAGGAGCTAAGTGCTGCAAGGAAAAGGGCAGTGGAGTGAGGGGGATACAGGCCACCAGTCACAGAAAAACAGGTTCAACAAATTTTGCTATTTAAGGAGCAGCTTGTTTTTTCCACTGATGGTGAGGTTTACATAGGAGGATAAACTTCAACAGAAAATAAATCAAGTGTCAAGCCATCCAATCAAATAAATGAAATATTAGTTTTAAACCAGAAACAGACAAGGACAAGGTATTTGGACATGTCTTGCTTTCAACAGAATGATGTTCAGTATATCAATTTCATGTTTAAAGAAATGCCCGGAATTTCTCTTCCATATTTTCTATTACTGCATAGGTTTTCTTTCCCTTGTTCCAAACCTTAAATATATTACACTTTCACGTCTCACATACCCCTCTCACAGCAGACATTCTTTCACACATCATAAATTCAAACTGCCAGCATCCAAACCCTCCCCCTTCACCTTTCTTTTCTTTATACTTGCATAGCACTGACGAGACAAAAGAGATCTAACCCCATCAAATTAAAAATACTTTCCCTTTGTCATAATTGCTGTAGGCATTACTGCTTTGGCCAGGACTAACTGGAATCATGTTACTGAGAACAGAACCTCCTTTGTGAAAAAGCGCTCGGCTTCCCCACCCCTTCTGCATATAGCATAGGAATATTTGTGTGTGCCGAAGGACATGGTTTAAGTAGCTGTGCTGGTTACCAAAGGGTTTCAGATTAATTCATTCCTGATGTTCACTGTATTGTTAAATTTAACAGACTGTTATTAATCCAGTTAATGCCTATTTGCATCCAGAAGCTATGCAAGCAGGGCATTCATGATTTAAAGTAATTTTTAAGACTCTAAACAGAATAAAATCTAGTATCATATTACAACTCCTCCTTATCTTTCCTCCCACTTTCCTCTCTATGAATAACATTTATTAAAGAAGAAAATTTCCTTATCATCCAGTGGGAGTGAAAAGAATATACTATTTAGGTTGTCCATTATTCCTTTAAATATTTGAATAGTTTTCACTGTTTTGACACTGAAAGCTTAAATTCAATAGCAGTATTTTTTGGTGTTATGATACTACGGTAAGCGCCTCTCAAATTCTGTGCATCATCGTAGAGGCAGAGAAAAAAAAGAAATCTAGTGCAACAAAAAGCTCTAGCAATCAGAAAGCTTCATCTGCATGTGTCTTGGTTAGTAAGCAATTAAGTTGAGCAATTCATCATCATCAGTCTTGTCTGGCTGCCATCAAACACAGCTTAGACTGAGAAGCCTAACACTTCTTTTTAGAAATCTCAATGGTAAATATGGGAAAGCCACACGTGTGATTTTTTTTTTTTTTTTAGTGTTTCCTGCCCCTTCCTAGTGTTTTTAAGGCCCTTTGTAAATCCTAACTTTCAAGTTTTGATCCTCAAACCATTTAAAGTTCTGCCCTGGTTTCTCTTTTCTGTTTTTACTTCCCTCTCTTAATTTTTTTTTTCACTCGAGTGATTTTCAGGCAGTGAACCTCTCGAGGCTGGCTGTGAATCTCTTCCTAGTGATCTGGAATAGGTCACTAAGAAAAGCGAAATAATAAATGCTTTATTTGAGGTATTACCCAAGAGATCTGTACTGCCAGTGGAAAGCGTTACGGATCCACAGCGGAAAAAGGATGGAAACCACTGCTTTACTCCCCCTAACACAAGTGCTCACTGTAGAATCACTTGGACTACATGGTGAAGGGGCCCCAGGAGATGCACTGTTGACTTTTTAGGAATGAAACCCACATGTTTGGCCAAGCAACCCAAAAAAAAAAAAAAAATCATCTCTGGATGATGGAGGCAGCCTTACGGTAAGACAGCTGCCCATGCCAACACTGTACAGAGGATGGATACTTCTTCACCCAACCCCTGCTGTCCCGGGCAGGGACCACCGGCGCTTCACCCGCCCTGGCGGGGTGCGAGGGAGGCCGGGGACAGGCCGCGGCCTGTGGCCACCGCAGCAACGGAGGTGCCCAAACCACAGAGGTCGGTTCTCAACCCCCACACACACACTTCCACCACCACCACCCGGGCGGAGATTTATTTTACCCTCACCCCACCGCGCACTCCAGGTGACAGGAGCCGCTCTCCCTCCTCTCCCCCCCACCGCCATCCACCTCCCCCGCCGCCATCAGGCCCCGCTTCCCGCCTCCCCTCCCCCTCGCCGCACCAGGCCCGAGGTGGCCGCCGGGGGAGGGGGCGGCAAGGCCGGCGGGCGAGCGGCCCTTGTCCCCCCCCCGCTAGGCCACCCCCGGGAAGGTTTCAAACCGCCCGCCTCCTGCTGAGGGGAGGAGGAGGGGGGGCGGTGGCAGCCGTGGGCCGGCCAGCGCTGACGGCAAGCGGGGCCAGGCGCATCTAACGCCCCCTCAGGGGACCTATATATGCGAAGTATATTTATGTAAGGGGAGGCCAGGGTAGAAGCTGAGGGTTGGGGAGACAAAATGGTCTCTGGGCACGACGGAGGAGCGCCGGGCCGGGCTGAGGGCAGGGAAGCGGCGGGAGTCCCCGGAGCGGGACTGAGGCGGCCCCGGCTGCCGGCGCGGCCTCACCTCAGGGCGGGCGCTGCGCTTCGGCGTTCGAGGAAAGCCCGCGTTTCCCTGCTCCGCCCGCCAAAAATAAGTCTGTGAAACAACCCGGTTCAAAAAGATGGTTTTGGTTTTTTTTCTTTCTTTCTTTTAAAGTCTAAGGCACCTACCTAAAAGTTCAAAACAGGCATACAGACGGGAAGGGGGAGCGCCGGCGGACCGGCCGGGCGGTCGCCCCGCGGAGGAGGGAGAGGCGGGAGCAGGATGCCGGCCGGGCTCGGCTCGGCGGCCCCGCGCTCCTCGGCTACTCGCAGAGACAAAAAAAAAACAACAACAACAAAAAACAAACCTCTTAAAATCCTCCAGCCGGGAGCGGGGGATCCTCCGAACCCCGGCTCTTCCCTACCGGCGGGCGGGAGGGCGGCACGGCGGGGTCTGGGTGCGGTGCCGGTGACCCGGTGAGTGAGCGGCGTTTTGTGAGGGGAAGGGGAAGGTAAAAGCAAAAGGCTGAGGTGACCTGCCCCCCCGCCGCCAGCAAACCCCCGGGGAGCCGAGAACGCCCTACCTGGATCTCATGGATGCGGCCGAAGCCGTCCTTCCAGAAGAACTCGTAGAGGTTGTAGAGGGTGTTGGGTCCCGGCATTTCTTGCAGGCTCTTCACCCGGCCGAGCCGGCCCTGGGTGGGCTCCAGCAGCTCCCCGGGCCCCCCCGGGGCTGCCACCATCGCCCCCGGGCCTTTGTCCTCCGCCGGCGGCGGCGGGTGGCTCCGCACCCCCAGGGAGCCGGGGCTGGAGAGCGGGGGCCGCCGGTGGAACCTGCTGGCAAACACCGCCTGGTAAAAGTAAGTCCTCTCGGATGCAAGCCCCTGCTTGCACTTCATCGTCAAAACCCTGCTGAAGAAAGACATCTCTCTCTCTCTCTCTTTAATTTCAGGAAGGTCCACTTTCCTCCTGCAGCTGCTTTCTGTTTTATTTATTATTATTATTATTTTTTTAATTGGGTTGCTCTTTCTTCGCTGCCTGCTTTAACTTGTACAAGCAGCACTTCTCCAAACTCTCGCTGCATGAGCATCAGTTTACACAGACCATTATTTAACGCTCCCTCCCCTAGGGCTGGAAAAGGGGGGTGGGTCTGGGATGAGACTTGAATAGAGCGAACCTATTATTTTGTATAATTCAAATCAGATAAATTTGCCCATTAAGCATGCAGCCCAAGTTTAGTTTTTCCCCTCTTTCCCCCACTGGTTTGGCAAAGGGCTCACACATAAGGATTATCTCATCTTTCTCCATCATTAAAAAGGTGGGTTTAGGGCTATTTTTTTCTGTGGCGTTAATTCATTCCCATATGTTAGAAAATACTATATTTTCTGTCAGAAGTTCTCTTAGTACCATTCATCCTGTAACATACATGGAAAACATTTCTACATCCACATACAAATAGCACTGGTTTTACACAGTAACCTTAGAAACAGTTCTTGTAAATTACAATGTCCAGGGATGCTATTTGTTTCGCAGAATGATTTATCTTTTGGGCAGGATATACTCCACAGGCAGCTTGTGTCAACTTTTGTCGAAAATAACCAGTGCCCTGTAACTGCAGAGTGTCCCACCACAGTTCTTCCTCAATTCGGCTGCATAGATCTATAATCACACACGGAGAGCTTGAGCTCCAACCTGTATGTCAGTTTGTTTTGCACCATTTAAAAAGTGTTTGTGCTGTCTTCATACCTATTCCTTTGTAATTCAAAAGGTGTTAGTGATAATCTGTAAAATATTGATTACTTTCAGAGATTATGTGGAAGAGACCGCCTTTGTTTTAACTGAATCAGAAGATCAGGTGAAACTTGAGGACAGAGGAAAGTCTAAAGGAAGATCCAAATTTCCAGAACTTAGTCATGAATAAACTTCTGGAAAAGTAAGTCTAGTGAGCTTCAAAGTTATTTGCCTTTGTTTTCCTCCTGTTTATTTTTCTACATTTATATTTTTGAATTTGCAATCCAATTAAGTTTTGGTACATGCTTAATTTTATCACTGATAACTCCACTGAAATAAATCTACCTCAGTCTTTGTAGATCCAGCAGTAAGTATTACAGGAATAAATGACAGGTGTTTAACAGTCTTAAAAATCTATAAAGTATACACCGGTTTAAGTTAAAATAGTGTCTTTAAAATAGGCTTCATCATACTTGAAAGCAGCAACAGAAACAGCAACAGAAAAAACAGAAGTGTATTTTTTAAATGATATAAGGAGGAGGTTGAGTGATTTATTTTATCTGGGAAAGATGACTACCAGGAGCATGACAAAAGCCTACAGATACGTATGTTTTGTTAAAAAATAGATGTCAGAGAGAGGGACAGAAGATAATGGGTTTCGTTTGCAGGTAGAGATTTCTTGGTTAGATTTTCAGGTAGCCTTCCTATCTCACATATTTTTTTGGATCTCTCATACTTTTCAGGTAGCCACGGTATCTCAGGAGGTTATGTAATTGCTACCACTGACCTTTGTAAGAACAGGTCTGAGAAACATCTGTCAGGCACATCTGGGTACATCTTGATCTAGGCTACCTCTGGAGTTTCCCTTTTCCTCCTACATGGTGTAGCTACATTATTTCTTTAATATTTATCTAAAGATGCTTTTAGACACACAGTTACTCAGAAAATAAATACTTAGGGAGAAAAATATTAAAACCAGCTGGTGAGTATGAAATTCAGAACAAGTTTCTCATCATAAGTAAATAAAAGGCTAATTCTATGTCTCTTGGACAGTGGAGGACAAGAACAAGGAATATCTCCCAGAGCAAGTAAGATGCACTGAGATGTCTGCAGGAGGATTTAAAAACAGAACATTTGTTTATTTGACAGGAAAGATGGACACAAGTCCTAGAACATGCAAAGAACAATCCAAACTAACTACATTATGTGCACTGTCAGATACATTTGGCATGTTCTAAGAACAATAACCACAAAAATTTACAGCTACTGAACAACAGATGTACCTAGATTTTCAGTCAACAAATAGAAAAAAAAGAGTATGAATTCACTTTGTAATGAACACCAATATAATCTCTTAACTACATATTAAAGGTTATATCAGAATTTTTAAAATTAATTCTTAACCTCAGTACTAATAATTTGAAAATTAATATTTTTTCAAATTTATGCAATAGTTCTCCAGCTTTAAACATTATATTCACATTGTAATTTCTAGATTGATGGAGGGAAGGTATGAAACCTTCCTAAAAACTGCTGCTCACAGCTATCAGTATGGTAGGTATTTGTTTTATTATTTCAAAGTCATACACCATTAAGCATCTGCATCTATAAATATGCTAGTGAGATAAACTCAGCTACATTATGCTGTAAAGGCTACAGTTTTGCAACTGGCAGTAGCTCTCTCTGGTTATACATTTTTGCAGTTAATTCTGTATTTGGGCATTTACTTTTTTCCCACCATAACCTCTTTTCCAAGAAAATAATTGTAGGAGAGAGTGTTTCTAGCCAAGCTACTTGAAAAAGAGTTTCAGAAGTTTTGCCTTCTAAGTACTTCACCAGAATGGTACCTGTTTTCCCTCTGAGGAATTTCTGGAGATGGCAGCACATCCATGTCTTAGCACAGCAACTGTGTTGTATAACCCCACTTTCACTTAGTTTTTTAGGCAATTTACTTATTGTCACATTTTGTTTGTTTGTTTGCACTAAAATGATCTGAAACGGAGATCCCATTGAAAATAAACAGGTAAACACTCAGAGAATACGCAACATCAGTAAAATGGGGACCTGAAGGCAGCACGAATCATCCATTCACACTAAACCATAGAACTTGCGTAGAATGTGCCAGGCAGCAATACAGGACAGAGTGCTGTGTTATGAGTTTAATATTAGAGAGCAGAGCTGTCTTGTCTTTAATTGCAGCCAAGGCAGCTACGCTCCTTCACATCTGTAGTGTCTCTGGAGGACTATTCATTGCATAATTTCTACCTTGACAAACTGTTCTTAAATAGTTACCTTTTTCACTAATGGAACGGCCACCTGTATATGTTTATATACATTCTCTATTTACTAGCTCACCTGGTGTGGCCCGTAAAACAACTGCAGACCTTCAGATCTCATTACTGGCAATCCTCGGCTAATGTTTAATATTAGTCAAACATTCTGTGATTAACAGCTAGCATCTGTATGTGCAGCTTATACAATCATAGTAAAGCCATTTCAGGAAAATATTCTAGCTATCCATTGTGCTAAGTCTCCTGAGGAATTTGATGCACTCTCTGCTGTCTGGATAAATTTCCTTGTTTTTTAAGATGACACTCAACAATGGAAAGTCGAAGAAAGTTTCTCCCATTATTCACACGTGAATATTTATTAACGTAAAGAAAAGAAAAACAAAAAGTACCAGAGAATATCATAGTGTATAATTTACTTATACAAGATGTTATACTTACTATCTTCTTTTTCAAGAAATGTTGGACTCCATGTGCCATTTGAGAAAAGATTCCAAATCAGGGAGTGCTTATGAGACACCTCTATTACTACACCTTGTATTTTTATTAGAAAGTGCCATCAGTGTTTTGCAAACAAACCAAAACCATCCCATCCTGAAGAATTTCCAGAGTAGGTTTGAGGCACCAGCTGAGAATAAAAAAAAAAAGAAAGAAATGAATGAATAAAGCACAAAGTAGCAATGCATTAATCATGAAAACTGACAGATTTCTTGGATATAACAGAAGTAGGATTTAAAGGGGAATAAGGACACCGCTCTGCAAGTCTGCATGAAGAGCACCTTCCTTGTAAAAAAGGAGACCTGAGTGGATTGACACCCACGGAGACATAATTTTTAGGTAGTGCAGGTGGTGGAGCAGCAGTAGCTCTGAAAACCAGTGGACCTAAAAGGCCGACATACTGTAGTTTGTCATAAGCAAATAACATGACTGAAGGGTCACAAAATAGGTTATCAAATAACCCTGTTTTAATGTTCAAAAATATTTATAAAGAATAGATATTTCTAGGAGATTTGTTAGATGGAGTAGAAATGCAGAGCACGCTGTGCGCTATTACGACACGACTATGCAATAATTATCAGTAATACTATAGTAACCCATCGCAGACACAAGTTTGTTTTTCTATGTAAACTCTAGAAAAAGAATACTCCAGACAACAATAGCCAAATTGTATGGTGGTTAAATAGCCAAATACAGGAAGTGAATATTTATGAATTTGAATGAATACATGTGGGCTACCACAACATGGAATGTGTAATTAAACTATTTGCTTCTCTTTCTTGTGCCAGATCACAATCATGTGGGTCTGCTTGACTTTCAAATTAGAGTTATTAATGTCTGTATGTACCACTAAGGTTGCTGCATCACTGACACATTTAACATCCTTAGAATCCAAGTTGGAGGTCAAACATGCAAACTGCAGCACATTAAATAATAAATATTGTGGGTAAACCCCAAAATCTATGCTACTAGAGATAAATGAAGCTGAAATAATGGTTTCCTAGAGTAGACTTGAAAAAGAAAGGGAGAGTGAAGGAAAGAAACCAACAAACATTTGCAAGAGCAGCAGGTTTTACATAGTGAAAGGTTTAGGGTGTAACCTGAACTGGTGGAGGGATCAACATTGACTGCTCCCATTTTCCTCCCAAATATGATCCCATATCTTTTTCAGGTAGCAGAAGGCCTGTGGTATCGCTACAGAATTCCCAGGAATAATGGTGAGTGTAGCAGCCACGATATAAAACCTCCTTCCAATCCATGTAAACCCACCAAAACTGTAAAGAAGGGAGAAGTTATGCCATCAGCTCCAGCCAACCAAAGCACATCTGTGTGACTTGGAAGATAAATATTTTCTCCTACTTCTACAATCTTCCAGCACGTATATTTATCAGATGTCTCAACAACGACTTGCAAACACACTCACAGTTCTTTAAATTTAAACAATGACGTTTGTCCTCGCCCGTCGGTCTGGTAAGTTTGAAAAATTGTTTTATGTAACCAGTCAGTTTGGGCTTTTGTTATTTCAGACAAGTTGGAACACGTGCCTTTTTATAGCAGAAGTGCTTCAATTTTAGTTAATGTTTGGTATGTAACGGGATCACAGGATAAGCTAAACTTGATTATCGATAATTTATGTATTATTTTTGGATGATAATTTGTCTCCAAATCTGCAGTCGCGCTGTTCTCTCAGTCTAGACCCCCTACTGGGGTCATATTAATTGTCCTTTGTTACCTTCACTTAGTTATTTTTAAATCCAATTTAAACTTGCCCTCCTCTTTGCATGAACTCTGACAAAGTTCAGTGGAAGCTTTCTTTGTGTCCTAATAACATCGGTATTCAGAGTCAATGGTTACATTATCGTCTTACCAGGAATTCTGTTTTCTTAGAATTATTCTTTTTCAGTGTCTTGGTTTTGTCTGGCTTGTAATTATTTGAACATTATTTGATGATACACAGTATAAACAACATACTGTGTGTTTTACGTAACTGTTTAATTAGTTGATGCATCTACAAGTATAATTTATGGGAGTAAAAGACATTTAGTCGGAAGCATTTAACTTTGCCCAATTAACACCTTCAGCTAAGGCTATACGAAGAGGCTCTTCAGCACATTTGCAAGGAAAAAAAGCTGAAAAAGAGGGTTGAAATGTCAGAAATGCAAGCAAAAATTGTTTCAGTGTAGTTTGAAACACCTCCTCAATGAAAAAGCCTACAGTTAGTCATGATTTTTGCCTTTTCTGACTGTCCTCAAACCAATCTTCTGAAAAGATCTTTTCAAGCTGTGAAGTTACTTCTTTGGAATGTTAAATGCTTTCCAAACACCCAAAAAGGGGACAGATTTGAACATAACGGGCTATGAGGTGAGAACAGAGCTTACAGGTAATTTACTAGCGAAGCAGCTTTATTTCAAAAGGAAAATGAAAACTGCTTCTCTCAATGTTTGATTTCATCTACCATATGACAACAATTAAAGTCTTAGTCAAATATTGTACAAAAAGAAGGTATTTAAATCAGAGCAAGCCAGCCAGTCCCCGGTGTGGGTAGCACTGCATCATTTACTGTTCAGTGCTTAACAAAAACCCCATGGATCCACTGCAACAACAACAAAAAAGAATTCAGCTCCTACTTGTAGACTTTTTGTAGCAGGTTTAGATCCTTACCCTGTGCTTCTTATTGTGGACCACATCAAGTCATCCTGAGAACTACTTGCCTTCAAGTCCCAAGTTTTTAAAAACACCAGAAAAAAAGGCCCTAATAAAAATGGTGACCATCATAAAGAACCATATGGCATAAGGAACCAGAGAAATAGAAACTGGATGTAGTTTGGTGCTTTGCTGAGCTGTAATGCTGCTGAAATCACCACCCCAATGTCACTGTGTCCTTTTAGTCTAGAAGGCCATCTTAATGAATAACAGCCATATCCTTCAAGCATTAATCCCTTCACAGACACTTGCTGGTTTGCCACCAAGGTGAAGAGCACAGAAAAACAAGTTTTGCTGTTCTTGCCTATCAGAAACGCAAAGAAAAGAACTTTTAAAAAATGACAATTCCTCACAATGAAGTTTCCTCAGCACGTTATTCAGCCTAACTAAGGAGGTGGCCAGGAAGTAGAGTAAAAGCTTTTATTTCGGCAAGGAAACCTGAATTGCATCCAAGAAAATCACACCTCCTCTGTCCTCAGACTTCCAAGAAATAACGTACTTACCCCAAAGTTCACCTGCCTCTGCCATCGCTCATGGCCTGAGACAACGTTTCACCACCCCAATCTGTTATTTTGCCCCCAGTTCAGCGAGAGTCCTACAGCAAAGAAATCCTTTCTGGGTAATCATCCAGCTATCACCGGTCACTTGCAACGCTGGTGGATCCATGAACCCAATTGCATCTTTGCTGCTGCTGGGAAACAGCCAGTGCTGTCCAGGCACGCTCCCGCAGGGATACAGGAGCATCTCGGGAGGGTGTGCACGCAGCACTGCAATGGCAGAGAGGAAGATCTTCTTCATCTGCACCGTTTTCAAGGCAAACATGGGGTGCTCAGACGTGCTGTTCCCACGCATGATGGCAGCGTTAGGTTAATGGTTGGACTCGATGATCCTAAAGATCCTTTCCAACCTAAAGGATTCTATGACTCTGCTTCACAAGGGATCTTGCTCTCCGTTTGTGCAAGAGCAGCACTGGCCAACAAGAGCATCTGATAAAGCCTGTGAGGAGACCTGACTGTGCTCCAAGAGAGCGAAGTCCCGGATTCTTTGGATTCAGGCTACAGGGAGAGCCCGCCGTGCACTCTCTAGTGACGGTGAAGCGTTACCACCGGGGTCTGTAGCACTGCTCCAAGTAAAGGCACTCCCCTCACAAAATGCAGCACTGAGTTTTGTGGCTGAACAAGAGGATGCAGTGTCCCACAGGGCTGGGGTCACAGAGTCATTCTGGAGCAGCCTGTTGTGACCGTGGGATGAGGAGTGGTATCTTTGAGTCCTACCAGACCGTGGGACTAGTGAAGGGCCAGAACAACAAACGCCCCAGGAACCAGCCGTTTCTCAGCGACTGACCCCCATCTGGAAAGCAGAAGGGACAGACCATATTCCAGTCAAGATCCCACCACATGCAGCAGCAACTGCTTCGTAGGGAGTAAACACGCACCAGTCCGCCACTCACAGCTACCCTCTGGAGTAATAGCAGGCAGTAATTACTGTGCTAATCATAACAAAGTAATTAAATCTAAAGTTTGAATACCAACACACTATTGCTGAACTATGGAGATATTCTTACCTCAAAAAACTATACTTGATGCTGAAGGACTGCATCCCACACAGACCCATTACTTAGAAAAGATTGTTAGTCATGACAGCCAAGATTTACTACGTAAGAACTAGAGCTCTGTCCTAAATCCAGCCACTGCCAGTGCCACAAACACAAAAATCAGTATTACTATTAACAGAATCACAGAATCTTCTAGTTTGGAAAGGACCTTCAAGATCATGTTGTCCAACCATCAACCTAACTCTGACAAGAATAAACACCCACAAACCAAACAAAATCAACCCCATCACTAAACCATGTCTCCCAGCACCACGTCAACCTGTCTTTTGAACA
>JAOXJM010000079.1:16299671-16313456 GCA_026413425.1 Tringa solitaria
AAACTGGACACAGTACTCGAGGTGGGGCCTCACCAGTGCCGAGTACAGGGGGAAAAAAGCCATTTTTTATTAAAGCCATTTCCACATTCAGTAGGGTTTTTTTTCAAGTTTATGAAGAGTGGAGAATAGTTCCAAAGCAATCCATAGTGTGTTCGAATTATGCAGAGGGACACTGGCCGACTTGCTCAGCTCGCCCGTTGTCACAGACGCCTCCCATCACACCAAATTATTGTTTTTCCACTGTTGCTACAAGAGCTGGTCTGAACTACTATTAAAAGTAAAAAATGTTTTTAAAATGGTGAGAGGAAATCAGCACCGGAACACAACACATCAATCTCTTCCATATAACCCACACGGGCTGGTCCCAGCCTTCCATATAACCCAGTCACGGCTGGTCCCAGTTTGTGAGGCAGAAGACCCAGAAGAGAAAGAGCCATGTGTCATGGGGTAGGGCTGAGACTAAACAAAGCTTAAACTGAACCCTATCGGTTCCATTTTCAAAATCACCTGACTGATACAGAGACCGAATACAAGCACCGTGTGTTCTGAATTATGCTTCCAATATTTCTGTATTCTCATTTTGTAAATTTATGCTAATAAGAAACACAGTCAATATTTTTCTGAAGCACGACTGTCGTATAACCAGGACAGCTCTCCCATACCATACCCCTTCCAGTATACTAAAAATACTAACTAGTATCTATGCTAGTATCTATGCTAAAGATACTAACTAAAGATACAATCCAGTATACTAACCAATTTTGAACCAACAGGCCAAGATCTATGTTATGTCATGGGTTGTTCCTAAAGCTCTACAAACTCTCAGCAAAAAACCCCACCTCGTTATACACCACCAAGTAGCATAATTTATTACTTACTAATACAATATTAAGCAGAGGTTATTTAAAAAGCGTTCTTCTGCCACAAACCACCCCAACCTCACATCAAATTTTCTAGAAATGTACTGCAGTCTTCATTAAGAAAAAGGCCCCAAACTTGGGAATCTCTCCTTCACACCTCTGCTTCCAGCTCACCTAATGACAAGTCAAAACGCTTCTTGATTCAATCACAACTTCTGTAGTGACATTGCACTGTTTAGCAGTTACCATGGTTTTATTGCATGATTAATAAATAGAATATAAACGACAAGGGAAACAGCTTTTATTTCAGCAATTTCTCAACAATAGCAAGAAAAACAAGGAAAATGGAGCACAGAATGTATTTGTATTTACTAATGCTTTCCTTGAGTTTACTTTGGAGACAAAGTCCCTCTTTCTTATTGTTTTGAATTTCAAAATATTTCCAAACAATCCATCAGAGTTTTAGGACAGGTTAAGTCCTAAGTATATATTAGGTCCCAGTTTAAAAATATTACATGAAGTGCTCCTAACAGAATTTGTTCAGCTCAAGGACTGATTTTAAAAAACAGTATTTTGTTGAGCAGACACAACAGTCAGATAAATAATATTTCAAACATCAGTACAAACTTCATTTACAAAACCTTTCCAGAATTTTTTCTGAAAAAGGGTCTTCAGTTGATAAAAATATATTCTATTAATCACCCTGAAAAGCAGACAGGTATAACCAGGATCCTGTCACTGGACACTCTCTCTCCTGTGGTAACATTTAGTTCCTTTTTTCCTTTCACATTGATCCATGAGAGCACATCTATTGCTAAGTAAATATGTGGTTATCTAGATAAATATAAAAAAAGTCTTTTAAAGGACCTGTCAGAAATTTCAACTCCATATTTTTAGTTATGGAAACAGGTACATGGATCCACAGTTCTCACAAAATGCACACATGAGGGAATCATTTCCGGAAGCGTTTAAATAGCGGATGGATGTGTTTGTTTGCAGATGCTTTACTCCGTGAAGAGTGATATTCCATGTAAACCGTGTCATCTGCTCCTGACATGGAGCTCATTGTGCCCGTACGACGTGACACCTGCAAGTAAGGGGAGAAAAACCACATGCTTAGTGATTAGGACAGAACAACTCTAACTTATTGGTGCCCACTGGCTACTGGGCAGCACTCGGCAGTTAGCGACCTTCATGCCAAAAAGCCTTCCAAGTTTTTTTTCTTGAGAAGAACTTCTACAAAGAAAGTCACTGCCTGCCACTCACTGTAAGTATACAAACATATGTAAGGCTTAATATGGAAAGATACTTCAGAGTGGGAATTCATAATGCATTTCAGCACAATGCCATCTAGTTAAAATTAACCCTGAACTAGCAATTATCGCATTGTAGCTTGATTTTAACTCATGTATCAATAAACATTTCAGGCTATTTATTTTTCTTATATCTGCTTCTGAAAATGTCAAACTACAACCTACAATAATAGTACTTGAAAACGAGCAAAAGTGTTCCTTACGCTTCGGCCTTCTGGCCATGAGGAAATGAAGGCATGATTCAAGGAGCACAGTGTCACCACAAAAGAGTATGTGCTCCAACATGTGTGCATCTTAAAAATGTTTTAAAATATTTTCATTGCTTGTGACTTGGAAGATTTACTTCAAAATCTGCAACAATAAATCTGTCATCTTCTCCCTCAAATATGATGGAGGACATGAATTCCATGCCTAACTTTTTTCTAGTGCCCAACAAGTTAATTATCCAAATAGCTAAGTGCTAATACAGCTTAAAAAAATAAACCTTCTCCAACGTTTCACAAAGATATGAGGGCATCGATGATGGCATCACATTTAGAATTAAAATGCAACGGTCCAGTTGTGTGACATCTGTGGTCATCCTTTTCAAAGCATTCTTCATACCTGAGCTGACTTTGAACCATATTCTCCAGCGACTACTTCCTCCTCAGCATCCAGGTCAGTTGCTTGCAGGACTTTCTGGAGAAGCTGCTGCTGTTCTTCTTTGGTTGAAAATGAAAGTTCTTCTTCTTCCATCCCTGCAAGCTTTGTTATTACCTAAGAAAAAGAGCACAATACAAGGTGAGGGCTCTTCCTCCTCAGTGTTAACTATTCAAAACCAAGACAAGGATTTTGGATTCCATATCCTGTTGGAACTCCCTTCAACTTTTATTAATGGTCTGAACAGCTTAACGCTATGGATAGCACAGAAACATACAGAATCTCGCTAAGTGGTGTACATATATACACAAGCACACATCCCTTGTTATGTTCTAGCTGGAAATGCAAAATAAAATCTTAAGAAAAAAAAAAAGAAAAAAGAAAAGAAAAGCTCTGGACAGAGAATGTCAGCCAAACACTCTCCATACCTGCTTGACCAAGAACCTGATGAAAGCAACTCAGATGCATATTCAACTTACTGCAAGGTTAGCTTTATGGTGTGGGCTCCAGATTTCTGTAATATAAGAACTAGTACTTAATATTTAACAAAAATAATCCACTAGCTTTCCAGACATTGAGAATTTTGGCAATAAATGTTGAGGAATATGGAGAAAAAAACCAGTCCCTAACAAATTGAGATGTATAATCAGTTGTTGAGAGACAGTGCAGCAACCTGCAACAAAGCAGCAGCAGCAGAGCAAAAGGATGCTTCCAACGTTTGGGTGCTCAGACACGAGGTAATTTTGCTGCTGTTCTCTCTGAAAATCTTGGTAACTCCTTTGATAACCACGGACGCGGGTCACATGCCATCTACTGGCAATGTAGCGTCATACACTCCATTAGCTGAAAAACCTCCTCTTCTGAAGAACTGAAGAGCTCTCAAGTTTCCATTATAAAGCATTACAATAGGCAGCTTGCTTTCTTAATTAGCAGTATTTTGAAAATTTCACAAGAAATATTCCTGCTGTTAAGCACATTCTGGTAAACATATGTTTACACACAAGAATCTCAGTTTTCCCCACTATGTTTCCAACTTGGAAGAGATTTTGAGAAAGACCTTCTAATTCAGCCTTTTCCCTTGATTATGTAGTGTTTCCCTCCTCATTTTCCTTTTTCAGCTTCTCTCTTGAGTCAAGGCAACCAGAAACTAATTACCTCAGTAATCTGGGCTGGATCTGATCACAAAGACTGATAAAAACCAGAAATACAGCTTAAGGTTAACCAAATCCACATTAGCCACAAAAGTAAAACATTAAAACGAACAATCCATGTTGTGGGCTGTTGGCAATGGCAATTTCCAATTAGAAAATGGATGTTTTTCTAAGAAATGTCCTTGCTTTAAGAATCCATTCAGAGAAGCAACCTGTCCTACTGTAAGGCTATATACTATGGTCCCCCTTGCTTCTTTAGAAGGGCGTGTGCTTTGATCTTCTCAAAAATAAAGAAAAAGAAGTCAAGAAAAGCAGTTTTAAATTGCATTAGCCTGTTTCCTGTTGTGGTTGCAAAACAGCACTAACGTGATTCATAGAAAGGAAAGAATTCCCACTGCATCATCATGTTTTTTAAGCTGTTCAACAGATGCCAAGTTTGAAGTTATCCCCAATTCTTTGATATAGTGGTTTAAAATGTAATATATCCTACATTCAGCCTCTAAATAAAAACACAATACAGTAAATAACTGAACTATGGTTAGCTAACACAAAAAACCCGCTAGCAGTAAAATCCAAGCAGTAAATTGTGATGACAAGGCTCCTATTTAAGAAGCAAAGACAAAATATGTGAATTAGCCTAAAAATATTATTCCAGTTCTCTTTTTGATGAAAGGCAGAGAATGTAGCTATTGAGAGACTGTGAGAAGAAAGTAAGTCCTAGGAAAAAAGTGAAAGCTGTTACCCTTTTAATGGAGTAATGAATTTTTAATAATTTAGGAACAAAAAATTCTGAAGGAGAGGACATCAGCACTGAAATAAATTACCTAAAGATGAGGTAGAGTCTCCATATTTGGAAAAATAAGAAGGCAAACATCTGCCGGGGATGACACAGACATAGTTGATTCTGGCTTGGAATGAAGAAACACAATAGATGGTTTCTTGGAAGTTTCTTCCAGCCCTATTATTCTTTGATGCCAGCTATGACGAAGCCTTAAAGTTTGGCAAACAGAAGAAAATATATTCTAACATTTTGTTCCTAAACTGCAAATAAAGAACATTCCAGTACTGGTGAGCTCCAGATACTCAGCTTCCACTTGCACTGCTTTTTTTTCCATATTACACCAAAGCTCCCAGGACTAGGTCTTCTTTGCAAAATAAAATTCCTCTATTTTAACCTCTTTCTTAGTTCTAAAATCCAAGGCATTCAAACACAAGGGATTTTTTTAATCTTCTTGGCTATAGCCACATAGATGCATTTGCTGTAATTAGTTGCAGCTTAGCACGGAGCTACAATTTTGTCAAAATACATTCACTACAAAGCAAAACATGTTTTTTACCTATAAATTGTGGTATGTCTGTTTCCCTGTAAGGACCCCCTAAAAGTTCTCTTTAATGGGCCACCGATGACAGCAGTAATTTACTTGAGCATCGCTGTAGTTCGGAGAGGTTTTACCCCAGGGATGTCCTGTACAAGCACGTCCACCTCAGGAGGAGAAGCTCTCCAATAACGAGGCCCAAGTGCAATCTGGCAGAAGCTGCTGGCCCTTGCACCTCCCGCCATCCGCGCGGGATGCTGTCAATGCCACAAGCCTCAGCTTGTTCCCTACGGGCAGATATGAGAGCCTTATCTTTTATTCTTCTTCTCAGCAATGTCTTATTGGGAAGGCTTCTAATGAGCAGTAAAACCTGGTTTTGTAAAGGAATAATATTCCTAAAGCAAGAGCTATCATGACACTCTGTCGCCTTTAACAATCCAATCGCTGGGGCAGCCCATGGACTAAAAGAAAAATAAACTACATACACTGTGAAATCTATAAAATACAGGAGCTTTGGTGGAATGAGATTTTGTATTTGGAAGATGACAACATACAGAGATACACAGTAAACTGAAGCACAAGGGGTAATCAATTTTCAAGTATGTCCGGAGAAATGAGGCAGCACTCAGTCCTTTACAAAAGGGACTTTAGGGGAAACTTCTGATTTTCAAGTCATGGCTCTGTCAATACTGAAAATGTTCTTTATTTTGAGGGAGTGTGTTTTATTTGTAGGTAGGAAGATTTATACTTTGCAGTAACAGTCTTTTCCTGTAGTAAATTCTGTCACTTCTCGATCAATTAATATTCAATCCAGTAATTTTGGTGATTTACTTCATTCCATGCAGAGAAAATCAGAAGGAAGGTCAAACTGTTGGTGGAATCTAAATAAGCACGGTGTGAAGACCTCCACTGGCCAGAACAGCTTCTGTTATCACAGAGCCACCGCACCAACACGTCTGCATCCCGACTGGTTTCCTGTACCACTGCGGGCTTTGGACAGCACGGTGGAAATGGTGCATAAGATTATTGTGTGGACAAAGATCCTGGAAAGGTATTTGTTTTGGAATGGGTTGCTAGACACTTCAGACACCTAACTTTATGATTCTCAGAGTCAGATGTATGAATGTAGGATGGATGAATCCTGCCCATTTTATGTTGTTGTTAGCCACGAGGAAGATGTCCTCCCCATAGTGAAATACTGGCCTGAGACAGGAGTTCTCTTGAAATTATTTGTGACTTGGGTTGTTCTGGAAGTTTTCTGAATCGCTGCTGGCCACTACGACATGAACACCTACCAACAAGGCCTTGTGCACAACCAGTATGATAATGTATAACAGAATGGACAACTGAAGAGCATGAACATAAACCAACCATGCAAGTAATGTTCTGCTTCACTCCCCAGCAGGTGCTTGCTTTGAAGTTAGAATACTTACCTTCCTAGAAGCTGTACTAAGCTACTTCTATCTACCCTCACAGCAATACAGATGATAAAACAATACTGGAACAGTTCTTGCTTGCGAGGAAAATCTTCATTAATACATTCCACAAGTGGAATTTTCAAGTATTTGACCTAATACTAACATAAAAGAATATGACAGTTATATTCTTAAGCCACAAGTATAATAGAAGGGACAAGTTACCTTGAAGCTATAACCTTGATCTACAAGAAACCGTTGTCGTTTCGTTGAATATGCCATTTCCTGAGTGTCTTGGGATACAAGAGAATAAAAAAAGGCATTGTATTCCTCTGCCACCATGCCTAGGAGACAAACACACCGAGTGATTAGTTCTATTTGGAACACTGCAAACCAAGAACAAAAAAGGACTGGATACTGACAACGGGTGTTTAAGTCAGTTGTCTTTCCACAAAAACAATCTGCAAAGTTTAGCTCCACCCAGACCTGACATTAACTGATCGACAAAGTACGCAGCATGGAAATTCCTATTCTTGTTTTTAATAATTTGATAATGGGTGAAAAGTTAAAAAACAGAAAAGGAAATGTAGACTAGCACAACTACACTAGTGCAGTTCTATGACGCGATGATCTGAGGCCCAGAGCCCAACAACCACCTCATTTACCTTTCTTGGCTCTCAGCACTCGCCCCAGTCTTTGAGCCTCCTGTCTTCGAGACCCACCATGGGACGATATCTGAATCAGAACATTGGCTTCTGGCAGATCGAAGGACGTGTCACCTACCTGTAAGAGAGAAGCAGCCTCTGAGCAGCATCTTATTTCCATATATGCTACACAAAGACTTCATACAAAGTACACCTCTGTCAGCTGCGATACAAAGATGCCAAACGCACAACACGTGCGTACAACTCACTCTGAAATAGACTTCATTCTGGAGATGGGTACAATGACACACTGAATGGCCTCACTCACCTTGGAAATGAAAATAGTGTTGATTTTTGGGTTGTGCTTGAAGTTCTGTAGAATTTGCATTCTTTCTCCTTGAGCGGTGGGACCATATATATAGGGTCTGAAAAGAACAGAACACGTGCAAATTAAATCAATTCAAGTTTTCTCCATCATTTCTTATGAGGTACTAAGATACCACGGCAGGGAGCGTGGTACACATTTGAATTGATATAAAAATAAACCAAACTTTGGTACAGCTTACAGTTTACTTCTAACTTGTTTGGCTGTTTATGGCAGCCACCCAGTTGTTTGTGGAACCCCCTGCAGCAACCCAGTCTGCCAGAAATAGATTCTGACAGTAAGAAATGTTTTGCAATTATGTGCTCTAATGAAGCTGTAGATCAACAGACTGAATACATTTGCTAAGCCTACATGAAAGACTGAAGGCAGCTGTTAAAATAAGAGATTTTTTCCCTCTAATCTATTGAGTTAGCACATTGACAGCTGCAACCTTTGCTTCCTTGAAAATCCAGGCTTCTCTATCCATGACATGCTGAGTGTCACAAGTTGGCTGTTGTTTTGGGAATTTTTTTTGGCCTTTGAAGCTAACCTCTCACCCCTCCTAATACTTTCTGGACCTACTGAAATGAGAACAAGTAAGCCAAACATTTCATGGCCGTGAGCAGCTCAGTGGCATTTCACCTAAGGTTTATAATGTTTGATGATGAATCACTTGGAACATTCAAGATCTCAATGCAGAAGGCTCACACAAACTCTTGGACACCCACAGACCTCAGGAGTAACTTGGGCTACTACGAATTTTCCAAGATTCTCTCTAGAGTCTGGCTGTTTTCTTCCTGTCTAAACAGAGTTAAAAAAAACCAACTAGAAATGGCAAAGCCCACATAAAAAACGAGAGGCCTGCAGGAGTGCATGGCCACTGCTTTTTCATCTGTTGCACTACTTTTCCAAATGCTCGTTAACAAGCAGCTCCAAATAACAGGAATCATCATGTTCTACAATTTCTATTTTGTTTGCACTTCCATTCATTATTTCTAACACGAGGAACCAACCTCAAATGTTTCATTTAACTTTTAATATTGCGCATACGTGGGTTGTAGCTGAACATAAACACTCAGTGCATAGTACTAAGTTTTTCTTATCAACTAACTTGTGTGCATTGGCTCTTCTTGCTTTTTTTACTACAATCTATTCTAGTTTTTCTTTTACCAAACAGTCCTAGTCACCTGTAATCTAATTCTTCTGTTTAGTGTATTTAATCAGATTTTTAGAAAAACGCAACTGAAAAAATGAAAGTGGCAAATGAGTCAACTCTGAAACAATAGTTTTATTATTTAATTAGTAGCATTCAGTACTATTTTTAAACCTTAGTTGAAATTTCATTTAATATTTAAATTTTGACAATTTTAACCCCCAACAAAACTTAAATGGAAAATTTAAACTAAAACTAAAGCATTCATGAGCCTTCTGTTTCTTAAACACACCAAGAAGAGGTTAAAACACATTTTTAAATTAAGGACAGAATAATCTAGAACTCCTGGCTATCAATCCTGCATTTCAATCCCCCCACCCCAGATCCTATTTGACAATAGTTCATTAACACACACCTGAGTACCGTCCTGACCTACAACACCCAATGCTAGACTGGTTTGATTTTTTTTTCTACAATGACCGCCTTTCCTGGCTGCAAAAACACATTTGAGGAATTTACAAAGATAGATCCCTCTCCTATTAACTGACACAACTGTCAAAACCAGAGAGGCAGAGTCCTTCAGAAGTGGTGATTTAAACATATGAATAACACCAGTAACAAACAGACAGGGCAAGCGCCATACGACACTGGCTGACAGACTCGTGACAGAGTAACAGCTGGCTAAGCAAATTTGAATTCTGCAGCCCCCAAAATTAGTCAAAATTCCCTGCCAGCACCAAGGGGAAGGGGGGTAAGGGAGGAGCCAGCAGAGACAGCCAGGTGAGGGCCATCCCTCCCTCCATCCAGGACCCCAACCACCCCACATGCCTGAACCAGGTCACGAGCGGTGTGGTGGGGTCTGGCTAGCCCAGGGGCAGGCAGCCTTGGCCACAACCCCTGTACTCCTTGGGCTGGCTGCTCTCTCCTTACACAGATTAATCCCTGCCCCACCCAAACCAACAGCTCCCCTTGTTTCAGCAAGCTCACAGCAGACTATGACAGAAAATTCTCTGGTTAAAACAAAGACTCCCTCACCTTTATCCAGCACTGCAAGCCTCCTTCTTTCTAACACTGACAGCCGTATAACCTGGAACTCCATACGTGATATGAGGAATGGAGAATTCAGTCAAGAACATGAAAAGCAAGCACCTAATATCTCTTCAACTGGTTTTGCTGCTCCAGTTCTGCAGCATCTGCCCCACTTAACCCCTGCTGTGCTACTTAGCGAGGACCCCCTCCCAGCATCGCCTTTGCTAAAGGCTTTTTCTGTGGTGCACCAAGACTGCTAGAGACATTCCAGAGGCATCATTACAGCTAATCTCTGTCCAGACAGATTAAAAAAAAATGATGAAAGAGACCATGGGTGTTGGAATTCAGCCAGCACCGTTAGCTCTGCTTACTACTGGATGTCAGAGCAAGCCTGCACAACATGGCTGTTACACTACAGTCAAAACCAACCACGGATTTTGGAAAGTGGTTTTGCTAAGAAGTACTGCTAAAATTCCTAGACATGAGATATGCAGCCAAAATGCCCCACAGCTTCCAGCAAGCAAGGCGTTATGTGGGCTATTAGGTTGTTATGTGGGATGAGGCCAGCTTCTCTGCTTATTTTCCCCAATAATTGCTCTATGCCTCATCCCGGCAAACACTCTCCCTGATCATCCCTCCCCGAACCCTACAAACACACTGATGCTAACCCCAGATTAAACTCCATTTGTGCAACCTTCAGTAATTGCATTCACTTAAGAGTCATTTAAGGCAGCTGAGAAGCTCATGGGAGCCTTTAATTTATTAAACTCTTCTAGCAGTTGTAGGCAGTGCACCAGTACAGCACAGATCCCCAAAAAGTTTGTCTTAGGTTAAGACCTTTTGAGAACCTGAGGAGGAACACTCTAGTCCCAAAAGAGCTTCAAAGATGCAGAGCGTGTATTTGAAAACTTGTGTCTCAGGAAGATAGGGGAAGCTACCATCTGTTAAAGAAATAGTTCTAGTGATATTTTTAAAAGCCCCTCATTTTTCCACTGGCTTTCAAGAATAATAAAATGGATGAATAAATACTAACAGTCTTTCACAGGAATCTTTGATGAAAACTCCTCTGAGGTAAAAGCTGAACAGATTCTTTTCAAACAGTTCTACACTGAAATCATGTTGCGATACAAATAAAATCCACCCAAGAAAATACCTTCCTCCATAGGAGGATTGGAGTTAAATCAAAGTATTACATGAAATATCTAAAGACTACTGAGAGCTGTGAGATTACGAGGCAATTTTCCAGGAAGGAGGAAAACAACAGTGCCACCGTTGGTTGTGAACACTTACTTCCCAAGCCTGACTGCGTACTCCTTCAGTGCAAACACATTGTCAGCAAATACGATGATTTTATCATTCCGTCGCTCATGAAACTTAATCAGGAACTGGCAGGCTCTGAATTTATTTGGGTTCATGGTGTACAGCAGTATCCGTTTCTTTGTTTTGATGGCTACGTATTCTCTGTAAAATTCAGGTGACATTGGGCACCAAACCTACAATTAGAAAAACATACACACACACACACAGAGTAACCCTCTGTTATTTATTTATGGTATTCCAGTGGGAACTGAGAAGGTACTGGGAGGATGATAATGCCTTATGACTTTCTGTATAGTGCAGATTTTAACACAGTAATTTCTGTACCAAAATGAAAGCTATGGGTTGGTGTAGTCTCCAGTATTGCCAAACTCTGTTTAACCTCATCAATATTCTAGCCTTCCAAAATGCGTTGGCAGTGAGTTTGGAACAAGAGTGGAAGATATTTCCTTTATGTTTCATACTTAATAATTTTACTGAATGCTACTATGTTTTACAGAACAATAATTAACAGTATGAACTATCTGTATAATCTCCCTGTCACAGCAAAGCTTTTTCCATAAAAATTAGTTTTCATCTGAAAGCTAAGAGACACATTTAGTCTTCCTTACAGAACAAATTTACCAATGTTTTTTTTCGTACACCCACAAAGGAGTGACCTTTCTGGAGCCCTCAGCACAGGAAAGATGTGGACCTGTTGGACCGGGTCCAGAGGAGGGCCAGAAAAACGATCAGGGGGCTAGAGTACCTCTGCTATGAAGACAGGCTGAGAGAGCTGGGTTTGTTCAGCCTGGAGAAGGCTCTGGGGAGACCTCATAGCCCCTTCCACTACTTAAAGGGGGCCTACAGGACAGAAGGGGAAGGACTCTTTATCAGGGAGCGTAGAAATAGGTCGAGGAGTAATGGCTTTAAACTAAAAGAGAGAAGATTTAGACTAGATATAATGAAGAAATTTTTTACAATAAGGGTGGTGAAACACTGGCCCAGGTTGCTCAGATCAGTGGTAGATGGCCCATCCCTGGAAATGCTCCAGGTCAGGTTGGACGGGGCTCTGAGCAACCTGATGAAGACATTCCTGCTCATTGCAGGGGGTTTGGACTAGATGACCTTTAAGGGTCCTTTCCAACCTAAACTATTCTATGATTCTTTATTTTAAACAGCTATTGAGTCTACAACTTTCAAAACACTAGGGCTGATGAGAAGTTTTCAATACATTTCCCTAAGCAACTATTTTATTATGTAAATACATATCATAGTATCACACAAGTCTAGGCTTACTGAGATGTTTTGTCTACTGTAGCATGAAAATAGAAGAAATTATGAAGTTTAAAAGTTTATGCCAGTGCAATGACACTAACTATAGTGCGTATCGTTTATAAAACATTAATTCTGCTGTACTTGGTTATTGTCCCACATCCATTGCACTGTACAAATTAACAGAATACTGCAAAGTCCCTTGACTACATTAACAATAAATTTATGCATTGGATAGGCCCCATTGTTATTGTATGCTGTCTATATAAAAGATTTAATATTCTTAAATCAGAAGACAATATTTCAAGGTCAGAATGAGATATGAATACTGAACATTTGATTGTAGTAAAATAATTTATCTACTGCTCAATGCTTCTGACTGCATAGCAAACTGAATACATTCTGATTTGTATTTGCACTCTCTTCTGGATTTGGAAATGAGTAAGATCTACCTCTCACCCCAATGATCTTTTTATTTTAACATTTTGCAACACGCACACACCAAGCCAAAAACTTAGTGTGGCAGCTGGGAAAGCGATTATTTTTGAATTACAAAACTCTAAAAGTGTAATTAAAGAACAGGCTTGTTCTTTTTTTAAACTTCTTTTCACTTTTTTATCTGTGCTGCTTGTTCTCTTTTAGAGCAGTGAAAGAGTAGTACCTGCAATGAGCATGACCTGCTTTATCAGACTGCCCTCTCTTATCACCTGGAAAGAACAGCACTTAAGGAGCAAACCAGTCATCTTTCTTGCTGTGGGGAATAAGCCCAGTCGATTACAGATGCTACTTCTCAACAACATGTCAAGAAAATCCAAACAAATATACAATGCAGTTGTGCATGTATTAGACTTGTCATTTATCAGCCACGGCTTTTTTTTTTTTTTTTGATTCTTTACTTTTGGTAGCCCTATCCAATGTTATTTCAAAACATTGGCTTAAAGAATATAAACTTGCAGAGTTTTCACACCATTCAGAACAAAGGTTGCCCGTGCCTCACTTTTCAATGTCTAAAGGGCAGTTCAGAGACTGAGATGGAATATGCTCCCAGGACAGAATTAACCAAAGTGCCCAAACAGTCAAATTTGAATTTGCAAAATGGTTACTCTCCCTTCAATCTAGTTATTTTCTAGATGCTATTCACTTGTGCTCTATTACTTAAAAATAGTTGTAGGGTTTTCTTCTTCTACAGCCTCCAGTTTGCACAAAGTTTGGCAGGAGAACAGTCGACCTGTACCTGCATCTTTTATTCCAGCACCAGAGCTAGGAAGAATTGCATGAAACTAGCAAGACAGGTTTAAAAAAAACACCCAAACATCCAACAAGAAAAAAA
>JAOXJM010000079.1:16329086-16343942 GCA_026413425.1 Tringa solitaria
TTTTTTTCTTTTGGTCACATAGAAGTACCAGTTAGATGCGCTGCTGTACAAAGAGTTCCAAGTTCTTCCAGCTTTACCGTTAACTCTCAGAACTGCGTGTTCCAGCTTAAACTGTAAAATCCAGAAACTGATTAAAACCCTAATATATAATAAGAACTTAGAACTCTCTGCTGCAAGTACCTACAATATAAAGAAGAATCACAAAGAAGTAACCTTCTTGTCCTTTAGCTGCATGTCTATTTTTCCCTGCACCCTGAGTCAGTCAGCGGTGTCAGAAAAAGTCACACAGTTCCTGACTGACCAAGCATTTGTCTTTTTTTTTTTTTTCCCCTTTAAATAAGGAACAAATATGTACTAAAGTGCTTTATCTACATGAACCACATCAGTACATTATAGAAACAAAAAGTTCTAGTCCTGGTGGGAGCGGGGGAGAGAAGATTCTCATTTTAGATACAAAATTTAGATTGTTTACAATCTAAGTGAAACAAATATTCAAGAGAATATTCTCTCTCTTGTCTTTTTTTTTCTCCTTTTTTTTTGTAAAAAATAAAAATAAAAGTGCAGTCAAATAGAAAATAAATGCAGTAGACGCAAGCTGAGTTGAGGCAGGCTGTTAGTGATAGTGTGCAAACGTGTGTCTTAGCAGTTCATCTGCAAACGGTCGCAGCTTGGCCTCGATAAAAATCCGTTTCAAGAAATCCCGAGCATGGTCGGAGACATGAGGTGGTAGCTGGGGGTTGGTTGGCTGAGTGGCAATTTTAAAGATGGCAGCCATTGCTTCGAACTCTGCCCAGGGGGGCTTCTCAGTGAGCATTTCTACCACTGTACAACCTACGCTCCTGAAACAGAGGCAGAAGTGAAACAGCAGGTTACAACCGAGTCATGCCCTTCCAGGAAAACAAGAAATAGCAGAGAGCGGCCAAAATACCACAGGTAAGTAGCGTCCGCTTCATTCTACAGAGAAACTTCAGCGGAAAACGTGTTTGAAGAATTGCATGTACAGCTCCACGCTTTAGCTCAAAGTTACACAAATCACTGCCTGCATCTTCACTTTGTGACTTCACTGGGCCAAGAGCTAGGACCTCAGTGAAGAGCTAATCAGGTATTTATCCAGGCAATACCAACTGCCTCATGGCCGTGCCACGATTCAGCGCTCGGGATTGAGAGAGACCTCCAGCGCCGCACAAGCCCCGAACCTCAGCTCTTCAGACACCAGCAGGATGTGAATGGCCTCCAAAGCTTTCTTGCTCATTAAGGCCTAATGGAAAGGCAAAGCACCGGGGATGCTCTGAGTCCGCTGAGTTATTGCTACCTCATTAGAAATGCACAAGTTATCACTAAGCAATACTGTGCAAATGTAACATGGCAGCTGAAAAGTTTCAAGTCGTATTTCAGGGGTATCTTCCTCTTCTAGTTGAGGATACTAAAAATATACTTACATTGCCAAACAAAATTTTAAGATACTAAACAATCTTTGTATATAAAGCTTATGTTTAAAGGATTTAAGAAGGCAGAAGGGCATATGTATGGCCAGAAAAACCTCGTTCTGTAAGTCTTGCAAGATCAGCCTCTTCCATTAACAAGCCTTCCAATAAAACGGACTAGAAAAATTTCCCAATTTTCAGGAAGTTTTACCGTTTTTCAAAATGCTTGCAAGAAGTTTTATGGTTAGACAGAGGCACACTTCTTTACACAATAAAGATTTACTGACTGACGTAAGTCAAACTTCAGTACTTTTTTCTTAGTTTTAAACAAGATTTTCTCCATCAAAAACCATGTATTGGCCTTGGAATAAATACTTCAAAGTTGAACAAGTCAACTGCCTGAAATCTATAAGGCTGTTGTATTATTCAAGTATAGCAGAATGATTACCAAGTGATCTGAAGTAACCTAAAACAATTTCCCCAACATCAGAAGTATTGCCATTGGCTGGATGTAACGTGGCTCCTTTTTAAACACAGGAAGCGTTACTGCTCCTGCGTATCTACTGTTGCCTACCCTATTATTCTGTGTGCTCACAGATCACCTACAGTGAAGGGAGTCTAATCACTAAAATCATTGGTGCTTTGGGCTGAAGCTATTTTAGACTATGTCATATTAAATAACGTAACACAAACATTCATTTTTGAAATTCACCTTTCCCTCTTAACTCTTAAATATTTAATAACAACAAACCAAATTATTGTTTTATACCTCCCATTTAAATCTGGCTAATTCATTCTTACGTGCTCATCTTTTCTAGGACCAGCATTTAATTTTCTGCCTTATATCAAAGGCATTTCAGTGATAGATTTTTGTTACAGGACATGACTTAACTGACACTTCAAAGCTTTCCATGTTGCTTTCACCCAGTACCTCTTCAGGATTTACAAAGAGTCTGGAAATCCTAACTTCACATAAGGCCAGTTTCAAAGAATACTCTTATGATCCCTAAATCAATGGGCTGAAGAATTGTCAAATGAAAGATTTCCATATTTCAGTGTTACACTCTCCAAATAGAACTGTCAGTGCTAACTCCTGCCACCTTCTTTGGCTTAAACACCAGAATTAATCTCTCCAACTTCAGACAACAACAGACCCTGTTTATTAAGAGCCTATTCTGACAGAACACCTTTCAGTAGAGAAGTTGGTTTTTTTTTTTAACGTACCAGATATCTGCTTTTCTGCCGTACCCTTCTCCACTAATAACTTCTGGACTCATCCAGTACGGAGTTCCTGTGACAGACTTCATTCCTGTTCCAGAGAGACATATTGTCTGCAGTCGTTTGCTGGCACCAAAGTCACCGAGCTTCACATTGCCTGCTGAGTCTCGCAGAATATTTGCTCCTGGAAGGAAGGGAGGAGAACGTTAAATTTATGAAAGGTCTCTTAACATTTTGGGATGGAAAATGGTAACAAAAGTTTGGATTCAGTGATACAATGCAAGATCAAGTCTAGTATTTTAAGCCAGGGAACTTACTTTCTCTGCTTATTCCTATACTTTATTCCAGTGTTCAGAAAATAATGAACACGCTGGTTTGGATCCTAAGCCTTTTCTGGGAAGTCCCAGACACTCTGTAAAACCTTCCTGACAAAATAAAGAATGTGCCATACAAAGGAAATAAAAAGAAACAGGAAAGAAGCTTCCCCACAACTGGAAATGTCTTCATATTGTATTAAAGCAAAATCTGAAACCGCATTATATTTGTTCAAAACACTTTTCTGCATAAGCATGGACAAATTGACCATGATATCTCCATTTTTTGGAACAAAACACTATTGATACAAAGCAGCAGGAAAACTGTAAAAGTTTTAGGGAATACAACAGTGTTGCATTCATCACACCTATTTTGCACATCACCATCTTCCTACATATTCGTAAATTGCTTATGTAGCATTTGCAAGTCACCTCTATCTATCTGCAAAAAGTAAATATGTCCATTTCCTCAGGTTTCCTGGCAGTAAAATGGAAGAATTCTCAGTCATTTGATCAGGTCACCTCTGCCAGTCATTTCTTGTACCAGTGAAGTGCTGTAATTTTTTCATGTAATTGATAGAAATAAAACTCCGTGAAAATAAACTTTTGAGTCATGATGCTTTCCTCTGCACATCTGTTTCTAATGACACCATCCTTTGATATATTCAAAACTATTAATACTAAAACAAAATCAGAAAGACATTTATCATGATTCTTTTGCAGACAGAGACTACAGAAACATTTTTGGAAGCGTGATGCTTGTTTTTTCTCCCTCTAGTTACACCAGTGACAGAAATAAATGACAGAAAGCCAACTTAATTACATTTTACTGCTTCACACAAGTCTAGAAAAGAATGTGTAGTAAAGAGCACTGAACCGTGCCCAGAACTATCATTACCTTTAATATCTCGATGGACAATCATGTTACTGTGCAAATAGTGAACTCCTTCCAAAATCTGCCGCGTGTATTTACGAGTCACGTTCTCTGTGAGTGCTCCGTATGATTTCAATTGGTCTTTGATGGAACCCTATTGCAAACAGAAAGTATAAAACACTGTAAGGTTTCTAGAATCACGAGGGGGCTAATAATACAGTTGAACTTTAGTGAAATTTATGGCTGAAATGTAGACATTAAAAGTTGCAATAATTTTCTAGATTAACTTAAAAGTACAGATATAATTTTACCTCCAGTGAGGAAAAAAACAAACTTAGACAAAAAAGAGACTGGACAGAGAGCTCATATACTGAAAAGTTAAGTGATTAATTTTAAAACTGCCAAGCAGCTGAATAGTTCCAGTGTGAGGTCCAGAAAAAGGGAACAGTAGTATTTTCACTTAAACACCACTCTCAACTTTTTTGATGGTTAAATGGTGATACTCAACTTGGACAAAACACACGCCTTTTACCCTGGTTAGTTTATACTTGGGGCAAAACAATAGGTTGGCAAAAAAACCCCACCAAATTCTGGAGGATGGTACTTTATGTAAAAATTAAGGAGTAAACAAGTTAAGCAAGGCTTATAATGACATTAAATCAAAAATGCATGGTTTTGTAACTATTTCTGTGTGACCAGGCTTCGTCACACAGAATTACAAACTGCTAAGGTTACTTCTGTGACACAGATTCAACAAGCCCCCCAAAACAAAGTCCAGAACTCACATTAAAAAAATAATAATATCCAAACCAAAACCAAATGAAAACCACAAACAAACAAAGCAAAAAGCTACCACCACCAAAACGCCCCTCCCACTGCTTTTCTTTGGAGTCTCACAGTAGAATACTCTAACTATTCAGAAATACAGAGCCTATGTTTTTATACAAGCACATTTTATTTAGTTCTGCTGACCCCACTTGGTGAGAAAATGAAAATCTACAGTTTTCGGACCTTACAATATTTCCTAACAAAACAGCAGGAGCAGAAGAACAGTTCAGCACGTACCTAAGTGCCACACCGAGCACCAAGCTTATTTTCTCTATGCGCTTAGTCTCACAACCATCTTAGCTACTTTCTGTTTTCCCAAAGTAATTGAGCAGTCGAGATAGTGACTACGTTAACAGCACAAGCTGAAGCACAGCAAAAAGAAACATTAAAATTCAGAAAGATTCAAGAGTTTCCTAATGATAATATTGTCTTTTCAAAGACATTGCCAGGCACTTCTTATGTCAAAAGCAAATGCAAACAACTTTGGTATACACCACTGTAATTCTGAAAACCCAAACAAGCAATGGAGAAGACAGGCTCCTGTCAGCACTTGTCAGTAGCCATCTTTGGCTGCTGTTTTTAACTTGGACACGTCTTTAATATCTGTGTGCGCTTCCGCAAAAGCCATCTACTTGGGTGCTTGTCACTTTCTATAGAAACGATGGTTGAAGTGGACCGGCTCTCTCACTTACCCCAGGCATATATTCCATGAATATAGAGAGTGTTCTTTCTGGAGGATCTCTCAAGAAGCCATAATACTGAACAATTCTTTCATGAAGCAGATTTTTCAGCAACTGAATCTCACATTCAAGTGCATTTACTTCCTAAAAGGAAAAAAACAGACAAGATATACCATGCTTAATCTAGTAATAAAAATGTTTTGAATTTTTTTAAAGCAGGACAGTATGTACATACTGAAGGGTTATGCAAACTAAGTAACACAATACTCTTGTAGCTTATGTAAAGTTGATGCTTTTTCATACAAGAAAATATCCCCATTAAATTGAGGGAAGTAAAATAAAACCATGGCTTTTCTATAAATTGAGTTTGGGTTTATTTTGCTGTTATTTAATTGTTTCTCTTATTTGAAGTTACATCTGTTTCAGAGAACAGCAGATATGACATATGTGTATGAAGCCAGTGATTATGCAAAATGTCACAAGCCTCCAGTTGGGTAAAAAAAAAATAAATATGAAAAATTCTTTAAATCTTTGTAGTGGAACAATTATCATTAATTCTTAACTTTTCCAGGATGACAGACTATACTTTAAAAATGCCTTTAAGGACCACTTAGTATTGTAATAATGAAATACAACTACGAAAAACATTACAACATATGGTGCTCTAGAGCAACCTGACATACTAAAAATTTTGCAAACAGGAAGTCAGATATTTTGAAACTGACTGTACAGTAAGATGCTGGAAAAATACTAACCCGTGAATTCAGACTTGACTGGATTCCAAATTTCACCTTTCATCAGAACTTACTTTTTATCCATTACAGACTATTACTGATACCCTCACACTCCTGAGTTTAGAAGGAAACCAGATATTTTTGACACTTAGAGGAACACATTAGAAAATGCTATGGCAAGTGAGATCACAAAACCGTTGCTACAGGCGAAACTGCAGTATGTTGTATTTAACATTTCCAACATCAGATGTTCTGTTATGATTTAAAGAAGTAGCAACAACCACTACTCTAGAAATCTACAGCTTTTCTGGCTTTTTTCCTTGATCCTACATGACTAGTAGCAGCAGCAGCAACAACAGGTAGCCACTCAATTCTGCAATCATGCTCATACCCACTCTCTCCCCGGCCTTGCTCCCCACAGTGCACAACGCAGTCCTAATGCAGGACAAGTAATAATTCTTCTTCCATCCTGTAAAAAGCAGCAAGGATGGTTTGGGAAAAAAAAAACTGGAAGATTGGTTTATCTCCTCAGGTGTCCAGTATTTAAAGAAGGACAAGTTCGATTTTTAGAGACAGAACAAACTGACAATTAACTTTTGCTCTTCAGAGAGAAATACAGTGAATAACAGTAGCTAGCTCTGATGCCAAAATTTAAAAAAAAAGAAAAAAAAAATCCCCCCAAAAGATAAATAAAACTAAGAATCTCAAACTGTCTCCACAGACAAACAAAATAGCCTTGAGAATTTATTTTCAGGAACACTTAAATTAGTGTAGAATTTTCTGTTTACAAATGGAACTTGTTTTAACTCCTGTAAGTATAAATAATTATCTATTTCAGAGCACGCTTCATAATGGATTGTTTAATTTTAGAGGCTGAAACTGCACCAAATTAAGTTATGTATGTTCACTGCATAAGGGTATGTCTGAAAATTAAAAAATGGAATGTAGCATTAAAACCAGGTATCCAAGCTAACTTTGAAGTATTAACAAAACAACATTCCTAACAAGGACATAAAACCACAACATGTTTTAAAACATCATCCTTGTCAAGTAAAGCAACATTAGCCTAGTCTAGAACACACTGCTTCAGCAGAAGCCCTTTACAAACTCTCTCTCTTTGGTACCACTTACCTTGCTGGTTTCTGGACTATCGGGATCAAACTGAACTTGTTTAACAGCCAGTTCTCTTCCAGTATCAGCGTCGTAACACAGATACACTCTGCCAAATGCACCTTGACCCAGCAGTTTACCAAGCCTCCAGTTAGTTGGAGCTCGTGGTGCTGAAAATATAAGTATGTTTTGGTTTTCAAATGAGCTTGCTATTCAGCTGATTGAGGAAAAACTGGAATACACAGAAAATAATTTTTTAAAAGACTACATTTTTCAACAACAGAGACTGTGTGTCCAAAGCCTCCCCAGATAAGTTACAAAGATCAATGACACTTCCTGTAAAATGGAAAATGTGAACTACATAAATTTATTCACAAAATAATTTGTGGTAGAGGTTGACATAAT
The DNA here is from genome assembly GCA_026413425.1 of Tringa solitaria. NCBI lineage: Eukaryota > Metazoa > Chordata > Aves > Charadriiformes > Scolopacidae > Tringa > Tringa solitaria. The sequence continues at coordinate 16,336,674 of JAOXJM010000079.1, forward strand.
TAAAAGAACTAGCAACAGCTAATCTGAAAAGCAGAAAAAGCATGTTAAACAAGCTTTGTAACATTTTTTTAAAAATTGAGGCATAATTCAAATTGAAGCTACTGAAATCATCACAAAGCGTATTTGCTTCTGAAATACCACCACACATATGAAACAGTACCACTTGAGATCTACAATTTATCAGAAAACTTGACCAACATCTGCAAAAATAAATATTAAATACAACCTACATAACCCTACTCAGGTCCTTAAGAGTCTAACAGATCATCAAAAATATTTTTACAGTGTTTTGCAATCACAGATGCAAATTTCACGTGAAAATCTACATGAAGGTTGGTACCGTAAGCAATGAAAAAACTGACGAGCATACAATCTTTATGTCTTTTTTCCTATTAGAAAAAACCCCCGCATTATTCATTTGCATGTATTTTGATGACACACTTAGTTTTGACATGATACACTAGAAAGGTAAGAGAGTTTTACAGTGGAGTTCACAAAATGCCTGAACTTACAGCGACTGGGTGGGCTGATGTCCATGACTGACAAGGTAGGATTGTCTATGTCACTTCCCCTCCTCCTCATTCGGTTGTCTTCATATTCCGGCGTAAAGACGCTGCTCCCGCTACTGGTGCTCAGCGAGTGATCGGTGGGACTGAAACTAACTGGTGATCGGAAGCTGTTCCCCTGAGTCCTTCTGGCTCTTGGAAAAGTTTTACGACCTTCAATGATATACAAAGAATACTATGTTACACTACAAAAAATACTGCTATGCAACGTGTGTACGCAAATACTTTATGAATTCCACATAATGTAGTTTAAATCTTCCACAGTGTATGATACGATATAACAATCATGAAATTTACTGGTTTAATTTTCTACCTGGAAGGAAACAAACATTCATCACAGATGTACGTAAGGATGAGACTGACATCTTCATCCTGTAAACTAATAAGACCTGAATGCAGAGAAAGACCTACACATGGAATCAACAGGAAGACCACAAAAAATATTAAATAAACAAACGCGTAATTCAGACGGCTACAGCCTTAGACTGAAAAAAAAAGGCACTGATCTTCAAAAAGTTTAATTACAAGCAGATGACTAACACACATCATGTTAATATATTTAGATAACACAGAACATTTTTATGTCAGCACAGCTTGATGAAGTTTCTTCCTACAGAACTCACAGAAATAGCTGAAGGAGCCTCCAGTTCATTAGGTGTTACACTGGAGAAGGAGCTCCCAGGGGACTGAAGGAGGTAAATAAAATAGCTTGGAAAAAGTGGACTCAGATTTACATACTAGTCTGGCCAATTTAAATTCCAAGGAAGACATGCAAAGAAAATAAGCAGTTTTAAAAACCACTGAGAAGATAAGGTGATAAACCAGCCATAACTGGTTTGCTACATGTAGCTAATTCAAATTCTCCATTTCATCGGGACGTTCCCATAAGGTAACTAGTGGAGCGTTGCATGTATCAGCTTACTATGTAGAGTAAGCCCGAGACAGAGTAGTTACCAGGGATTTCTCATCAAAGGGGAGGATAATTTAAGCTGACACCCACAACTGTTCACCTTCGGTCCACTTCCATACACTGTTTTAACTGATGGAACATAATACACTGAAATATTGCAAAGTCAAGTGTGGCTAGAAGTCCATTTAAAGATAAAACTCAAAATTCACAATGATATTATTAAGAAATTAAGACAATGAAATTCAGTAAAGAAGTACAACGTACATACTTAAAGGGAAATCAAATGCAGAAACCACAAAGCGTAAAGTAACTGGTTGGCTAAAAGTTGTGTAGAAAAGAATATAGGAACCATAACAGACCACAGACTGAACAGCAGTCAGCATGGTGCCTACGAAAATAAGTGTCATTCTGGAATCTATTAACAAGACTGTTACATACTGAGCTGTGGTTATATCCTATGTTATACATAAAGTGGCCACAGGAAAAACCTTAGGTAGGGTACTCTACCAAGTTTTGGGCACTAGAAGAATCAAGAAGAGACCAGGAAAAAAACCACAAAAAAACCCGAGACTTGCAAAAATATCTGAGGTAAGGCTTAAGGCTGGAAAGAAAAAAATTAAAGAGATATAACACTGCATCAGACACAACCTGGTTTATGTGGACAGTGACCAGTTTTTCACTGTGTTAAAATGGAGTAATTAGTTACTAGTTTCATTTGCAGGAAAATAATTTATAAGACAAAAAAAGGTAAGCTGTAATATAAACTATTTTTGAAGTTAGTTACGTAAAGGAGTATCTCTTCTCTTAAAGTCAATTTAGAGTTTACTTAAAATTCTGTGTGACAGATCTTTGCCTCTTTAATCTTGCTTTAAAGCAAGGAACTGAAGCTGCCTTGCAATCCTTCAATTTGGTATTTCTGTGATTTCTGTAACAGAATTTCATTTATTGCTGTGCTCATTCCACAGTGCAAATGAAGCCATCTGATCTTTGGAGAAGTTTCTTTTTAACACTTCTCAACCAGTGCTTGACACACCCTCAAGTCAGACAATGCTTCAAGCTGCTCCTCTTTCCTTCCTTTGGAAATTTAACGTGTTTAATTTACATCAATGTTATTACCGTGCAAATCTGTTTTGTGGCCACATCAGCAGGTGCTGTCTTGCATTCCAAGAACTGATTTGACCAGCTAATTGTTAATTCTCAGTTTAAATCGCTGCTCTTCAATTTTACTTACCCTTTTAATCTGAGAAACTGTTCTTAGGAACTCCACTGTATTCAGGGTTTTTTTTAAGCAAAACAAAAAATTACAAACTGACATACCTACTTTGGATAGAAGAGGGTCACAAAGGTCAAAAGATTACACTGGATGACTCATGTGTGGCCGGTCACAAAGACAGAGAACAATTTCAGAGCTGTGCTCATGAGTCATGAATTCTGTAATCCGTAAGCGTACCAGAGGTAAGACTTCTCGGCAGCTCTATCAATCATTAGAAATTTAGCAATTTAGTTTGGGGAATAATTCAATTTTTTGAATTTTCAATTTAAATTTTTTAGAAATTTCAATTTCTTCAATATTTTAATTCATAAAGATTTCACAATCTAAATTTTCTTCTTCACTTTTTAACAAAGAGAAAAATATATTGATAAAGCCGAACTCTTGCAGTATTCACACTTACCATCATTGTAGTCTTGTTGATGATATGAAATATGGTATCTTCGGGGATAAGTACCCCCCTTTCCAAATTTCTCAAATATTGGGATATCATACTCTACTAGAAAATAAAAATATAAATTTCAAAATTTAAAATATGACAAAAACGTATTTAATTAATCAGTTTAGTACTATAAACTTGAACACAGGGGAATGTATCAGTGGATATGCTTCAAGCTGAGCCACCAGAGCAAAAAAAGTTAATAGAATAAAAGCCACAAATCTAACACATCACAAGAACATTCAGACAAAAATTCCAAGGATCAAGAATTCAACAGCTCAAGTGGTTTGTAACCTCTTGCTTAAAAGAATGTCAGAGGACTGCACCATGTCGGATTACTCCAGTTTTAAAAACAGGTTCTAGAGGAATTCTAGGAAACTACAGTTCACCAGACAAACTGGCAGAAACTATTACAGAAAATAAAATGTAAAGATGCATAAATATGAAAAATTGGCAAATGAGTCAACACAGCCTGAATTACTAAAACACATTCAACAGGTCCTCTTTTAAAAATTATTAAAGGAGAAAAGCACTCTTAAGATAAAGGGAGAAGTCCCTCATGCATAAATAATTGGATAGAAGATATATGAAAGATCGGAGTAAATGGTCAACAGTTCCATGGGAATCTGAGCTACAACTCATGCAGTTTAATTATGCATGAATTCTCTGGACAGAACAATGAATAGTGAGGTGACAAAATCATTTGGAGAAATAAAGCCAACAGAAGAATTACAGAAAGCCATTAAGAGTCTACGTGACTGGATGTTAAAATGGCAGATGAAATTCAGTGTAGGCTACCGTAAAAGGACTGTGATAGAGAGTTCTAATAAAGCAGCAGCTGAACTCTCTGTATTGGCTAAGAAGCAAATTAAATGCTATAAATCATTGCAATACACCAAACAAAGTTTTGGTCTACACCATTTCCAAGGATTTAGTAAAACTGGAAAATATTTAGAAGTACAGAGATGATCAAAGATACAAAATTGCTTCCCCGTAAGGAACGCAGGTCTCTATACACTAGAAAAGCAACAGCTCAAAGGGAGACAGAGGCCTATGAAAAAAAATACTAAAAAAAATAAATCACCAAGGGCACACTTCATAAAACACAGTAAGCTACACAACTTCTTGTCACAACATACTGTTGATACTGAAAAAGTTTATAGAAGTTGAAATGCAGACTAGAAAAATTTGTGGAAGGAACAGAAATAATCCATCAAATCACAGAAAAGCATTTTGCATTTGCAGAACCTTTAAGCCATACATGACTAGGAATATATTCTGAGGAAAGAATCTACACACTCCTCTATAGGAGCAGGGTACTGATTTTGGCAGGAGAAAAGACTAGGCCAGACGATGTTTTTTTCTGACTCTATATACCATTCTGGTTTTGTTAAACATCAAATCATGAGAATAAAGATTGAATATGGAATTAATGATTGTTGTCGATCCCTTTGTTAAAGTACCAGAGTATTCCAGAGGAAAAAAAGAGGAAAAAAATGTTGCAAGATCATCTTATCAGAAAAGTAATTGTAATAAACAAACACAACTAAACTAGATTAAGATTACCAAAGGCAAACTAAATTCTGACATTTCCAATGATTTTGATATTTATCACTGCCACCTAAATGCTTCCTAGACATAGTGTTATTTTTGTTCAGAAGTGGTGCAATCTATTAAGCACTCTAGAATCCTTAAAAACATACCATCACACAGCTATCTGGATAAAGCTTCATAAACAAAATAAAAAGAAGCCTTAAGGTACATAATAGACAAAAACCACAAAACACCCCAGATTCACTGGAAGCTTAATTATTCTTCAACAGCAAAATTCTATAGTGAGGCATGTCCATGAGAGAGACCTCAAAGCACTTTCAATGTTACCCGTTGCACTTTGTGTCCTGAACCAAGCATAACAATTTGGATTCAAGCCAGAGTATTATATGAAGACAACATTAGTAGTGATGATTAATTTATAGGCACAGCACACAGTTCTCCTTCATCCTTTCTCTTTGCACTGCTTTCAATTACAGAAGTCATGAGCACTTCAAAGTGATCCTCATTTCACATAGGAGAAAATGAAGGCTCCATGTACTGGTTGTGGCTGGGATAGAGTTAATTTTCTTCATAATAGCTCCTATGGTGCTATGTTTTGGATTTGTGACCAAACCAGTGTTGATAACATAGGGATGTTTTAGGTATTGCTGAACAGTGTTTACACTTCATCAAGACTTTTTTTGTTTCTCACACTGCCCCACCAGCGAGTAGGCTGGGGATGCAGAAGTTGGGAAGGGACAGAGCTGGGACAGCTGACCCCAAGCGTATCCCATACCATAAGAGGTTGTGCTCAGCAATAAAAGCTGGAAGAAAGGAGGAGGAAGGCAGGATGTTCGGAATTACAGCATTGGTCTTCACCACACCTAATGGTTATTTGGGAAGTCCTGCTTTCCTGGAAATGGCTAAACCTTTGCCTGCTGATAGGAAGTACTGAACAAATTCCTTACTTTGCTTTGCTTGCATGTGCAGCTTTTGCTTTACCTATTAAACTGTCTTTAGCTCAGCTCCCGAGTTTTCTCACTTTCACCATTCTGGTTCTCTCCCCCATCCCACTGCGGGGGAGTGAGCAAGCAGCTGTGTGGCGCTTAGCTGCCTGCTGGAGTTAAACCACAACACTCCAACATTAAATAAATTAACCAAGGTTATGTGCCAACTTAGATGGTTGTTACAGCCCAGTTTAACAAACTGTTGTGTGCCCCTATCCACTGCATCATCTTTTTTCAGAGAAGCAGATGTGTTATACTACACAGACTATCAATGGTGTTACACACAATAATCTAGAAGAAAACATTTGGAAGACCTTATATTTCATTCTTACTGTGTGCATTTGGATTGGATTTTGTTGGTTTGCTTTCTCCTACCACATTAAGTTTGTGTCATACAACACCTCTTCATGTGAACTTCCCTTCTAAGCCCTATTATTTACAAGAGAAGGAGTATTGCTAGTATGTCCAGCAGTTTTGCCTACCTGAGAATTCCTGATGATTATCTGGATAGCTCTGTGCTCTTGGCATCCGAGATCTGGGATAGTTGTCTCTGGAAGTGTAAAACCATATAGCATCTAAAAACTGCTATTAAACTTGTACTTAAATGTTTCATCTGTCTCACAGTTCTTTATGACTGATGAAAATTTCTTGCTATACAAGCTGCTGCTCCTGTTATGTGCAACCATATTTTGAAAATCAAATCTAATAGTTATCAATAAGAATTCAAGATCAGCAACAATGGAAAAGCTTACTTATTGAGCTTATGTAGTAAGAAAGCAACAGACTCCATTAATGAGCAATGATATTAGTAAAAACATGAATTATCACAAGTAAAGCCACAAAGGAACACTGTTATGTTTAACACCTTTATGGCTAAACACAAAAGTTAATAGACTGGCAAAATATCTTACACAGCCTACAAAACTCTTGAGGAAATTTAACCAAAGAAATGCAGAACCTTTTAAGGTCTCAAAATATTTCCCCTTCTCTCCATGAAAGTCACAGGATTAAGAGAGTAATTTTATTGAGTTATAGAATGAAGAATTTTTTGGTTCTTATACGACCACGTTGTTTCTTACCTATAGTTGGTATGTAACTCCCAGCCACCAAAAGGAATGGATGGGATTGCCAGTCAGAGCAACCGATTACAGAATATTTCCATAAACATACCAAAACAATGTCCTCCTTTTACTGGTAAGAATTTCTCTAATGGGAAACAGAAGCTAAATGGAGACACAAAACCTACATCTTTGTAGGAAATATTTGAATAAAAAAAAAAAAAAAAAGGAAAACAAACTTAAAAACAAGCCAAAGAAGTTTTGAAGAAACATTATGAGTCAAATTAAGATTGCTTTGTTTCCTCTTCTTCCACTCAACCCTACCCCACAAAAACCTAAAAATTTGGCAGTTTGGTAGAATTTCTGTCCTATGCAGCTACATTAACCACTCTGTGTGTATAACCTAATCACAGTCCAACCACAAAATACTTTTTCTGTCTATTGTTTTCTTGCTTGTGAAATTTAACTCAAAAATTTGTTAGACCA
>JAOXJM010000079.1:16349105-16400594 GCA_026413425.1 Tringa solitaria
ATGTATTGTGAACAAATGTTGACACATTAAGATTAAAGAAATATGGGAATCCTAAACTGAATATGGAAATGTATTGCCACATAAGTAAATGGACTTTTCAGTAACTAATTCCTGTATCTGAAAATAAAGGAGAGAACTAACTTCAACTTTTTAGGATACCCGTCAGTTACCTCAAGCTACACAGATTTATTTACCTGTGATTTTTTTTTTGGGTTAAATATATATAGTACAGAAAATTAAATCACCTTTGACTTAAAATTCAAAATCCACTCCCCTAAGTGCAAACTCGTTGTAGAGTCATTGATGAGTAAGATAAATTGAAACAGTTGAGAGCAAGATCTTCATGAAGAGAATATCACAAAATAAAAGTTTTACAATTAAAGCTATTGGAATATGTAGCTTACCTATTACAGACAGTCGCCTTTTTCTGTCTGTCACACCAAACACTGTATTATCTAAATCTTCCAGTGAAGGCAGGGGTTCCACGTTATTTCCACTGGGTGACTGAAAATGCAAACATATTACAAACTGCAGTTATTACTTTATACTTCTGACAATGAAAATATTTCACAAAGTTTATAGGCCTTGTGCAGCACATTCCTTTTTTCAAGCAGTTGAAAAGAAGTTCGCCAATTTATATCAAAATTCATTCATTTTAGTAGCTCAGTATTTAAAAAAAATGTTCCAATATGTACTAGTATACAAATCCTATCAATATCATGGCCATAATCCATTAGATAATAACAAAATAACTCAGTATTTAGCCTATAGTCCACTGCTACTGTTTGTTACAACAAACATTTAACTTGTCACAAAGGAGTGTCACCAACATACTCTTAAAGAGCAGTTTCAAATAACTACAGTTACTTAAATTCTGTGTGCTTCTCAAATTTGAATGACATCATCATCCAGTTAGGGAATGTTTTGCTACCACTGTAGGGAAGGCAAAGACAGAGGAACAGGATCCAGGAAAAAGTCAATATGAAAAGCTAACAGATGCTTAAAGTGAACTGAAGAAGCAACCAGTAATATTTTCAACTGGAAAACTGTCATCTGTAAGAAAAGATACAAATTATACTTCAATACGAAAAATGAGGAAAAAGACATTTAGCATGTAAACTCATACCTGTGTATTTCCATGTATTACAAGCAATATCTTGAGACTCTTCATATGAACACTACGGTCAAGCAGTTCAATAGCTTTGTCCAGGTCATCCTGTGTGGTTAATGGAATTACAAGCTACAAAAAGGGAAGAAAAAAAAAATGAAAAAAAAGATGTCGTAAACAGAACTCAAATACAGAGAAACAAATAGGTGATGCTATCTTTCCTTTCATTCCAAACAACTTGAAAATAAAATTTATTAAATGATGCCTCAAGTTAGCACCCAAATGTCTGAAGTTCAACCTTCAACTCTTCCTTCAAATGCCTTCAATAGGTACAACATTGGTGGAACAAGTCTTGACGATGAGGGAAGAACCATTTTGCATATGTACATCTTAAGACCCTATAAGTTTCAGAGAAACATGCATAACAGTGTCCATGTATTTGCCAGCACCTAAATTAATGCAAGTCTATCAGATAAATAAAAGTAAGTGCTATGTTGTAAAGCATAAAGCACGTTTTTGTATTGCACAATATTACACCTGTATTTGTTTGAAGTTGCATCACTAACAGAACTTCTCCATTGAAAAACAGAATTTGTTAACTAAGTGTATCAGGTATGATGGGATCCACACGGATCAACTAGTCCTAGGATTCTAGTCCTCACTAGACTCTTACTTGAATCTAAATAATTGGAATTAACTTGGCATAAATGTATCTTTAGAACAGAAAATGTCATGCCATTAAAGTGCACTTGAGATCTGAGTTCTACAACAATTAAAATTGGGTTTATGTTTCAGGAGTGTAAATTACACCTTCTGCTTGTAACAAAAGAAAAATGCAGATTTTTAAAAATCTCTTCTACTTGTAAATAGTCTTGGTCAGTGATGCCCACATACAACATCAGTTGAAATACACTACTCTTATACAAAAAGAAATGGGAAAGAGAGAGGAAGGTCTGATAACAAATAAGCATACTCTTCATTTTAAGCTGCCATTTTAATGCTACTGACAGGTTATTACTATCACAGGTGACAGGATGATTTGCCAACTAGTGCAGAAGTTGGCAAGAAGAAAACCTGCTCAAATGCCTAAAAATCTATCGGAGGAAGGAGCTGAGGCTAAAGCATCATGAATGGCCATTTCTCCTGACCTTTCTAATCTCTAAAAGCTGCCTGTTGGAATTTTTCATTTTGAGGATGAGTTTCGTGGAAGCGCCTGGTAAGTTGGGAGTAAGAAACAGCAATTCCAGGCATTTTCTTCTGCAAAGATGCAGATTAGATACAGCAATGACATTGTGCATAACCAAGCACATGAATCTGCGCACTTGGCTGACTGAAGGCAAAAACCAGAAGTAACTCCTAAGAATGGATCCTGCATCTGTAAATATATTTCCTATTAATAATTCCGTCTCCTTCTAAAGGAAAGCTGGAAGTAATATTTATCAGGCTTGACAGCACTACCACTGTTCCCAAGAAATCTTTGTGATCCAGACACTTAAAGAGGAGCAAGAGTTAAGCCTAGTTCTCTAAACTAAACATAACTAAACTAAACATAACAGTATTCTAGCAACTACCTAATGAGATTAATCCTTAAAGAAAGTGTACAAGAAAGGATAAATGTTATTCCAAATTTACAAACGTGACAAAGTTCAAAGAGGTAAAGACTTTTCCAATATCACGCAATAGAACTGTGGCAGAGCAGGAAGACAATTTATCCATTCCCAATCAAGTCTAAGACATAATTCTTTAAGATATGACTCTCACCATAAAACATTTCATGCATCTCTTGCCTATCCTAATTTAGACAAGCCTTGCATATTTGAGCACACATTAGAAATCTGAGGTTTTGTCAGAGTAAATTTTGTTACAAAAGCAGATTTCAGCCTTAAAATAATCAATGTACAAGTCACTGAGAATTTAGAAGACACAGAAAATTACCTCATTATTGCTGTAATGTAAATCCATAGTCTGTCCAAAAGCAACTTTAGCTTTAGCTGCAAGATCTTCAAGTTTAACAGGCCTTGGTAACTGCAGGATCCTGAAACACAATTTAAGTTATAAAGAACTTTTATCCATTACATCTGAAAATCTGGCAACTCATTACTTAAGAATGATCTTAGAATTAAATTTATTACTAAAAAGACCATAAGAGGCTATGCTTTATTCACTGTTGCCTATATTTTGAGTCATTAGAAAAACAGAGAAAAGCAGTGAAAAAGTTGTAAGGGATAATCATGCATAAAATTAGATCTCATTATGACTATTTTACTTGCTTGCATATGGCTTCTTTCTTAACTTAAACCTTTGCATGCCTACATTATGAAGGCAAATTCTTAGAAACTGCTAAAATTTTCTGCTTCAGAAAACCAAGACAATGGAGTACCACAGGCTGATAAGTGTAAGCATCAGAAAGGAATTACTCCTACAATCCCCATTTCTTTGGAAATCCAAAAGCAAAGGGTAACTGTCCCTTTTATCAGTGTTTCAGTTGGTGCACTGCTTAGAGAATAATATTTCTCACTGAAATGAAGCTAGAAGCCAGGCCACTTCCAATTAAAAATTATTTTGAAAAATAAAATTTTAAAGAAAAATCCCCAATTCTCACTGTAATTAACGATCTAGCAAGCCTGGAACTCTGCCCGTTGCACTGCACACTCCTAGGTACAGAGTGTCACATTCACTGCTGAAAGGAACTCTGGAATCACTTCTCTTTTCCGCTTCCCTTTTTAAAAATTAGTGAGAAAGCCATTGCACAATTTATTTTTCTTGCATAAATTCATTATTTTGTGTTCAAATCTACATGCTCAGGCAACAAAAGTATTGCAACTCATGCTGAGCAACGAGCCTGGGCTGCCCTGTACCCCAGTCCAAAACAGAGCTAGGCCCATCCGTATAAAAGCTTGGGAAAGGTATCTTTCTACACACTTACTTTATACTTGTGTTCATACTGAATTGATTAACTTAGTCCACTGTGAAAGTGAATTAAGATAAACTGCAAAAATGCACTGTCTGTGAGTAAACAGCTCTCTGTTTTAAATTCACGCTTTCCCTTATTTCACAAGAAAATGCTAGGTCCTCAATTTTCAGAGCTTCTGCAGAGACTTATTTCTTCCAAATTACTTATAGCACTCAACCATTACTGATGCACTGCTACATAGAATGTGCAAAAAAGTGACGGAATTATGCTGAAAAATGTTAATACCTACGAAACTTACTGCTATTTTATTACCCGTGACAAGAGCAGGCACAGGCCGTATCTCGCACGGACACACACTGATCTACTGCACATCGCACTGCCCAGAAGTAGCACAGGTTTCATTCTGAAGCAATCTTTACTTAAGGAATTTACCATTTCTATCGACAAATAGCATGAGCAGGATGTTATTTATTAATAAACTTTCCTATTACAGTTCTCAGATTGGCTCCTTCAAAGTATAATCCAATATTGAGGTTTAAGATCTAGGCTTCTTCCTCTGGGTATCACAGCAACAATATATTATCATAGATTTATTAAGTACATGATGCAGCAAAAAAAATTCTTTGCTGGTCTACTCATATTTGAGATCTATGCTAAAGATCTAAGTAATTGTTCTAGGCTACAAACATCTATCTGAAGTGTAAATAAATGAAAGATATTCCATGGGACATAGCTATGGTAAGATACTACTTAGAGCACACATTTTAATTAATTCTCCTTAAATTGTGTTCATATAAAAATTAAATTGAAGATCAGATAGTTCAGATATCTGAAACACTTTGAACAGTTTATTTGAAACTTCATGATAGGAGCCCAATAAAATTCTATAAATAATTAAAAATCAAGATTGTTTCTTGTGTTCCCATCTTACCTTTTTTCACCTCGATGTTCAAATTTGACTCTAACATCATTCTGTAAAAAAAGAGATAAAGGAACCACTATTAGTATGTTACTACCTCCTTTAATGAGGCCATGACATCCCATTCAATAATCCTACACCAGAATTAAAATCCTTTAACAGTCCATATTCATTTTCTGTTAACCAAGCACGTTAACATGCTACTTCTGCTGAGGTATCTGATAGAGGCTTAAAGCCTTTATATATAAATAAATAAATAAAAAATATTCTGAATTACAATAAATGCTTCTTTAAGTAAACACATCATTTTTCTATCAATATATTTTAATATTATAACAGATTCATAATTTCTAATTCAGTGTAGAACTGATTATCAAAGAATTCTTTATCAGGAGCAGGCAGGTAGATTTAGCTTCAGGCTTAAGAAACATATCTTGTTTCATAAGCATTACTATAGAAACCCACACATGTAATTAAGTCAGCATTCATGCAATCAATTTCCCAATACCAAAGATACCAGTAAATATTTGCAGTTACATGGAAATAAAATTGTTTTGCAAAATCGTAAGTTTAGGAATCAAATTGTATCAGCAAGAAAAAAAAAACCTGCATTCAAACACAAAGATTATATCCAAATAACAATGTTGTAGCTTCCAAAAACTTACTTGATTCACAAGTGATTAATTTCAAGATTCACAAATTTAAACAGAATGAAGACCATGTAATTCTGTTTAAATCACCACTACTATATTTAAATTCAGAAATGGGTCAACTATTTTTCTTTTAACTTTCTAAATATGTATTATATGATCCAAAATTATTTGAATAGATGTACTTTACTACAATGCCTAAAGTCACAGCTCAGAAGCAAGTCATACTACACCAGCAAAGCACCATCATGTTATACACTGAACTCTTACAGCTTTTAAAGCACAGAATGAAAAAGATGTAACCCTTGGTTTCTGATAGTTTAAAAGTCGAAAACATTCTAAAACTTTGACCTTTAACAGGTTAAAACAAGACTGTACAAACTGAAGTTTCATTAAATATTGGACTGTCAATTAAGGATCCAATCAAATATACATACAGTTAACTCAATAGGGCTATTACAACAATTGAGACAAAAATCTACATCCTCTCCTCTCCTAATCTCTCCATACAGTTGATAGGTTTGAACTGCTAAGCATTCACTAGTTTTCCATCTGTGTTCAGTATCTACAGAAAAAAAATACAGCTGAGAAGAACTCACATTTCCAGCATATGAACAAACAAGAAAATTAAGGCCAAAGCTCCAGGAGTATGTTTCTGCTGCTGTACTGACATCCTTTAGAATGATACAGCTTACAACCAGACAATCTAATATACCTATAAAATTCATTCTAAATAAGAGATACTGGCACACTTTGATATTTTAAAATTGTCTAGTACCAATCAAATGATAATAATAAAAAATATCAATCTACATACAGTGTCAAAATACCCCTCTAATCTTCAATTTATCACAATTGGAGTCATTTAACCATACACTATGTTCTGGTTTAAAATGCCACCATTTCATTTTGCCGATAATTTAAGAACATGAACAAAGAAAATGGCAGCACATGTGGGAGACTAATAGCTCATTCTGGTATGCTCACTGGTCTGGCAAGAAAAATAATTATAGAAGTCACAGCAGGACATCCCGTGTTCAATAGGTTAGTAAGAATATTAAAGATTACCTGTTTTTTAGGTGAGGATGACTTTGGTTTTCCTGTTTCTTGCTGGGGCAATACAGGACGACTGGCCTTATGAAGCACAGCCAAATCCTGCATGATTGAATTCAAAGCTTGCTGCTCATCTGCTCAGAGAAAAAGACCAGATAAGAGGAGTGTAAATGACTGCTACATTTGAAGCGCGTTACTGTCTCATTTCACAAATAGGCAAGCATTACTCTAAAATCTAAAAGTCCATATTACATTTCAATACATAATTGCCAAATTAAAAAAGCATTACTGCCATGCTGCAAACGTTTTTATTTTATTATCGTTAACAGTGCTTAAGGAAATAAACAGCTTAATCAGTAAACACACTTAAATGGCAGGTCTGAAAAACTCAAGTCATAACAGAGATTGACAACTCTGCAGAACTGCAGTAAGTTAAGAGAAGGGCAGGAAAAAAAGAAAAGGTTTATCTCCTCTGTTTCAAATCATGTTCATGGATGAGGTGTTAATTAGAAATCATATATCTGTGCCCAATTCGTAAAATAAAGAAAAACAAGTACTTTTGAATCATTTTCCTCTGTCCTGAACAGCTAAGGTCATGCACAGAGGAAGCACACACAGACTCCCAGAGGAACACATCCACTGTTTGAGCATCCGCTGATGACCCACAATGTAATTTAAAACAACAAACAAAAAAAACCCCAAAACAAACAAACAAACCAACCCACAAAAAACCCCCCACAACAACAAAGAAACCCACAACCACAAAACAGCACAGAACTTTTCCAGGATTGCAAATGTAGGGTTTTTTAGGGCTTACAGGAATCATTAACAAGAAGAAACAGAAGCACTGAACACAGGGACAACTTAGGGGCAGGAGCTTAGATTTTAAATTCACAGGAAATTCTAAATCCCGATGATTTGCTGCAGCTGTGATGGCCTGAGACCACACTAGACAAGGTTTGCCCTGAAACTGGGATGCTCCTTTAGACAGGAAAGCACTTAAAAGTCAAAAAACCCATAAATCCATCACTAATGGAAATTTATTTGTCACTAATATTTTGTATTAATTCCTTGCCACAGCAACAGTACTATACTCAAAACGCATCTAGAACACAAGATAACAAAATTTATCTACCAATCTGCCTTCATGCTACTTCACAATGGATACGTTTGTTCAAGAACTCATTGCTAAGTGCTGAGATTTACAAAGGACAATATTTTTCAAACATGGATCTGAGAAAAACTCAGCATTAAAATCAGCAAGCAAGCATTCCAGGTATTCAGCAATGATGAGAATCCGTTCACACTCTATTCAAATATAACCAAATATATTTGTCGTGTCGGGAAGTTGTGGGATTTCAGTGCTCTAATTTAACAGATTCTTAATAGATCAGAAAGCTGATCTGAAAATGAGTAACTTTGATCATCACTCATAACTGTCATTATTCGTAACTCTACTAAGATATGCAAATCTATAAAAGCAAGTTTTACTAGCAATATTTAATGGCAGAACTGAAGGCATTCTTGCAGCTCAGTTATTCCTGTCTCACACTAAAAGACACTTCAAAACTTGCTGCAATTAAAAAATTTAACTATTTTATTTTGTTATAGCCTCTTCTAGTGCTCAGCAATTCAAAAAAAAATTTTAAAAAATGTTCTTTTAGCAGTTGCTTGGTGGAGGTTTAATTCCCAGTGGTCACTAGTAAGCACATTTGAAACAAAGGAAACCAAAGCATGAAGGTAAAGCATCTAGAGTTTACTGAATATCCAATACGACTCAATGGTCATTTCGCTCACACAAAACATTGGAGAATATCAAAAAACTAGAGTGCTGTATTCCTACATTCAGCTGCTTTATTATTTAGCATGAGGTTAGGAAAAAAATAAAGTAACAATAAAAAATAAAAAAAAGCAATAAAAAACAATGTGTGTGTTTTGGTTGGTTGCTTTGTTGGGATTTTTTTCTGAGAGTGAGCATCAGTAAGTGATAACAGTAACAACACGCTCAACTCATTCAAAAGGACATACAAATTGAAAAATCAACCTCAACTTTGAAGTAACACAAATGTGCTAAAAATTTAGAAAAACACAGACTACCTATACAGTCCTGGCTTTGCACTGCAATGACACAGAACAATATGATAAGAGTCATATAGATATAGACTTTGTGAGGTCTTTTTTCATCAATAGCCATTACCATTTAAACCACAGTAAATATTGCTCAGTACCCTAATACCTTGAATCTCAATTTCCTATGCTTCAATTTCTAAATTGCCACGTAGTGAGGGAAAAGAGTCATATTCCAATGAAAAAAAAAAAAAACAAAAAACAAAACAAACAAACAGAAGTATTTTGAATATTAGCAAAGCAGCCGAAGACTGCCTTTCATGTAGACATTACATTTACACAACCAAAGCACACATTTCCTAGGAATAGTATTACATTAATGTTTTTGTGCTTCAACAGAAATGAAAAGTATTCAAATTAAATTTTTATATACATTACACACAAGACTTACCCATAATTGCACTGAGCCTGAAAACTTGAACTTCAGGGAAATGGTTGCTTCATTAGCATTATTTTATTTCCTAAAACACAAAACCAAAAATGCAGAATTATTATTCAAGTCGTCAACGCCACATAAAACAGTCAACTCTTCATTGTTTATGGGTAGTTTTTCTAATATTCTACATATCAAATACTCATATAAACTACAAATGAGATTGCATATGTAGATATGACGTGGAGAAAACTGATATTGTCCCCAAAGCACTACTGGGCTCTGAGCAACATACACAGACTTTCAGAAGACACAAGGCCTGAACTAAATATTCTTCCAGATTTAGCTGATTTTAGTCTCTATCTACACTCCCAAATGATGATTAGTAGCTTAATTAGCCATAACACTCTGCTACAAGGGATACCCACTACTCCAGATTATTACGAACTGATTCTTTTTCTACAGGTTCCCATAGCTGGTGTTTAAAGTTCTCTGTTCAGAACTGCATATATATGGTTCATATATATAAATACATATGAAACTCACAGCACAAATCAAGAGGCACCAACACCTATTGATTATATAAATTAGAAAGCTTCAATTAGTAGGATTTTTTTCATCATAATTCAACAGTATTACACAGATAGTCCAACTCCCCTGAAAGCAAATGCCCCTGGAAGACAGCAGGTGCTAATTTTTAATATACAAATACAAGTTATCTAGAAAAGCAGAAACACAGGGGGCACATTTCTGAACAAACCCTGTCATCACAATATCTCAAACATTGGCCAATTTTAAAAAACAACAGGTAAGGACCAATTAAAATAATCTATGAGATGCTATTATGGAGCTTAACAGCAAAAAACTAAAGACATGTCCCTAAACAGACAATGAGATTTGTTGCAATACAGGCTACCACAGGAAGAGTTCAGAGTTTTTAATGCAAGATCACAGAAGAAAACTCTCTAATTTCTTAAGCAGTCACTGAGACCAAGTACGAAGAGACTATTCCCTCCTCCCTTTTCCTGGCTGCAGGGGACCATCCATCCTTCTGAAGTCAGAGCTGAAAGATCTACCCTACTCTGACATAACAGATGAATTCCCTGGAA
This sequence comes from Tringa solitaria, assembly GCA_026413425.1. Lineage (NCBI taxonomy): Eukaryota > Metazoa > Chordata > Aves > Charadriiformes > Scolopacidae > Tringa > Tringa solitaria. The sequence goes on from JAOXJM010000079.1 coordinate 16,359,359, forward strand.
GTTCATTCAAGGAACTACAGCAATAGACTATGAACCCCCCCCCCCCCCCCCCTTCTTACACAGAATTTGTTTTCTCATGGCTTAGCTCCTTGCCATTGTCAAATGACCCCGGATGCCAGCACAGAGCCACCTGTGGGAGCACGGGGCTGAGAAGAGAGGGGAGGTGAGCCAGCTCTTTCAGCACCAGCCAGTCAGGCTTTTTTTTGCTTGAGTATTCTGCCAATTTTCTAGCTAATGACTAATTAATTACAATTTCCCAAAGAATTTCTGAGCATCTTCAGTTAGGCATCTAAAAGTTTCTGGCACTGTGTCTCTTTCTTACTCATCTCATAAAACCAGCCTTTTTAAGTAATGCTCATTTCACCAGTGGAACTAGAAAGCTTCACGTATTTCTGGCATATTTTTCAGAAAGAAATTTGGACTTGAAAACCACCTCAAAGGTCTCTGCTGTATACTGCCTTTTACCTACATAGCAGATGACTCATCTACCATTGTCTATTTCAAGCTCTGTAATACTCAAGAAGATATCAGGCTTTTAAAGAAGATCCAGAGGTCCCCCTCTGCAATCAGAAAACAGTTGAGAGAGCACATTAGAAGTAAAATAAAGCTGAAAATATGATTCAAGTGTATCCAGAGGTACAAGTCCAAGTCTGTGGACAGTCTCAGTCAGTCCCTGAAATAGTTTCCAAGTGTTGTGGGAAAAAAACCTCCTGTCTAATGCTTTGTAAAGTATTAAAGCCCGCAGAAGTGTGAGAAGTATATCTGGCCTCAGCTGCCCACAGTCTCAAGAGACACCCCCAACTTTTACTACTAACATGATCTCCAAACTCTTGATGCCATCACAGCAAGAGACAGACAAATCTGTTTCAAAAAAATTAAAGAAGAAAAAGCTTCTGTGTCTCCATAACAGAAAGGGAAAAACATGAAGATACAAAATTAAGGGTTTTCTACTAATCTTTAGAGAGGAAAAAAGGGGGTGAATTATCATTTATTTGCAGAATAAGAGTAGCCAAGATGACTCAAATTAAGGACAGAATCTTTTGGCCTTGCTCTCACACAAAATGCCAGGATATCTGGCTTACTTGGTGAAGTGGGTTTACTTTTATAGCCTTAAATATCACAACTGGTTTTGTCCATACCTGATTCTTTGCATCTTTTGCATGTCTAAGAGTCAAAAAACAAAACAGAACGTATATTCAATTATTTCCTAAGCTACAATTTTTGTATGAGCAATAGTCTTCAGGGATCTTCCAAAGCATTTCACTGAAGTGCTTATAAAACATTTTTTTTTAAATTCTCTATTTGATCCAACTGCCTTAAAATGAGAGCTGGTGTAATTTTCATGAAAGGTTTGATTTAATTAGCTGTCTTAATACATTAAACTAAAAATGTGTTTTATGATTTTGGATTAAGTACTTCTGCAATACTTCCTTATAAGCATTTCTAAGAAACACAAAAATCCCATTTTAAATCTTCTGCCACACTTCAAGAAAACAAGAGCAAGTCATATCTCCAAACAAAAATACCCCAGATGTTCTTCCTCAGCCTCGCTGAAATAATCAAATTTGGGAGCTTGAAGGATTTGAGCTACAGGGCTCATATAGGGCAGGAAGCTGAAGAAGAAACACCTTAGGAAACATCTTCTACAAGGTCCTCCAACTACCGGAATTCATTCTTTAGTATTAATTTGTGGCATCTCTCATTAGAAGAGCATAAGCTAATGAGTACGCATCCATTTCTTTTCCTTTCCACTTCTTTTTTCTTCAAAGAAAAAAAACACCTAGAAAAATTAAACTTCTTTGAATAACTTAAGGACTTCTCACTTTATCATCCTTTTAAACCATAATTCTTTCTGAACAAGTATAAAATATAATTAATTGCCAACTAAACATCTTAATCTTTTTGTTAGCATTTAGCATCACTTCAAAAATAAGTGAACAACATTAAAATTTCAATTAAAAAGGTGACCTAGATCAAACTCTATGAAGACTTCACCTTTGTGACTTGAAAAAACACTTCTGTTTTTAACTGCTCATTTTCACAATGGACTATAACAACAGGGTGGTGGTGGGGAAAGAGTAAAAACAAGCTGACAAAAATCAACATTTTTTAAAGAAAAAAGCATGCGTTCAGTAGAAATGGAAAAAACATACCCTAGTCCATGGTTACAAAGTAGCATTAGCAAAACGCACACACACAGAGAGCAGGTGACAATCCAGGACAGAAAGGAAGTGAAAGAGAGAAATCTGGAACTCCGAGAAAGATTGAGAAGAAGCAAAGGCAGCAAAACACAACAGCAGATGCAAAGGTAGAATAAGATTATGTCAAGGTCTTGCAGAGAAACACAAGCAGCTTGAATTTGAATGTAATTAAAGAAAGGATGACAGAAGGTGAATTTCAAAAAGGTGATGATGTGATAAGAGTAGCAAACAAAGAAGAATATCCTAGCAACAGCATTTTGGATATAAGGGCGGAGAGATGCTGATTCATATTCATGGTTCGTTTCCCGTCAGCCACCTTCCACAGAGCCTGGAAGTCTTGCAGGATCTGACAAAGCCACTGAAGGAAGAAAACATCCAGGTGATTCTTCAAAATTGTTTTCAGGTTTCTCACAGCAAATGAGACAAAGCCTAAGGGCAAATAAGTCATGTGGACGATAATCTAGCTGTTCTGTGCTAATTGTCCATATGCATACACTTTTCCTATAAAAAACGCAACAGGGTTAAGCTGCCTCTTGGTTACTGAGAAACAAAAGTACACAAACACCGGCACACATATTACACCATCTCTCCTGACTTGGTCACATTCAAAAACTTGCAGGCTAGAAAAAAAAAAAAAGCTTGACCCTCCGACGTTAGAGTAAGAAAGGTAGCAAATGCTGTATGGGCTGAATATTTATTGAGCTAGAAAGGGCGTTTTAGTTCTGCGGAATATGGAGATACGTAGTGTGCATAAATGAAATGGCTTCTACAGCATCCAACTTCGTAACAGAAGTAGAATTTATAAATAGTAAAATTAGCTATGGCTACAACGAGAGCCATAAACTAATCACATGAGAACAGTAAAGGTAGTATATAAGCACTTAAGAACATAAGCCAGCTTTCATGCTGCCTCCTATGTTAGAAAACAAGAAAAAAAATACAGTGAAGCAAGCAATCCATTTTAGCCTGATTTTGTAAGGAATTCAGATTTACACAGTAATGCTTTACCTACATAGAAAGGTGCCTTGCACCTTTGGAGACCAAGCCTGTTCTAATAGCAGGGCAGAAACCTCAAGGATATCAATTCCCTACAAATTTTCACTAAAATAAGTCAGTCCAAGGACACATAGTTACTTGCACCAAAGCAAAATGACACAGTGTGAACTTGAAAGAAGGAAGATGCACTGTAAGTACTTGCAATCGCAGGCAAAGATGAAATTGCAGATTATACTGTATTAGGCATAAGCACATTAAACCAAAATGACAAGAAATCAAGATTTGCTTAGCATTGCTATTCAGAGACATACTTGTCTATAAACAAACAGATGATACAAACAGCCAGCTAATTATTAAGAGTGTGTGTTCACAGGTAAGTTTTCAGATGGAGCATGGATAATCAGAACATAAAGTAACATTATAAAAATTTGTTTCATGACAAGAAGAATGAGCCAGATAAAAGGGTTTTACCACCGAAACACTGCTTTTAAATGATCAAATGCTTGGTCTCACCAACTAACTCTTATGAATCCCAGTAAGCAAGGCTAACAAAACCTCAAGTGATCACCTAGTCAAATACACCTACTTAACCTTTAACCAAAATAATGTGCAGCACTGCTCGTCATTGCTTTTTTTTTTAATTTAAAATCAAATAAAAATAGAGTCTGGGAACTAGAGAGCAAATAGTAGTACCTAAATCTGAACTTCTATAGAAGAATTTTTCATAGCTCAAAGCAATTGTTGGCACAAATGATGGGAACTTACATAGTGTGGCAAGCAGAGAAGAAAATTCTGATACTTAAAAGAAAGTAACTCCAGAGAAATGAGAGTAAAGGAGGGGATTTTATATGGACATACACACAAATGAACACTGGACAAAACCCCCACACTTTTCAAAGAACGTGAAAGCAGCAGCAGTAACACAAAATCATGAAGAATACAAAAAAGAGAAGGAAAGAGCAGTAACAAGAATAATATTTAAGCAGGTAACAGAAAGGTCTGTTAATAATTGAAGCCTAACAACAACACGTTAGACGTTAGTTCAGTTTCAGAAAAATTCAGATGTTTAACATATACCTAATGGTATAACATGTATTATTAACATATGATAATACATATGAAAAGGTGTTCACAAGGTAGAAAAGGGAGAGAAAAATTAATACAAATCAAAAGTTGATGATATATTGATAAGATAACACTTGGAAAACAAACCAAAACAAAATAGGACTCAGTGGGTCAAATTCAGAACGTTGTAAATTAAGTTTAACTAGTGAATAATAGAAATATTTGTCTTGTAACGGCACCACAGAATCTTTTAAAATTAACAGATATTGGAGGGGAATGAATGGTTATAAGTTTCTTGGAAAAAAGCTGTTATAACATTTGATCCCAGTCTTCTTTGTACACCTCAAGGAACCTTAAGGTCTGAAATCTGGGAAGGAGGGATCTTGCCTATCAACAGCATGCCAGTACAGTAAGGACGTGAGCTACAGAGTATTAATACTCTCCTCCTTAGTTCTTCCTCAGCCGTGTGCCCCCTTCTATTCTAAAGCACTTTCTTCCCCCTCTAATTTATCCCAATAGTGAGATTACTTGCAAGGGACAGGATACACTGAGAGGGTCCACCTAGGTCTGCTGTGCCAGGAAAGACTGGCAAAACAGCAGAACCCATCAGGCTCTTCCAGATGATGCCCCAGAGCAAGGGAAAGACACCATCTAGAGCAGCATCTCTTACAACCAGGGCAGTAATTCAGGACTGACTCCCTGCCCTGGACTCACACACTATGAGACAGAAAACCTATTCCCCTCTATTTTTCCCCTTACTACTTGCTTTTCCATGGTCACCTTCATTCAACAGTTCTATCCTGAACAGCCAAACTAAACCCTTCCACCAGGAGAATGGCAGTTCGACAGAGTAAGGAACATAAACACAGCAAACAGTCCTTTGCAGAAAAGAGCATTTCTGGTTCATTTCCTGCAAAAGTACTTGGGTTTATTTTTCAAAATATTTTAAGTCTTGTTGTGATTGTATGAAGCTTAGTCAGTATACTTTTAAACTTTGCCCTGAATTTCTCACTCTCTTGTAATTAAACCAGTTTATTCAGAACCCCAAGCTACTTTAACCTATTTTAGAGAGACCAAGCAACTTTAAGCACATAGTACCATGAGCCAGCTACCTCTATCAGCATAAAGGGCTTCATAAAACAGTAGCACCCAACTCATTCAAAGTTAACAGACTATTTTTTTTAAATACAAATACATTAAGGGAAAAAAAAAGCCCTCAGATATGTACTTTACTGAATTCAGATGGTGAAATAGCAAGTGGTGATAAAAAACAGGAAGAAAGAGCCAGCATCCATTTTTTGTTCTGGTTTTGAAAAAAAATCAAGAGGATGTATCCAAACCACAGTGTAGTGTTACTGGAATAGAAATTTCACCATCCACAACAACAGAGAGACACAACGCACTATTTGTAATATACTTCAGATCAGATAGTTTAAATTAAAGATCCAGAGACTTGTGAGAGTCTAAGACTCTTCACAAAATTAGTAGTTCAGTATTCTGGACCATCTTGCAATTCTTGTAAATACCTGAAAAAAAAGAAGATCCTAGTGGATTGTAAATATTGTATATATAATTGAGAAGGATTAAGGAAAGGGTTGAAGAGCTGCTGATTATCTAACTCCATATAAATTCAAAGTAAAATAATATAATAGCTTGGTTTCTACCATGGAATTAAAAAGCAAAAACACAGTAAATGCCATGATTTCAAAGATTATTATTACTGCCAAGAAATATATGGCTTCTTGAAATGATTGCAGATTAGTTAACAGAACTAACTACAGCAATTATCCTACTTAGGTTTTTCCAACATATTTGGCTAAATATCACATGACATTTTAATTATTTGTTTTAAAGTCTCAGTTAACTAACAGGAAACTCAGCTGATGGACTAAAATAAATTATTTTGAGATTCATATTCCTATTTAGCAGAAGACATCAATGAACATGATTCCTACTGCAAGCCCCTACAGACCAGCAATGATCAGGTAGGCACAAAGAGATATACAAATAATGGCTTAAGCAAATGACCTGAATCATGTTTAAAAGCAGTCACAGTTGAACAAAATGTATTTAAATACAGTTAAATACTTAAATACATGTAATAATTTACTGTGATTTTTTTCCCCATTTAATATTAATTTTTATTGTGTTTAATAATTGTTTTAAGAGACGAGCTGCATTTATGGTGCTAAAACCAACAGGGCTGCTTTTTGAACTTTTATCCTCCCTGCAACTGGGAGGGCACCACCCATAATTAGAAGCTGTATTTTATGTAAATCTAAATACTGTGGTTTATTGTGTTTATTGAATAATGGTTTTGCATTTAATGCATTTTGACATAAAGACAATAATTTAAGAAACTGGAAAAAAGTTGCAGCTGGAAGACTGGACAGTCTTAGCAAGAGACAATTCAGAAGACTTATTAAATCACAATGTATAATTACCTAACAGAAGTGCAATACAAAATTAAAGAGAGGCAATGCAATCCTTGTGTACTGTATAAAAATGCAGTATATGCAGAAGCCATCTTGCTTCTGTACACAACCTACAGATACACTGTTTAGTGCAGAATATCAGAGAGACTGCAGACAGCAAGTGTGGGATGGCTGAAGCATCAGTACCTTTTTGTTGCTCTTAGAGATGTATCAGGTATCTCTACAATGTACAGACTTGAAATTTCTTAAACTGAAGACTTAAAATCTTCCTGGCAAGCCAAAAAAGTTAATTTATGTCTAATTTAGCACACAAAACCACGCAGACTTACCTCATCTGTACAGCTACAGATATGATTTGGCATTTGTTTATTTTCTGAAAAGAATGGTTACTAGCTGTACTCCTTCCAGAGCTCAATTTAAAAAAAAACAAACCAGACTTGCATAAAATACAACTTCTAATTATGGATGGTGCCCTCCCAGTTACAGGGAGGATAAAACCTCAAAAAGCAGTGCTGTCAGTGCTAACACCATAAATGCAGCTCATCTCTGAAAGTACTCTGAGACACAGACTTCAGAATGAACTGAAGGATCCACCATGCCCAGGGACTAACATAAAACTTCATCCTACTCAGATTAAATCTTTAGTTTCTACTGTTCTATAAACTCTAATTTGACATATTCATGTAAGCTTAACAGCTTGATGAACAATGATCTTGACTTGAAAAAGTTAAAATGTGCTGGAAGGTTTGAGAATATAAGGACACGGGTTTTAATGATTTTTCTCATAAAAATGCAAAGTAGGAGATAATTTAGTTCAAGATGAGTTTATAGCAAAATTATGCTGTTGAGATAAATATCTTAACACTTACAGCAATATTCACAAAGAGTAACTGTAGTCTAGGAAAGCTAATCTCACTACACTTCCTTTACAGTTGATAGGCAGAGATAAGCATATTTAGAGAGTTTCAAGGCACTTAAATGTAAGTTTCCTGCCTTGAATGAACCTCTTCTTTCCAAATGCCATCAAGAGCCTCTACTGGCTAACCCTTCATAAACCCACTCCACTTCAAGTACACAAAGGAGATAAGACTGTAATTGGCCTCAAACAGAAAAGCATCTACTTTCCTCAACAAGACCTCTTTCTTCACCTAATTCAAGTTTTAGAGAACTTCTCCATTTCCTGTATCTGCTGTTGCCTCAGCAGCAGCCAAAGCACCCCCTCTGACAGCTCATTTCTCGACCTAACTGAACAATGACTATGCTGATACATCAAGCAAATCTGCCTCCAAAGTTGTGATACTTTCTTAAGACCTGTTCCTGATTTCAAGGGAAAAAAAAACCTATTATGAAACAAACATATGCATTTTCAATTGAGGAAGGGTCACAACAGCTGAAACTTGAGGGCAGATGCCACAATGACACCTTGCAAAATATTTCAGTGTTGCCAATTTGGCAACAGAACATACTGACGAGAAATCGACTGCTCATACTCGTCTTATCCAAGACCAGATTTTCTCACAGAAGTATGTTAAAAAGTAATAGACACAGTTCACTGGGCTACAAATAACTGCATCACTGCCTCCAAATCACTCTGGTGTCTTGGAAATCTATCACCACCATCATGGTGGAAAGTCTTAGAGCATCACAACATTAAGAACAACAAATTCCTTACCATAAGCTAAGCTATATGTTACATAAATGGCTTAATATTATTCACATCATAAAAACATTTAAGACTTATTTAGTAGATTCAGATAACATTACAGTGCCCGCAAATACACTGAGTAAAATACTCCTGGGATGTTTTTAACTTTTTTGTGTCTGAATGTGCATGCTATAATCTATGAACATTATGCTTTAAGCAAAAACGTGAGACAAAAAGCAGGCTTCCAGCAGAAACTGAGTATTGTAAACAAACGGAGTATTTTGATAAAACATATGAGAACAATTGCACAGAAATTGTCAGTCAGATTTTGCTTTTGAGAGCATCCAGAAGAAAGCACATCCTTAAACTTCAGTAACCAGTTCTGTCCTTTTCAGCTTATCTTCCAGTTCTGTAACCATAATGGGTTGAAAGACATTTATTTCAGGAAATAAACCAGAGAAATAAACCCATTCTCCATTTCTACAGATAGTTTTAATATCTATCTTCAGGGGCTAGAACTGAGAAACTTTGTGTTTCTTCATTACAACCATCACATTTAACATCAGCTTCCATGCAGAGCAAAACTCACTGATTTCACAGTTCCAGCTGTTTCAGTCATGACTGCAAATCACACTACTATAATTACAAATCAAATACCAAAAAACCTGAACGCAACAATACATACGAAACCTTTTTGATTAACATGACCTACCTGGTAACTTGCTGTGACACCAGCAAGGACAGAATCTAATTCTCTAAGGACATTTTAACGTCTTCATTGTGAAGACATCTCAGTCTCATCTGCTGTACATCTTCCAAATTTCACAACAAATCAAGGAAGAACCCTCAGTGAACAGCCTTCGTTACATACTTACTCATCCCTCAAAGCACAGTTCTTCCTGTACGCTACATAAGGCAGTGATACAACGAGGAAATCCAGAGTATGGTAATAAAACTATGATTTTTCTGAACTTCTGCTAGCAAGCTTTTCTACCACATTAACAGACCATCTCCTAGAGCTTCTGCCTAAAATGCCTTTCCTGGTTCACACTCCAGTCTTCCTACTTCAACACCCCATTTGCTTTCTCTCCATCGTAACTCTCAGACATTTCTTCCATTATTCTTATCACCAATAATAAGAACATAAAACGCAAAAGAATTTCATAGTACACTAATGCAGAATATTTAAGTAAGATAAAACATTCATAAGCCATACAGATTTCCAACACAGCACAGAAAAAACACTCTTGAATCAATCTCCAAGATTAAAACATTTAACAACGACAAAAACAAAGCACAATAAATTTGAAAATGGAGCCACAGGTATGGACAGACTCAGACCTCTCACGCTTGGAACTGCACAAACAGAGGGACCAATAATACCACTGAGAGGACACACAAGTGTGGACTTAACATACATTAATGTAAACCATGGGAACCTTGCATACATGCATAGGTAGCACATACTATGCAAAATACAAAGATTTTTTTATCACATTTGTAATACGACTGCGCATCATTTTTGTAGACTGCAGGTCTCACTGAGCAGGTCTAAGTGGATGAACTTCTAAGTTTTTATCCATTCAATTTTATCCATATCCACTCAGTAGGCAATGTTTTTAAACTAGATGACCCACATAGGCCAACACATTAACATATTGCTAAGCTACCAAGTATACAAGCTCTTTTTCACTTTGTGCTTTGGTAATAATATTTTGCTTTCTGTGAACCAGAAAAAAAATAAAAATCAACTCAATGCCTCATCTTAACATTTAAATCAAAATGTAACAATAAAAACCTACCTTTGTAGCACACCCCTTAGCAGCAGGTACCAAATCATTACAATGACACCTACGATGCTACATAAATATACATTTTCCTCAAGTGATAAAAATGTAAGAACCCTAATAAGTACCGTTAATAATGTAAGTTAACCACAGACTCAAAAATTGGGAGTATATACCAGCAGAAGGATTACTAGGTACATGCCCACATAGCATCTATAAGATTACAGTTCCACTGCTGAGGTTACATTTCTGCCAAGGGGGCACTCCTGGTTGTCTACAGATACCGCTGCTTTCCAGCTGAACCTCAATGACAAGCAGGAGTTCTACAGCAAACAGATGATCCAGCTGAAAAAGATTTATTTTACATTTTAATTAACCATCAGCCCATCTAACTGATCTCACACTTCTACAGCACTGATATCACCACAAAGAAAGCAGCAAGAATTTACGCTGGAACCACTCTTTTTGGCTACTGCACAGATTCGGATCTTTTCAAAAGATCTTTTAAAAGATGGCATGTGTAATTCCAGGGAACTACAAACAGTTAAGTGTGACCTATAACAAATAAACTAGAAATAACGGACATACAGAGAATTATGATAGAGCAGGGAAGAGTAGATACAGCCGTTCCAATACATTCTACATTATCCAAGAAACAGGAACAAGGCGAAAAGTTTTCCAACGCTACTATCCCTATCAATATTATGTTACTGGGGAGAGCAAGCAAAGGGCTGCCTGCAGCAGAGGAGGTGGTCTTTATCAGACGAGGGGACCAGATGACAGCCAGCACGAATGAATGGAAGTGATGCAAGCTGGGGGCCAGAGGGACAGAAGCAGTTCTAAGTTTGCACATAACAAACCAATGGGCTTTGTGCTCAATACTGGCAGCACTCCGAAATTAAAGCCATTGTGAGGAATTACTATGAAAAATATCAGTACAAAACCAGATCATTCTCTACCCATCTTGAATATCATTAGCAGTCCCGGGGCCTTCAGCTCCAGAGGAGGATGTAGCAGAGAGCAGTAGTTTCAGAGAAGAGCAAAAGGTACAATTGAAGGCACAGAATGTGTTCTAATGGGGAAAACAAATGGGGAAGTTAGGACTCTCTGGTTTCAGAAATATTCAAATGGAAGGAGAAAGTCATAAAGTGTTACAAAATCATATGAGGAACAGAGATGGATTGTTATATTGGACAGAAATGGATTGCTCACTCTCTTCCAAAAGAAACGTGGCACCAGAAGAAAGCAGTACAACAGCTAAGTTGTACTTAAAAAAAAAAAAAAAAAAAAGAAAAAGGTAGATTTAACATAACAAATAGAATACCTGTAGAATTTCTTACCAAAGGATATTTTGATGACAGACTTCTAGCTGCAAGCAAAAAACAGGACTGGCCAAGTCTGAGGGTAAAAATTGAAAGGTTGCTAGCTACACAAAAACCACATCAGATTTAGAATAAACCTTTACTGAAACCAGTTAGTGGTTTAAAGAATATTCAAGCTAAGTATTATAGATGCTTACCCTGTTGTCACTCTTCCTTAAGCATTCACTCAGGCTCACCATTGGAAGAAGAATACAGAATTACCTTTTGTCTGATTTCATTACAGATCAAGATTTACCTAAAACTTGTCAGCCACTTCACCAGTGATGTTTAAATTTTGAGTCTCTTATTTGGTGACATGGCATGACAGTGCCAATATCACAGACACAGGGCCTTAATAGATAGTCTCTAGAGGAACTTGCTGCAGCAGCTTAAAAAGTCACTCATTACACTGAAGTTACTGCACTGTTACCAGCAGTGCAAGGAACACTTTTCTAACTACTACTTTATGCCCATTCAGTTATCATCAAGCTATTATGGAAAAAACAAAAGAATGCTTGAAGGTTTGAGGGTTTGCCTCTCCAATTGATTTTTATTTAAAAAAAAATTAAAAATCTCATGTTGGAGTTACAATAATTGCGGCACTGCTAAAAATAAAAATAGAGTGACAAAACAACAATTAAATACAGGTTGATTTTTACCAATTAGTTTTCAGCAATTGGATTCAAAGAAATATTTAGGGTGACAATTCTCATGTTCTTCAATAGAATGTCTTATTTTCTTTGGATTTTCTTTAGAAATTGAATTACTGCTTGTGTCAATATTTTAATTCTATTTTCCTTTTTTTTTTTTTATTAAAACAGCTTGATCCAGATGTTTTTTAATTTTCAAATCTGTGTTCGAAGATGAGACTATAGTTCCCATTGTTATTGTCTTGGTAAGATGGCATTTAAACTGTTGGCATTTACAGAACTCATCTAAATTATTTTAGAATAATTTTGAGGATAGGTAAGAGGTAATCAACACTGACTACTGGAATACTTCTTACTGCAAGAAACTAAAAGCCACCTTTAACAATCATTATTGGTGTCTGCTTTGTTTCTGTGGAAGCAGCAATACTGGAAGAATCACACAATTTGTTCCATCTGTGATCTAGCCTCAAAAATTATGGATAAAATCATTTACATAAGTCAGATAAAATGGAGTAAAGCCAGGGAACATGTTGAACACATCTGTTTCATAGCTGGTTCTGCAATTCTTCCAATAAAGCATGCCCACAGGATAAAAATATCTTCTATGTCATCGGACTGTATGACATCTTAAAACGACAAAAGCCTCGTTCAGGTACAGTTACACTGACAGAAGTTTATCTTAGCAATACAACTTACTTCAAAGACAGCACATGTATAAAAGAGACCAGTAAAGACACATTTTTGCCAATAGAAGCTGTACGTAACCCTAGGAGAACCTGTTCTCAACCAAGTTTCCTGTTGTAGAGCAGGCTTACGTTCAAAAGCCACAGGGATTGCATGTGGTGGGAAATAGATGTGGAAGAGCAGAAACTGCACACTTTCCCGCAGAATAACGTACCGAACAGTGATCCTGTTGAATGTAGAGATGCTAATATTAGAAAGCTAAGCTCAAATAAAGACTGAATTAAATACAGTATAAGGTTCTATTCTTCAGAAAGATAACTCAAATTCACATAGATGAAGTGTTACCTGACTTAAATAATAATACAAGCTCCTGTGTTAACAAATGCAGGAGCCGAGAACCTGATGTTGTTTGGAGAAAACCCAAAACCAAAACAAAAGCCAACCATACGTGGGTGCGCACACACCCTAGGATGACATTTTAATAAGGCTGTCATGTTACCTCTGCTGCAACTTTTAAAGTTAATTATTCTGTTTCTGGAAGAATTTGGGGAACTCTGAAAAAGATATAGACAAATCAGAGTCCTGTGAGAGTTAGCAACAACAGCAGAAATCCTGAGAAAACATGACCTGTGAAGAAAAGGCCTGTTTCCCCAGTTTAGCAAAGAGAAGTCTGAAATAAAAGGAAATAGAGCAACAGTCTTCGCATGCGCCAAGGGTTGGTGCAAAGAGTACAGAAATCATTATCCAGCATGAGTAATAATAGTTGGACAAGAACTAACTGGCTGAACTAGCACCAAGACAGAGACTTTAGTTAAATATTAAGAAAAGCCTCCTAACTATAATGATAGTTATGTACTAGCTATAAATAGACCAGCGAAGAGGTGTGGTATTCCCCTCTTTTGAGGTTTTTAAGAACAGATCAGACAAATGTCTGTCACATAATTTCAGTGTATTTGCTTCCACCTCTGAGTAGGGATTGATCTCATGAAATCCCTTTCCTTCTTACACACCTATAATTTCTTAATTTGTCAAAATGAGAACCATTTATCAGTGTCATCGTACCTGAGCTTCCAAAGTACAGTCTTTGCAGCATCAACACCTGAAATATTTGTATTTTATCACATTGCTGTTGTCAAGCTGTTAGTGTAGGTAGCACAAAACATCCAAGGCACACAAAAGTGGCATCTTTTACAACTGCAGATAATCCACTGAAGTGGACAAATGACTGAATAGAAATAAAGGAAAAAATAACAAAGGACTCAAAGAAAAAAAGGCTGAAAACAAAGCTAGAGCAAAGAAAAACCTTTGTCCTAAAGAAAATTATTTCCCTCTCATGTGAAAAACTAAGTTGCAGTTTGCTGGTATAATTTCAGAAATATGCAACAATTTGAGATATAGAAGTAAACATAAATAAAAGACTTTGCAAATGAACAGGAAAAAGTCACGTCTCTACAAGCCTCCCTACACTACCAATTCCCAACTCTCAGTTTTTAAAGCACACTGCAGATACCCCTGCTTTGGCCTTGCTCAAGTAAGTCCAACTTCAAATGACCTCATTAAGCTGGGCTCTAAACTATGCCATATGTGCATTTGTGGGTCAAGTGTCTCTAGAGCAGCGGTTCCCACAGATGGAAATCAGTGCAATATCCTAAAACACAGCTCCATTTTTCCTTCACTCATTGTCACCAAACCTTCTGCAGCTTCTCAAAAAATGCACTTAAGGTGAATATATTAAGAAACATCTCAGAAAAAAACCTGCAAACAAGCATGTTTTGTCTACGAAATTAGGTTAACGGAGCCATAAGCTGCATCTGTCGCTATCACTGTTACTACTATATCAAGATCTCATGCTAAGATCCAGAAGTGAGAATCACGACTAACACACTGCATTCTGAACATGTTCCCACTGCTCAATTATATGTTTGCAATGTTATTTTGCAAGATATGTGCAATTATAGCATGCGTGATCTATGTTGACCTATTCCTTAGTACAAGAAAATACCAGGAAAATAGCAAATGCAGTTTATTCTTTAATTTTTTTTTTCTTCTCTCCCACAGAAAAATGAGCGTGCTTAATAGAATTAACTGATTTTTTTAAAAATATTTTTTTCATTTAATACTGTGTCAGCTCTACTTCAGAATTTTAAAAGTTTAAATTTAGAAATCAAGCTTTCAGGACAGCAAACTTAATTGTTTGCTAATTAGATAAACCTAGGTAGAGTCACTAGTCAATATATATATCTACATTAGCTTGTCATACATCTGAAAATAAGCTCTGCAAAAGTAACAAGATGTACTGAATTACATTGATCAGTGACATTTTCATCATTCATTTATTTTTCTCCAAATAGTAACGTAAACAGAGCATAACGTTAACAACAAAGATCTAAAAATAAATTATTAGAAAACACATTTGAATGTGTGCCTCTTGGTAGATCAGAACACCTTTGGCTGTGTGTTTGGTGGCAGACAGGAAATCAATCAAGGAAATCACTCTATTATTATTCTCAGGTTGCCTTTTAGAAGCAAATATTTTCAGTTCAGAGAATGCTCAGCTAGAGACCTACTGAACAATCTGTCACAAAAATAAATTACACGTTATTCATTATTTTGGACTTATTTTGCTGATGTAAAAAGTCAGCCTGCAGTAAAGGTAATATAGATGAAAGGCAAAAAACAGAACTTAAGATTGCTAATATTCAAAGCCTTTTTCAAGAAGTTCTCCGTAAATACTTAATAACAATGACATGGTTTTAAAAAACAGCATTTTAGAAAATTGTAAGAAAAAAAAGTAAAAGCTACAAACACGAATTAAATTTACAGCATGGCCAACTTTCTTGCTTTCTCCAGAATAAAACTGTATCTTTATAATAAAACAGTAAGTCTTCTGCATTTAGCCTCAATCGGCTTTAGATTCCACAAGTCTGTGCATTGACTAGATCTCCTAAGAGCCACAGCAAAGAACCACTAGCAGGTCTGTGACCAATTTGAAAGGCTATTTATTTTTACCATAAATTATCTAGTTTTATCAACTTAAAGCCAAAAAATAAAAATCCAACCAAGAAAACCCCACAAGAGCTTCCCTACCATGATATTAAACAGTAAGATAATACTCTTATTATACTACATTAATAAAGTCTACCTGTCGCAGATATCTGCTTACTCACATACACTATAAACACTCTCGAGATTACCAAATGCCACAGCTACCTTAGAAGTTTCCCCTGACAGTTTAGAAATCTCAGCAAGCCAAGACAAGCAATTCAGAACCATCTGTTTTCCTCACCGTAGTCTTCCATTAGTGTCAGGTAAACCACTGACACAGTTCCTCAAGACAAACCGTACACAGATTTTTCTCCAGCAATGAGTCAATTTGACAAGTGTTACCTTGCTATTCTGCTTTATCAAAATGCAATAAAACCTCAGAAAAAAAAATCAAATTAATTACATGCAGCCTCATTATCTGAATCAATATTCGGGTTCAATACATTTCAGTGTCAATCGTGACGGAACACAAAGTGTAAAGAAAACAGGAATTATAGCAAGTTCTCATTTTTCAATATATTTCTGAGGAAGGCAGTTATTTTAAAAGCCACTGTAAGCAAAGGCATACACAAAAGTAGAATTTCCTTATAGAGTATTTCTGTTATTTTCAAATGACAGTGAAGGGTTTAGTCATAGGGTAGGAAAAAAAAACCTTAAACAACCAAGAAAATTCTTCTAAGGTTTTTCAGTGTAGCCTAAGTACTAATTCATCAGTATAGCCTAAGTACTAATTCATCAGTGTAGCCTAAGTACTAATTCATGGCTGTCCATTCCCTTAAAACTATCCATAAGAGAATTTCACAGTAAAGAGCAGTTTCTAGGGTATTCTGCTAATAAGTGCTATGCCACAAGAGAATCCAAGATGCTGTGCAAGACAAGCATGTAGACGTTCATTCTGCACATACGACGTCTTTGCCATATACATAGCGACACATTTCTGAAGGCCTCTTACAATCTGCAACGTGCTGCATTGTTTAAAGAAATGTTATAGCTGAGAAACACCTTCTGCATGGAGCAGAAATCCTCCTCATTTCAAGACATGCTTCTATTATCTCTTACCACCCTTTTAAAGGACACTTCACGACACAATACAGCTTAGAAGTGCTCAGCTTATTTAATGCTATGATCTTCAGTAATTCCACAGCCAAAAACTAAAACCAGATTTATGGAGCAAGAAAGGAAGCCAGGAAAAACAACAACAACAAGAAAAAATCCAAAATATAACCTAAACCAAACCTCGTGGGTGCTGCAATACACCTCAAAAGCATTAAGGGAAAAAAAAATAATAACGCTCAGTTTTTCCCTCCGACAAAAAATACCTGGCAGAATCTGACCTACATACCCAATTCCCTGCTACCACTGCAGAGCGTTTTCAAGACAAGAGGACGACGGCATCGGTAGGCAACCGGGGGGAGCTTTACGGTGACATCTAGATATTTGCAGAGCTCGGAAAATCCTGATGATTCTGCGGTTGTAACGTCAATAACTAACACCTATGCCCGCCACCCCCCCCAGCACCTCAAATACCCACACCGCCGCGTCCCTCCACCCGCAAGAAGGACGCTGCCCCCGCGGCCCCCAGCCCGGCCGCCTCCTGGATGCCGAAGCTGCCCCGCGCCTCCCCCGCACCGGCGAGGCCCCCCTCCAAGGCGCACCGACAAACCCTCCCCGCCAAACACACGGGCATCCGGGACACCGAGGGCCGCCCCCCGCCCGGCCGTTCCCACAGCCCGCCGTCCCCCTCCCCCCCCCCCGCCCGGCCTTGCCCACAGCCGTCCGTCCCCGTCCCCCCCCACCGCCACTCACCCCCCGCCGGCACCGACCTGTGTCACAGCGGAGGCCGGGCGGCCGCCGGGGACCCCCGGCGCTGCCCGGCGGCGGGCGCAGGCCCGGCTGGGCAGGCGGCGCGGAGGGAGCGGCCAGGTTTCCTGAGAGGAGCCCACCCCCCCAGAGGAGGGGGGGGTGGGGAGGAAGGGGCCCGGGGCCTGCCCGCGCCGGGGCACGGCGGGGAGGGTGACAGGAGGCACGGAGACCGGCGCGGAGGCGGGCCCGGCGGGAGGGGAGCGAGGAAGGTGCCCCCGGAGCGCTGGCGCCGCGGCGGGGCCGGGCCGGGGTAGGGGTGTGGGGGGGGAATCCCCTCAGGCGTGAGGCGCCGGCGGCCGCCGCCGCTTCTGCTGCCAACCGAAAGCTCCGCCTCCCGCTCCGCCGAAACTCGTGACGTCGGACGCGCCGCCGGCAGCAGCGGGAGGCGGGGGAGGGAGCGCGGGACGTCACCGCCGGCCGGCGTCACTACGGCCCGCCTCTGCGCACGCGCGGGAAGGGGAGGCGGGGGAGGGAAGCCCGCAGCGAGGGGCTGCGGCGGCGCATGCGCAGGCGGGGGGGGCTGCTGCTCGCCGGCGGCTCCTTGGCCATGTGGCCGGCGGCTCGGAGCCCGTGAGACAATTGGGTATTTTGTGTAAAGCCTGGACAAACCCTCAAAATCCAGCCTAAGCGAGGGCTTGGGGGGGTGGGTGTAGTTTGGCCGCTCTAAACAAACCTGGGAAAAGCTACTTGAGCGGAAGTTCAGGACTCCTCGTTATCACGAGAAGGTATAATTACGCTGGTGAGCTCTCTCAATTAGCCCACTCTCCAGAGGGATGAGAGCCCAAGCAGCGTACCCTGGTGAGTGAAATTCCAGGGGAACCACGTACGGAAGTTTTTAAAAAACTCTGCACGTCAAGGCCCACAGCCTGAGGGTTCTGAGGTCTTCCACCGAAACAGGCTGCAGAAATTGATAAAACGATCAGCATGGAAAGAAGACAAGATTGGATGGGAGAGGCCAGTGCTAAAGGAGGAGCGGGTGATGAAGCACATCCAAGAAAGGCACGAGGCTCTGAATAACACGGATAGGTAAGAACTCCAGAGCCAACACGCAGGAGATGTAGCTGTCCCCTCAAAGCTAAGACACTTTGTTCTACAGTTGGCAAAATTATCAGCCGTGTTTGTGAGACACTTGTCATGACCGAGAGTCTTTAACCAGAAAGTTAAAAAGGTGACCTTTTCTGCTAAATGCTAGGGAAAGAGCCAAGAAAAACGCTGACGTTGTGTGATGGTCCTGCACCACCAGGCGAGATCAATGAGGCACAGCTGCTTACACAGCTTTGGAAACACATCCAGGGCTTCCCTTGCCGTAACGTGCCAGTTCATGGCCGTTTGTCAGGTTCGCAAAGGGATTTCGCTGATGGAGGACGGCTTAGTGAACGGCAGGTTCTGAAGTCTGAGTTCCTTCACTACAGGAGGAGCAAGCAAGGGTTGAAGAAAATCATCCCACCCGTGTTCCTCTGCCCAAAGCCCGCACGGCGCTGAGCGCCCTCCCTGCCCCACCAGCACCCTCCCAAGAGTGCTTTGTGGAGGACACGTCCATCCCGACAGGCATCAGCGCCACTGTGCCAGAAGCCCTTAAAAGAGAGCATCTTCACCAGCAGGAGCAGGATAAACACATAAATATTGACTTTGAGATAAAAAAAAAATAAAATATCCACCGACACCAGGGACCAGCACTTAACGACACTGGCTCACCCTGAGCTCAAATCCAGGGGCACAGTTCTGACATCAGGTGTCACGGCTACTGGAGCAAAATAAAGCTTATAGGAACGCTGTTAATTGCTGATATGGAAAAGAGTAGTGTAAAAATAGATGACCGAAGTTGCAATGAAGCGTATTAGTTATTTATGCATTCAGTACAAGCCCTGAACAGGCGATGGAAGCTGGGAGGAGCGGGGGTGGAAATTATAGGGTAAGCACATCTTAGGATAGTCTACTCAAGCAATTGACTGAAATCTGGCAGTATGGCTCTCCCTGGATTCCAGAATCAATATCTCATTGCAATAAGAGGTTCTCACCTCCTCGACGTATTGCTTAAGGCTAACAAGCGCCTCTATTAGTTAACACTGAAGTCATAGCTTCTAAGCATTTTAAATGGCAACAAAGCAGCCCCTTTTCGTGGCCATGCCATCCTCCTCCTTTTCCTCCCCGAATTTCTTCGCCTCCCCACTCCTTCCTATAGCTGCCACTATGTTAACCACATTTTGAACTACATCCAGGAAAGGATCTAGTTAAAGAAAAGATTCATTTCAGATCTATTTTTAATCAAATGAGGGGTTAACTTGCAAAGGAACAGGCTGCTGGAGAGAGAGCAGATAAGGGAAGTCAAAATGGCTTCCTTTGGGAACAGCAGTAGCGTAAAGTTTGTGATGCCAGGATGTTATAGAGTGAACAAGAGTCTTTCCTCACCAGCAGGAGAGCCAACATTCTGTTTATAAATCTAAATCCAGCTCACGTGCATTGAGCAAACAACAGCATTATGGGAAGCCTTTGCTAGTCCTACCTGACTGCAACGCTCCTCTGCCTTTCCGTGAGAGAAGGAAAGGCGTGCCCACATCTCAGCAGGTCCAGTTCCTCTGGAACTACTGCACCATCGCTGCGAGGCTGATGCCAAAAGGGACCAAGGGCAAATAGCCTGGGGAGGACAGTCCAGAACCACTGCTGGAAGATTCATTACACCTTTCCAGCTAGAGCCCTAGAGTTACAGATCTGAAGCAAAAAGTGGATTCTTCAGAGCACATAAAGATATGGTTAGCAGTTACAGCAACCAAGTCCTTTCTCACCCCAAAGCAGGAAAGAATTAAACTTCTACAGGAATATAAGCGAAGAAGCCAAACAGACCTCATTTTAAGAGATTACACCTAAGTAAGCTTTTATCTACAAACACTTTAAAATTAAGAGACTTAGGTTAAAATAAAAAAGAATTATATAGGGAGGAAAAAAAAATCGACAATCCTGTTTGTAATTCTGTTTCAAACAGTCACATCTCTCTGATAAGAGTCTTCTTACTCAGACTGGAATCTCCCATCATACTTAGTATTTCCCATTTCAGGATGCATTCGCACTGCGGAAGACATTTAAGTGTCGCTCTAGAAGAAAATAAATAAACAACAGCCAACTATTGACTTGTCTATGATACTTGAAAGAGAAAAAAGTATGGGAGACACTCAGGGATGGAATCACTTCCCTAGAAGAGGCATACTATGAGACTAGGCAGGGGCAGAGAGAGGTTTGTCTGCTCCAACCCCATCACTGAGGTTTATGAAGCAACTCATTTACCCTTAGAACTCAGCCATATTCAGTTAATCCAGGACACAGACGCTCTTGACTTTACTAATAAGATTATTCCCCTAATGTCTACATTACTCAGCCATTTAACACAAGTCTGCTATTCAAGAAGGCAAAAGTAAACCAGGAGATGCTGATTAGAAGTGTATGGAATTATCCTATCTGGCAAATAGCTTGCTTTCTTAAAGATTATACAGGATATTCTATACAACTATGCAGAAGACTAAACTGATCCATAAAAGCTTGTGAAAAGCTTTTATTTGTTCATTGACATTTTAAGGCAGACAATGGACCTTACTGCAGAATGACACTGGACAGATTATATTCCCTTTAGCAAACATGACAACTGTTAATCCTTAAAGAATGAAGATTTTTACAACACAGACTTCATTTTACACGATGTAAACCCCCTGAATAATCAAACTTAATTTTACGCTAGATAACTACCCCGAATAACCAATATTCTGCTTAACAGAAAGAGTATCTGTAAAACATAAGGCAAGCACAGCTGATAGAAATTCCCTTTCATGGAACCACACTGCTTTCATAAGTGTAAAGTTCTGTGACACATATTCAGATATAATACCAGACGGTGGAGCAAAGTAACAGTTAATAGGCACCCATTTATCAGTCAATTGATTATCTGATAAGGGGGTAGGCAGGATAGGTATAGATAAATATTAAAGCAACTGAAAAGAGATTTCTAACAGAATAGTAAATGTAACTGTCATTCTAACACACTTTGCTTATTAAAACTGTACCTTGCAGCAAACGCTTACGTTTCAGTATTTGGACAATAAATCTCCTTGATTCCTCCTAAGGTTTTTTAGGCCTTTTCCCACAGTTGCCTTCACCCTCCTTGTAAAATAAATAAATCAAATCAAGCCCTGTTCCCTGAACTTCAGATACCCAAATCTTATACAGGTCAAGGATGTTTTTGTTACCACACCCATTTTTTTTTAACCTCTCAATGCCCTTTGATCAAAGGCTGTTGTTACAGCAGCGTAGGAAGAGCTTTGCTACAGCTGATACTATCTGCAGCGGTAACAGCAGAAACTTGAAACATTTATGCTGCCAGCTGACACAACACTGGGTTTCTGCAAGGCACTGCAAAACTTTTAAAATAATTTAAATCTGCATAAAAAGGGACTAAAGAGGCAAGGACCAGAATAAAACCTCTGTTTTGAGAATTAAACGTTTCATGTTCTCCCTGGTGCAAGAAGAAAAAAAATGGAGAAGACAGACAAAAATAGAGAGGCTGTGATTATTGCAAAACCACTACAGCAGAGGAGTTAATAGCCTAATATCCAGTATAATGTGATAAGCATTTTAATATTGTGCACAGTAAGCCTCAACAGATGGGGGACATTAGTACTGTTACTCTACACTGTACTTACCCCTAGAGTATTTTGAGTATATTCTCCTATTGCACGAAGCTGCAGCACATCACGGCTCCAGAAATGCTGGCTGTTTCAACTTCTTGCCAGTGAAGGAACAAGCCTCTTCTAAAGCACTAGCTTAGATATTCTTAATACATCCACTGCTTTGCTGGAATTTGAAGAAGGCAAGGTCAAATAAAAGTTCCTTGTATTCATTGCAAGCAAGAAGGTTTGTTATAATTCTTTCTTGTGGAGGAGTTTATTAATTGCAGAAGGAGAACGCTCACCTTTCTGAACCTGTTCCATTTCACTGAGTGCTGCATTTCACCATCATTATGTATAAACCTCCCCTCTTTATGAATATTCAGGGTCCAGCAAAGATAAAGGGGAAATTTGCAACAATATAAAATAATTATTCCCAAGTTTATGCTCAAATCCTATAATAGTTCTGGGGTATGATAAAAGTAATTTAGTTTTATCAAATCACTTCCATTTCACATCAAATCTACAGTCCACACATATCATAGAAGCTCACAGTCAAACATTAAGAGAAATTCCACAAGTCTCAAGCCTGATCATGTTAAACCTTTGTTTCTACGTTCTTAACATTTTTCTGTAAAAAATCTCTTAACAAATTCAATAATTTCCCTGAAATGCAATGGGTTAGGATTCTGGAGTTAGTTATTTAACAGATGCATTTTCTTTGAGGAATTTTCTTGCTGTATACTCTGAACTAGTATTTGTAATAAGCAAAATACACCTTGCACAAGAATTTTGAAAAATGGCTGATTTTATCTCTGTACAAGTTTCTTACAACCACTTAAATGACCACCCAGCTACTAAGGAAAGAAGATATACCAGGAGAAAGCATTTTGGCTCAAATCCCTCCTCCCTCACAAAACTGGCATTCAGATTTTCATGAAAAAGCAATCTACATGTTCCTGTAGACACAATGAAAGACACAAAAGTCCAACATCTTTGCAGAGAACAAATAACTGACAGAGACTTTACCAGTCAATCCAAAATGAAGTATTAATAAAGTTGATTCTATAGCAGCAACTTGATTCCACAAATTTCAGTTGTTACAGCGAACATAGTCATCACTTAACTTTAATCAAAATATAAAAACTATCAGACATAGGAGCACCTTGCCTTAAAGTGAATAAAGTAAGTAACAACAAAGACAGCCTCTTCGAGCAATATATTGCAAGATTTCTGGTTTTTAAATGGAATCGCTGTATTGATCACAAAAATCATGCCCATTTTAGAGAAACTGATGAACAAAATTGTGTTAACATTATAAGACAACACAGTATGGACAGAAGGTGTTTTAACTGGTAAAAGAAGCATTCCAAGTTTCTCCTTTAACAACACAGCATACTACAGAAAGCACTGCAATATACACCACAGCTGTTGCTTCAATATTATGCATATTGAATTGTTGAATCTATATCATTTTCCATTACTGTATGTAAAAGCTTATTATCTGATTATTCCATTATAAAATTTAAGTTGCAGCCAGTTTATTATGTAGCTATAGCTGCAAACAATTTACAACATTATCAGCAAGCATGCAGCTGTGAATAAGGTGAAATCTCATTCCTTTACAGCTTTGGCTTGAACTTGCCAGAAAGAAGCCTTTGAAGCATTTCAGAATTTTTTCCTTCTGGTGGTGAGGGCCATCTGTCATGATCTGAGGAAAACAAATAAAACAACATACTTAGTTGATTGAGGAACTAGGCATCTTACTTTTGTGTCATCCCATTTCCCATCTTCAAACACTTGAAGGGTATTATTCTGTAGCCCATTTCTTACCAGGTATTTCTAGGGCATGGCTGTATAAACTTTGACCACCATCCACGACCATGGTTATCCCAGTTATGAAAGAAGCAGCTGGAGATAGTAGAAAACACACTGCAGGAGAGATCTAACAAAAGAATGGCAATTTTCTTAAACTGCTGGGAATTGTTCGTGTCAAAGATGCTTGTAAAAACTTTTATAAGGAAGACATAGCAATGTTTTCTACTCAGTAATGAACATTGTGGCCATCTTAAAGCCATCCTTCCAGTCACAAACATCAAGCAAGTAACAGATGAAAATCAGTAAGCTCTCAGATCAGCATCACATGCTGAAAAACAAAGAAGTTGACCAGTTTATCAAAGATGCATATTCTTGGTGGAAATAGAGCTAAGTAGTTTTAAGATACAGTTTTTTTCACATTAATCTATATTCTTTCAGTCCTCCCTGCTAGAAGTCAACCTTTTCAGAATTAATGCCTACTATGAAAGTACTCTACTTCAGCTGTAAGAGGCATCTAAATTAAATTTTCAGTGTAGCAGTGAGTACTGGTAAAGTCTCCCACTTGGCACTACTAGACATAGCTACAAGCTTTTTTCTTTTTTAATATTCCATCACAGTGCAAAATGAAGTCTTTATTTTTCTCCAAATAATAAAGTAACTTCAAAATAGAGACAAAGAAGCAGAAATATCACAAATGTTCTGAAATACATTACCTCCTCAGGAACTGCTGACCTCTTGGCAGGAATCTTTGGTATGCTCTTTAACCACAACATTATACCTTGTTCTCCATAGTTTGCAACAGCAGTTTCTGAAAATACTAGTCCCTGTTTTAAAAGGGCATAGAGAAAATTAAGTTTTCTTGCATATGTTTAAACTGTGATCATTGTTAAATTATGAAGTTGTCATTACTGGGATTTTCTGTGGTATGAAACTACCTAAACAGCACTTGAATGCAAGTTTTTAAACTTAATGGAATAGTATGATTTTTACAATAAGTTAATTTGGCTGCTAGCCACATCTCTATTCAAGTGAAATAATTCAGATTATTCCAATTCTCCACTGTCACTTCAGTAACTCTGAAATGGAGAGTATAAAGAGGAAACTCAAAATGTCAAGCATTTTATATTAGCTTACAGCAGAAAACTACAAAGCCCCAAGAACAAGTTCTCAACAGTTTCTTGTAATCTGCAGGAACACTAGATCGATTTTATTGTGAATTATTGAAGCAGACAGATTTTACAGTCAGAATTCAGACTTTCCCTACTTAGATGTTATAGAAATAGAAAAAGGTGATTTTCTTTGCTCTGATGATTATACAGTCCAGTTTAGACTTGAGAGCGAAGATGAAGGCTACAGCAATGGGAACACAGGCTTACATACATCAGTTACAACAGAACCTTAGGGACTCGAGTTTAAGTAAAATAACAACATTTGAATCCATCTATGGAGTACATGCCAGGATTTCACTTCCAAGATATCTGTGAAATGTGAGAGACTGTATTTTGGGAGCTAGGGAAGTATCTCGTACATTAAACTATTTTTTTTAGAATGCATGTTTCCCTCCCTTGTGTACCCATTCCCTACACGTTCCTCTGCTCCCATAAAGCAGGAAGTGTCTGTATGCTTACCACAGACCTAGTGGGTCCATAAAGTGATAGAGGGATAAAAAGTATTACTCTAACTACAATATGGAATTTTGTTACCAGCATAGTAACCAAGCTAGCAAATACTTCCGAAAGAGCCAAACCACTGAAGTGTTTGCTTGTCAAAAACTTCTTTTGTCATATGCTATAAAACATAATTAGTATGATTCATTAGGTAATTAGCATGCCTGAAAAATATACTCACATAATAACGCTGTCTTAATTACTTACTTCCCCAAGACTTGATAAATCAGAAAAAACAAATAAATAGGAGAAACAAGCCAGCAGATAGGTCTTAGTATTTGATAAGCCTCTAGATGAGCTGTGCCTCACAGAGGCTACATAAGAGCCACTACCTGAAGGATCATCACACACCTGCCATTAAGCATTCTGTGCTATACCAAAGAAAGCGAGCCAGATGTTTTAGGACAAGAGGCACCGCAGAATATACATCCCACAAAGACAGTACGAAGATCTTCCTAGGGACCAGTTAAACAAATCTGACACTTTACTGTGAGAGAAGATAAATTCTGAATGTAGAAGTAGCTGGACAAAGTTTACCTTTCCTCTTTTATTTTAAGGGAGTAAATGTGCAAAATAAATTGTGGTTAAGAAGATTACACAAATCATAACAGATCACAATCTCAAATGTCAAAGCTAGGGCTTCTATATAACCTCTGTGAATGCACCACCATGGCACTAGAAAATTTAGCTGCTCTTTCCATGCAGTTACTTAAAACAACTGCTACCCCCTACCTACTTCCTCAGAAACGTGGCAGGCATATTTTAGCTGCCCTCTATAGTGGTTTCCTATCCGCATATATTTGATAAGAAAAAAATCAGAACACGCATTTTTGCATATAATTTCTTTGAGAGAAAGTCCACTCCAAACACAGTCTTTTTATGCCTAAAACTAATCTAAGTAAAAGATAATGTCTTTTAAAATAAAGATAATGTCTTTTACTTTATGTGACACATTCAGAGTTCAAAATAACTTTGTAAACACAGGTGGAAACCACCAGCATACCTGAACCTCAAATAAAAAAAGTTGTGTGAACTCAGAAATAATTTAATCACTATTGAAACACAAAGCATTCAGTTATTTTATGTCTAGGGTTTGTAAGACAGGTCACCGACTCCTCCCAGGAGCTAGAAAAAACCCAAGAGTGACAAGTCAAAGCAGAAGCAATTTTATTCCACGTCTCTGGCTCGTCATCCAAGCAGTACAAAACACTCTCAAATGACCTGAAGAAGGCGTATGAGAGAATTAGGAATAAATATATACATAAATAATCCACAAGCAGTTACAGGCTATAGATTTTAAAATCCCTTTTGGTCTCAAAGTTTTACCCATCAACATGTATGATGGCTAAATTTAATCAGGTTATTTGCCAATACTTACAGGAGCAATGCTGTTAATTCTTACTCCGCTGTGGGCCCATTCTAAAGCTAAAGTCTTGGTTAGGTTATTGACTGCAGCTCTTGCAGCTCCTGTATGCCTATTGAGAAAAGAAAGCAAAAAAAAAAAAGCATCTGTTCCCTCAGCTACCAGTGCTCAATGTTAATTCTACCGCAGCCTCACTAGGGCAGTCAGAGCAGCTTTCTATGGCTGTACCAACCATCTGAGAGAAACAGAGATATTTTCTAGTTTTCAAGTATGACCATAGCTTCACAGTTTAAAAAAGCTACGCTACGGTTTCCTGTAATTTCTGGAAATACTTACCTCTTCCCCAACATGACATGAGGTCAGCTACATTCTACTGCAGATGCCGGCTTATAAAATACAAAAAAACCTGCAGGCAAAGTTTGAACTCCATAAAAAGGTAGGCTGCACAGGTACAGAAACACTCGGAAGAACAGTGGTCTGAAAAATAGTTTAGGTCTTCTGACAAACATGATTAAAATAAGCCACTATTCAAAAATTACTATAGGTGGATGGAGACAGACAACCGTAGGCAGAGTGATCTCATTCACCTTGCTGCTACAGGGAACAAGTCTGAAAGGATCACAAGCTTGAACAAACGCAGACAAAATTACTGCAGTGATGAATAGTGAAGAGTAAGACTCAGAGAAAACTATTAGAGTTTAGTTTCTTTAGCCTAGCAAAATAGATTTAGGAGACAGATACAAGAGCTTCTCAAATACCAGGAAAGGAATAAGAAAAACTTAAGAAAAACATAAGAATTCAATTTATTCATCTGTTTAGGGCAGAAATAAATAACCTCCAGGCACGCTAAAAGCAAACTTGACTAGTTTTATGTTCAAAATTAATGCTTAGGAAAAATTGTATGAGGTGATTTTTGGTATGAGTAGCGGCTGGACTTGTAAAGGCAAGTCTTTTTCAATAGTACATTTCTAAAACAAGTATCAATTTAACAGGAATTTAATTTGAAAGTAGTTTTGTCTATCCATCCACATCCACATACAACAGTTATTTGGGAAACTTTTTCCACTGTTATTCAGAAGTAGTTTTTTTTATCTCTTGGTTCAACTCTCAAATATAGCTTCAGTCTATTTGCCGTGACAATTCAACCAGACTTAACTGGAATGGAGAAATCAAATAACTGTAGCTTCAGCACCACCCTGTGGATCTCTAAATTTATTTTGTACTGTCAATAAGTTAGTGAGAAAATATTCTTCTGTTCTTTAAAAATTTAAAACTTTGAAAACTTTCAACCCTGTATCAGGACAAAGAGAGGTAATGAAACAGTTACTCATATTATATTTTTATATTTTCTTCACTAGAAATTAAATTTCAAAGTTAAAAAAAGGTAGTTTCAAAGAAGAAATTCAGATTTTTTCCAATCATGAAACTGTCAAAATGCAGCATTTTCACAACTTCAAAATCTCCTTTGTGAGGGCAAAAAGGAAAATGGGAAAAGCAGGCATTATGTGACCCAAAGGACAAAAGCAAAACCTGATAACATACTAGAACGTTCTTCCTACTCCCAGTCTGACTCCCATAACTCATTACACCATCAAGACCTGTAAACTGACAGTAGAAAAGGTGCCAAGTTTTTGCAAATCCTCCAGAATTTTGGACAGAGAACAGGTAAAGGTTATATTTCAGTGCAACTAGCCCCACTAGCATACCATTTCCAGTGAGAGCTTCGCTGGCAAGTCTTGTAGCCCAGAGATGTCATTTATTCCTGTAGTCTCTACTGAACTAATAAGAGATACCCATACATACAGCCAAGAGATACTATAGCTCTCTCTTGACCTAACTACTGTATTTCCATACTCTGCTGCTGTCCAGTGCATGCCTTTCTGAAGTGTAGCGCAACTACGTTTTGTGTTTAGGAGCAATTAGTACTTCTAGGGGAAAAAGACAGGAAAATATAAAAATAAAATATATATTACGACATTCCGGGAAACCCATTTCTCACGGCAGCAGTAATGTTGACAATGACTCCTCCATGTTCCTGCATCCAGGCATTGTACACTGTATGAAGGAGGAAGATAACCTATAAATATGAGAAGAAATGCCAAGTGGAAGCCAAATCTGGAGTCTTAACTCCAATTACACCACACATTTCCTGTGCAGATTTAGATAAACAATCTGCTCTTTGTACCATATCCTCACCACTGGATTGGTGAGATAACAAGTGTGGTCCAGGTAAGGCTCAATGTTTGTCAAGAAGCCTTTTGGTGGAAATGAAGATTTCCTGCTTCCACATAAATTAGCTTCATTTCCACATTCCCAATGCTATCTGAGAATCATGTACCATACTTAAAATTTACATCCCTGATAGAAGAAAAATCTTCTCCTTTGCTACACATAGTGAATACAGGCCATAGAATTTAAGTGGCTTTCCTACTGTCTTCTAATTGAGTATCTAAGCCAATTGACTCCCCAAACCTGGCCTTAACCAGAAGGTTATACTTGCCTAAATGTATGTTTGTATATATGAACAAATGTAATGTACAGTTTAGTGTAAAGCTTTGGATGAGATTCATGAAAACAAATATCCACTGTCAGATAAGGGTGTGAAAACAGAAGGTAGGCAAACTTTACACTTCTTGTCTTCTGGTATTGCTGTGAAAAACAAAACAAATGAACAAAAGAAGCTGAATGTTCAGTCCCTACCTGCTTTGCAGCAGTAGAAGGTCCCTGTCAGATTCGTGTCTATCACAGCATTCCAGCCTTTTGCACGGATGGCTTCAGAAGGACTTGCAAATTGGCCCCCTCCATTATTCACCAGGAAGTCAATCTTCCCGTGCAGACGCAGTGTAGACTTCACCAAAGCTTCTACCTGAAACAGTGTGTTATTACGCTGATTAAGCTATATAACTACTTTCATTATCAGACAGTATTTTGTCTCTCGTATCCCTTTCATACACAAAAAGGAGGTACCAGCTTTCATAGAGGCTGGAAGATTGGTATGACAGATTTAGCCAGCCAAGAAGGATTGAGCTGAGTCCATGTTTACTTAGGAAATCCTCCTGGTATAATGCAGGTGCTACAGAAAATACCAGAACTGAAAGAAGAAGGGGATCGATGCCGCTGAAGGTTTGTAAAAACAAAAATACACAAACCTCTGCTATTTAAGACCTACTAAGAATCTCCTGACATGTTTCACAAGGGTGGGGGGGTGTTCACATCAGAACCTGTAAGAGTTCCATATAAGGTAGCTACTGTTTTGGTTTTTGTTTTGTTTTGTTGGTTTTTTTTTCATCTGACTCATATACCTTAGCATCTTAAATAGAAAACTTAAGTCATCTTGTGCAGTTTTAACATTCTTATCTAGAAGTTTTTCAGTACTAAAGCCTTGACGATGATTTGGCAACAGTCAATCTTCTTACACAGACCAAGAGATTAGTTTGTTACTGTACAAAACAGACTCTAAAAAGTGATGGAAGTACTACAAGTTGTCCTCTTTAGCAAAGTAAAGGTGAACATTTGACTAAGCAGGTACCTTTTGTCTACAAGCAGGATGAATAACTTACAATTAAGAGCAGTGTCTGGCATTCTTTATTCTGAAAAAGCATTAACAGCAAATACCAACAGACATTTTATTCACTCACTCAAAGCGCTGTCAGCGCAGAAAAGGAGCTGCTTAAGTTCATATGGAAGGAAAGAGATTTTGAGAATCTAAACCTAGCTCTAACACTGACCTAATCTGAGCTACAGGCTGTAACCTAAGCCTTTTGCTTTGTCTTCTGTTCGGGAAGTACAGCAGTTTCACCACAAACACTAAACAGAAGAGAACTTCTGGAGGGGAATGTATTTCAAAGCATTCAAAGTTTTTACAGATACCAAAGCTGATTTATTTTTCCTATTACAAGATACTAATAAGAACTCTATAGCAACTGCTTAGTAATTTAACCTTTATCTCAAGAAATTGGGGAAGTGGGACAACATGACTGTTTCCTGCTTACATTATCTATCATAACTAGGTATCATGCATCAGTTACTCCTATTCAAGCATATATAAAAAGTTTATCTAGCATCTGTGGTCAAAGAAAACACAGACCAAAAAAAACCCAAAAAACAAACAGCAGGAGCAACGCTACTGCTGAAACAGATTTGACTAGCAGAAGGGTATCAATCAGCCTTCCTCAGTAGTATATACTGAGTTAGCAGTAGAAAATATCAGAAACAAAAGAACAAGCAATGCACCATCGGTATCTCACCAGGGCTGCCTTACAGCTTTTGCTGCTAATGGTTCAGGATGGTTTAACAGGATAGTATGGATCCTGTAAAGATGCACATCTCTGAAGAAGAAAACCTAAACAAACATATAATGACTGAAGCTTGATTGAAAAACTAATGCCTGCTGAGAAAAAGTGCCTTAAGAAAATAATTTTGATACCTAAATCACCATCTTTAAGTTCTGAATGGCATCTTATTTCTCACGTTGATCACTGCAGCTTGTGGGATCTGAGGAAAAAAAACCACCAAAAAACCAAAACATCTGTGACAGCAGTTCTAAACCCATAACTTGTGAGAATCACCTTGTCACTAAGACTTCTAGGTCTGCTCACAAGCAGAGAAAAGTAAGTTATGTCTCGCTAGATAGCAAAAGTTATACTTTGCTCAGCAACATCGAACTTTCTTCCCTGTCAGCCTGAGAATCTTGCTTTGAATATTGTTCTCCATAAGTCACTGAAGTATGGACTCATTTGTGGGAGAGAAATGGTTTCAGTACAAAGAATGTTTGAAGGCTATTCAGGCTTGGGGCGGGGGGGAAGAGAAAGAGAGAAAGAAAAGGGAATGCTAAGAATCTTAAAAAAAAAAAAACATAGAAGAAAAATCTACTGGGACATTACAAGAAAGATTTCAATAGGGGGACAAAACCTGCTGTGACATATCAATTCAAAATGGTTCATGTTGTATGTTAAGAAACTCTGTTGTTGTTCTTATTTGTCGCACCATATTCTTAGGGCAATAAAAAAAACCCCACAAACGCATGTCAGTTCTGCTTTCCAAAAGCCAGCAAAAGCTGGCAAAGCTCTCCAGTGACAGCTCAGATGGTCCCAACTGTAGCAATCTTCACAATGTCTTCTGTAGTGTAAAGAAAGCATCCTCGCAGTGTCTCTCCCAATTGTAGTAAATATGGTGACAGCAGCCACCAGCACAGTGGGAAAGAGGATCTGGTAGAACACATTTAAATGACACTGAGACCTAAATACGATTCCTTTCTCTTCCTAAATATTCAAAATCCCCACAGAAAGAACTTAATAAAAAAGCTACTAAAGACTGTCTCTGGAAGCAAAACAAAACTGCAGAAGCCATAGTTAGCAGTTTAGGATGTTCTTCTGAAAAAGACTGAAAAGAACAAAAGCTCAGAATACTGGAGCTCTTCAATAAGGACCCTTTTTGTGTGACTGACACTCAAAAATATTATCCAGTAGCACACTTTCACAGGTAACTGAGATGAAGATGATAGTACTTGCTGACACAGAAAAGGGACAA
Source organism: Tringa solitaria (assembly GCA_026413425.1). Classification (NCBI taxonomy): domain Eukaryota; kingdom Metazoa; phylum Chordata; class Aves; order Charadriiformes; family Scolopacidae; genus Tringa; species Tringa solitaria. Next base: position 16,392,117 of record JAOXJM010000079.1, read on the forward strand.
ATGTCCACGTGCATTCACAGGTCACCTTGAACTTGAGTAAAACTCAATAGGCAAACTACCTGCTGCAGAGAGATTTGCCATTTGGGGGTTAGAAATATTAGGCATTCTTACACAGTGGTAACAGGTATTTTTACTTTGTATCATTGCTGTGTTATTTTAAAGTACAACAAGAAGAATCTCTTATCCACAGCATCCTACCACTCTTCCACTACAGGCTTCACACAGGCAGGCGATAAGTATTTCTAAACCAGTTGAGACTATACTAAGCTATAAATTTATTGGAAAAGAAAAGCTACAAGTAATCTCAGACACAAGGTTAGCGCTAAATATTAGTGTATTGAGGAGTCTGTCTGAAGGACTCTTGTTTGTCAGACACTCAAGTGATAGGTTTTATCCTGAGTATCTGGTCCAGCAGCACTTGTTGCTGGAGCTCAAGTATGGAAAGGGGACACCACACAGAATTCTGAATTGCTTGTTTCAAGAAGAGCAGTGGCCTACTAGAAAGACAAATTTTTATCTTCCACTTACCTAGATATGTTTTCTACTTATCTAGATACCAGTTTGCCCAGAGCATATAGCACAAAGGCTTTACAAGGGTAAAAAGTTCCTCATGTCTTTCTTTCCCCCATGAACAGATTTGCTGTGGCTCAACATTTAAGACACACAAACACATGCTTCCCATTCCCAACATCTACAGATGAAAAAAAAAGAGCTCTTTTCATAATGGAAAAAAGATTGCATTTCTCTCCTCCAGTCTGTCCACCATTATACTGAGGTACTGAAATTAATTCATTAGATCCTTGGATTTTGGAAAAAGAGCTTGGTTTGAAAAGACACACACACACACAGAGCTGTCTCACCTGCATCTCAGAAAGAGCAAACTGACCTGCTCTTGTTATATTCAACACATTATGTGGGCAGTGATAGAAAATATCCAAATAATTAAAACACTTCAGCTTCATAATAGCTAAGAAGCAATATTGATCACTACATACTCTCCAGATCACAGGATACAGCACAGGTGCACAATCACTGCTTCAGGATAAGGCCCCACAAAGACAGAACATAGAAAGCCTGCCTTCTCTTACAGGCATCCCAGAACCCTCTACTGTTCCATCTTTAAAAACAAAACCAGGTTTGCTACCCTTTACAAAACACTCAATGGAAAACTAGCCAAAAGCAGCAGCAGCAAACTCGTGACAGAAATAAGCCTGACAGGTTACACAGTGGTTGAAAATCCTCCATCAAGCAAGATTATTTCTTGCACATTAAATGAAAAGTAAGCTTTTCTAGAAAGCAAGAGGGCCTCTGAGGATGAAGATTAAGAGACTTAAAAATGTGAATTTGTTAAGCTATTCCCATGGTATCTGTCATCAAGCTCCTGTAGCAATTAATTCACTGCACCTTCTTTGACTCTTCCTAAGCCAGAAAGAGCTGTAACAGACATATTGCACTATATTATGAGGGATGAATCTTCTAATGCTTGAATTTCACAGATCCAAACTAGGGCACACAAGAAGAATGAGCTATGTCATCTTCAAAGCAGGTCAGTTACTTTAAGATTTGCAATAGGAGGCAAAATAAATAATCATCTGGCAATTCTGAAAGCACTTTCATCTTTCTTGGATCTCCTTTATTCAAAGTCCCTCCCTCCAGTTTGCCTGATTATAAAAATTAAAACCAGGACAAAATTCATAGGGGGGCTTTAGAGAAATGCAGAAAAACTGATGGAGATGGAGGGATAAAAAAAAAACAACCAAAACCCGCATGCTACAGTAAGAACAGATGGCTTATTCCTACAGGTGATCACGGTGGCTTCCTTTAAGAGAAAGATTTATTCTTAGAAAGGTTGCAGTGAGATGTCAAAGAGAAGGATGCACTAAATGAATTATGTAGTTCTTCAGGAAGCTTCCTGGGCTTTGTAGCTTGTGATGGATCAGTTCCGACATCTAAGGAGACTTGAACTCCTAAGTTTTTTCCCTTGTTGAAATATTTATAAGGTCTTTCTCCTTCATGCATTCTTTGGTACCCGGTATAAGAGCTGAGAAAGATGATGTGATTACTCACAGGGAATACTTGTTGAGGTTGTCTTCTCAACAGTGTGCTTCTGTGAATTTCTGAGGTAAATACTTTTCACTCATACTAAGTTGGAAGCAATGAGTTGTAGAGCTATTAATGAGCAGCATACGGAGTCAACACAGTTGTACAATGGTTTCGGGATGGAAGCCAAAAGTTTAAATGCCCTCTCTCCCCATCTTCAACTGTAAACAGAAGCTACTTCCGTATTTGTGAAAATGCTCAAGTGAGTTATATTGCTGTGTTGCCTCTATTCAAGACTTACCTCACAGGCTAGAAAAATCCTTCACTATATCTTTTACTGACCCCTGTTCCTAAGTCTCCAAGTCCCAGACACTAAATTTTAGGTTAAGAATGGAAAATGTTTTGAAAGTGGGATGTACAATGCTCTTTGTATAGAAATAAGAGCCCAAAAGTACTTTTCCTCTAGTATCCAAAAGGTAATCAAGTGCAAATTAGAAAAAAGCATTCACTCTTGCAGTGGGTTGTGGAAAATCTGCCACATCCCCGGTTCTAAGTTCTGACAGTTTTTAGCAGTGTAAGTTACCCATCGTTAATTTGAGTTTATCTAGCTTCAACTTACAAACACTAAGCACATAAGCATAAGGAAGTGCTATCCTCACTACAAATTTAAAAGCTGAAAATGTGATCCACACATTTCTGATCCAATAGTAATTTTAGAAATCGAGTAACAAGTGGCAAAGATTTAGCAATCTTTGAGAATCTCAGCATTAAAGAACTAATGGAGGAGGACAGAGCAAGAAAAACAAGCTAAAGAACAAAAATCACAGGATGTCTCTAACCAGTAAAAATATCTGGTCTTGGAAATGGGCATCTGGAATGGATAAATATTTGTTTAGTGAGTACACTTAAGTTCTCTCAGACATTGCACTTCTTATTCAAAACTTCCACAAAAGGCTTACGAAATTTTCATAGTGACTTTTTTCTAAATAGGATTTCAACAGAAAGAAGTAAGAGCAGCTGAAGAACTGAAGTGAGCCAAACTGTATGACTGAGTCAATGCCTGAAAAATTCAAGGCTGAAGTTTAATCTACCATATCCCTCTGAACCCTCTCTTCAATAGATACAGATAGGAAATGACAACAGTTTATGAGAACTTCCAGTGGCAGAAGACACATGATAGAGGCTTCTCCAATATCACATGAAAAGTTCTAAGAAAGCTCTGGTGTGTCTGTAAATGAGTAGAGCTTAAAACTAAACTGGAAATGAGAGAATTCTATGACGAAACTGCAGGGTAATAGCAAAGACAGAAGTTTCTCCAAGCATCAGCACGGCTACAAGTAACACAGAATAACACATAAACACTTCACACAGCACTATAAAAAAGGGCTTCAAAAGCACCTTTAAGTTTCCAAAGCCATCTGAGACTGTTTTGTCAAATATGTATTTAGTCACGCCTAATACACAGGAAACAAAGGAGGAATAGTAGTTTGTTTAATGGAGATTGCCTCATTTCACCATCCAAACCCTCTACCACCTCACACAACACTGCAGTTCCCACTAAATCATTTTCAAACTGACATAGAAATAAGATTCACCTGCAGAAGGTTATTAAGCATGCCAGAATACTTTCTGCGGGAACAGTGATGTGAAAGAAGGCTTAAGCCTTTTCTCTCTCTTTACCCCTTTTCTTTCCTGTAGCTTTAATGATGTAAGTTGCCCTCTGACATCTGTCATAACCTATTATATCACACTGCTGATGCTAGTAAATACAAACCTAAAATTCACTGGTAGGTGAAAAGACACACTACACAGCCCCAGGGTTCGTATCCTTCAGGAGAGAAAGTCTAAGTCTATCACTATAAATATTTTATGGCACGAGCTGTTCCATGAGGGAAGAACTGTACTTTTTATTTGCTTTATGGTTGTATATTTGGATATTTCCAGAATCTACATAGCTACTGAAGGTTATTAATATTTCTTTAAGTTATGCTAGAATTTAACAGCAACTTTGAAAGGTTAAGAAAAGTAGCTATCAGTGGTTACTGGAATATTTTCTAGCTGTCTTCAGTATGTTAAAAGTCCAACCTGATGCTGGACTTTTAAATCTTTAATTACAGAGATTAAAAATTAGGATGCGAATACAGACTCTGAAGAACCTGGACTAAATACCTTTGCACTTGATCTTCCATTTTCTGTAATATGAAGAAAAAAGAAAAGACTCAACTAGGATAGTAACAGAGTTTGTAATGAGGCTGATCTCAAATTGTAATCAAAATTTGAAACATGGCTAAAAATAATAATATCGGTGGGTTTTTTTTTTTGCTTTAATACAAGCAACACCGACAACGCAAGTGTTGAGATTCCATGCTATGACTTCCTGTTTGAAGGAACTATTCCAAAGTCTCCATCTTCACAAGTTAACTGCTGTCACAGAAATGTGACACAGAACCATGCTAAGTGGGCTCCTTTTCAACTGTAGAACATGCCAGTTCCAAGGCCTCTTTCTCCCAGAGATACCTGAAATAGTTTTGCATGGTCAGAAAACTATTTGCAATTACAAATGGTTTCTTGCTTATGTGCCTAACAAATGGTCTTCCCTTGGAAAGCACGTTTTTAACTAGATAAATTTAACAGTGCTTTAGTGCACCTGTCCCCTTGACCTAAGCCACTTCTGAGAAAGGAAAGAAGACCTTTGGAGACCTGAGAATTTATATACGCAGTATGCTTTTGACATGTTAAGCCCCAGAACAACATCACTAGTCTTTACCTCATCTTCGTTGCGAATATTGCACTGTATGGGAGTCACTTTGGCAGCACTCATGGAAGAAAATGAATTATTCAGTTCTTCTGCAGCAGCTTTTAATCGGTCAAATTTACGAGAGGCAATAACAACATTGCAACCTGTAGAGACAAAATGAAACATTCCTCAGCTAACATAGTTAACATTACAGTTATGCTAGTTTTTTAATAACATCATAGAGTTATCTCATAGGATATGCGTTTATTAATGACTCACTAGAAGATACAGCGTTGAAGTTCTTGCAAGAGAGAGAAATGACTGATGTCAGATGCTTCTTAGCAACAAGATCCCACTGTGCCAGGAAAAGAGCAATCAAAAAAAAAAAAAACACCCACAAGGTTCCCTTTCCTTCCTGCAGAAGGAAAGATAGACTGTGAGTTGCAGAGTCAGCAAAGTAGCTTTCAGACATCACTTTTGCTGCCTCTGCTCACAGCTGCCTCATTTATCAATTATGTGATTTAAAGATCTTTCAGCAGGTCTTGATTACAAAAAAATGCTTGCTTCTAAAACCACAAAAATAATCTTACTGTATGTCTGGCTGTAATTTTGACTAGTGGTGAACAAATGTAATGCTCTGCTTTTTAACCCTACAGAGTCTGAAGGAAAGAATAACAACCTCACGAGATTAATTCCTATCTGCAGACTACAGACAGCAGGAACAGAGGCTTCCCTGTGGCACTGCCGCAGAATCCTAGCTCAGAAAAGAGGAAAAAGCTGGGGGGAACTCAAGCCTTCTGGTTTTGGGGTGGGATTTTTTTTCAGTATTTGGAGGCAGAAGGACTCGCTCTGCAGAGAAAAACAAAGCAGGTGCCAAATTTATGGCAAGCACTCACAGTACAACCAGTCTAGTTTTTTCTGTCACACCAGTGGACTCAGGACAGCTTTAAGGCTTCAGCAATGACTACTACATAGACTAAAACAGACCACACCAAATTAATTCCTAGTGCAAATCCAGTAGGCATGCATTTTCATATTATGGATAAACAAATTAGTAGCTTCCACTCCCAAGCAAGTGAGAAGGTCTTGCTCCCAGTTCTTCCCTTCCATAATCTCAGCATCCGAGCAGAAGCCATCCCTTCCTCATACCAGCTCTGTGGCTCATTTGCTTTAACATAAACCGATTCAAGACTCTAATCCAGCAAAAAAAAGAAAAAGTTAACATCTTGCCAGGATTTTTTTTTTCTTTGTTGCTATTTTACTGAGTGGAATTTGGCCTCTCATGTGATCAAACAAACATCAAAATCAACTCAAAATAACTAGTGGGAGTAAAGAGCAGCAAGCTGTTCGTTTGGCACAGACTGTCTTGTGAAACTATACATAAAACTAAAAAAATAAAATAAAATAAAATAAAATAAAGGAGTTGAATTCTTCCAGAAGGAAGTGCTGCAACTACATCTCTCTAGAAATTTCACCTTCAATGAGTGGCCATCTTAAAACACCACATGTGAATACATTACTCTCTGAGATCTCCTGATTTTTTAAATTAAGACCTCTAGTCATGTGGACAACCACTTCACTAATGCAGAGTTCATAAAATTGCACACACAGATACTAATACAAAATATTAAATTACAGTAGCACAGTTATATTTTTTCACAGAATGGTAGGGCTTGGAAGGAACCTCTGAAGATCATCTAGTCCAACCCCTGTGCCAGAGCAGGTTCACCTACAGCAGGTTGCACAGGATAGCGTCCAGGCGGGTTTTGAATGTCACCAGAGATGGAGACTCCACCACCTCTCTGGGCAACTTAAGTGCTTATTAATACACAAACTGATACAGAATAAGGTTCAGTAAAAGACTATATTTTTGCTAAATACATTAATTGGGGGGAGATTCTAACTCATGGAGGAACAAGCTGTTTCTGTACAAGCTGACACTACTGCACTTATTTTTCTTCACAAAGAAAGACTAGACCAATTCCTGATAGGGTCAGAGGGAAAAGGGCACAAGTTTCCAGATGAAAGGTTTAAATCTGTCCAGAGGGCTTCAAAGGGCACTGGTTATAAAAACAATGTACATCATGACTGGCATTATCCGTCACTGCTCCTACAGACATTCTCTGTCCAGTCAGCCCCCTCTCCAGAAAAAAAAAACCACCAGCTTAAACTGCAATATATGCATGGAAATAGTTGCCGGTCATGTTCTCCTCAGGAGTAACCCAGTGAGTATGCAGGTAAGTAACGCTACTCGGACAGACTTAAGCCATAGCTCTTTCTTCATTTCCTCACACGTGCTTTGTACAGATTTGCAGCCTCGTTTTCTATTCAGGAGGTTATGGATACACACTTTTGTTATTTGTATTTTGTTTGAGAAAAATAACACAGATTAAATTAAGTACGGTTTTAAGTTAACTGGGTAACATCATGAATCAACAGTGTGATGGTGCTTAAAAAGCACCTCTTTAAGGCAGCATGTGAGGACACCTTCAAAAAAAAAAAAATAATCTTTGTTCCCGAGTAATGCAAAGGCAGCAGAACTAGCCCCTACTTCAGCTCCACAGAGCAAGTGGGGAGCTGGGGACAAAGGCCAGGAGAGGCAGAGATGTCTCCCAGCACACGGTCTTAACAAAGCAAACCTTTTGCTATGCCGGGAAACATTGCGGGGTGCACATCAAACAGCAGGAACCGGGGGAGTGTGGTGCCCTGAGGCTTAATGCTAGTGCTGGTATTTTGAAAACGGCAAATCCAACCATGATAATAAATATTACCCGAAACCAGTCCGACGCAGATGATCCCTAGCGCTAGTGTTGAAACCTGGCGAAAAGGTGTCGCAAGGTGGGTGACTCGGAAGGCTGCCTTTCACTCCAGGTTTTACCATTTCTCTGTAATCAGCACAGACAGAAATCCCACAGAGCAGAGGCTGAAGGAACACTTTAACTTCAGGACGTTCCTGTCACAAGCGGCGAGAGAGAAGCACCATTTCCCTCAGCTCCCTGTGGGGACAATGGCTCCAAACCACACAGCTCTGCGAGACTCAGTTCAACCACCAGAACTTACCTCAGAGGGAGCATGAGAGAAAGGGCCCGGGTTTAATATAACTTCCCTTTGACCGCTGTATTTAAAATAGCGCATCTTTTAAGCGCCACCGGGTCAAAAGGAACGTCAGCCTCACGCCGTTCTCCCCGCTACTCCCCGACTCCTGTCACAGCGGCCCCCTCACTCCCGTCCTCACAGCCCCGCTCCCGCAAGGCGCCGCAACCTGAGCGCTCCCTGACGCGGCCCCTCAGACTCCAGTCCCCGCCTTCACCTCACGCCCGGCCCGGCCCCGCTTCCCCCGGCCCCCACTCTACCCCCTTGCCCCACCGGGGTCTCCCTGCTGGAGCTCTCCCGCCCTCCCCCCGCGCCCACCTAGCGCCAGCAAGTCGGCGGCGATGGCCTTGCCGATGCCGGTGCCGCCGCCGGTGACGATGGCCACCTGCCCGCGGAACAGCCCCGCCGCCAGCAGCCCGCGCGCCGCCGCCATCTTCCCCCCTCCCCTTCCCCTCACACACACAGAGAGCGGCCGCCCCCGCCACGTGACGCGCGGCCCCGCCCGCTCGCCCCGGGGCTCGGTGCCGGGGACGGAGAACGGGCGGCGGTGGCGGTGCCCGAGCGGAGGCGGGTCTGTGCCGCCTCCTGCGGCACGGCACGGCACGGCA
>JAOXJM010000079.1:16400818-16419853 GCA_026413425.1 Tringa solitaria
GAGGGGGGGGGTCGTAATTTTCTGCGGCGTTTCGGGTCACCTTCGGCGGGGAAGGCGCCCTCCGGCGCGGGGAGCGGAGCCCCAGCCCCAGCCAGGAGAAGTCCCGGTGATGCGCTGGAGGTGTCACCAGTAGCAGAGAAAGCTGCTGGGCTTCTCCTGCCAGGGACCCGCCGACGGAGAATCCTCTCTCCAGGCGCGGACTTTGTCGGGAAGAGGCCACGAAGGCTGAGGTGATACCCGTTTACCATCTCCCTAACATAGCCATTTTGTGCTAAAATGCCTTTTTGGTGGGGTTTTTTTCACTTACATTCGCTCTCCGTAAGCTTAGTATTAATTATTTGGTTGACACAGAGGGCAGCCAACGTTATTCTGCTTTCTCTCCCACAGTGAAGTGACAGAGCATCTTTGTCCGCTGCAGGTGATTTTAACCAGCGCTGATGTGCCCAGGAGCATGTGTCTGCATGTTCCGCATCTGTCCAGGCATCTCCTCTCTCCTTTTCAGTAGAAGAGATGCTTGAAAGTATATCTCAGTTTCGGTCCTGTTATTTTTGCCTTAGGGGAGATGGCTAATGTGAGAAGAGAGGGAGAAAATTTTTTAAAAAGGGACACATATAAGTAAAGTGGGAGAATCGTTGACCCTGTTTTGGTTTTCTCATTTGTTAAATGGATTCATTTACTTTTTTCAAAACATGTTCTAAGGTTTTATACTTTAAATCAGAGAAAAATGTAGGATAACATCTTTAACTCTCAAGCCCAGTGTGTTTCAAAGGAAGCTGTATGCCTTCCTTTTAAGTGTAGGGAAGGGGGAGGCATGGAGAAGTTAACGGTGTGTCCGGACTCATTCAGCAACGGGTGACAAGACAGGAATGGATTTCTGCATGGTGGCTTAGGCTGGTGAGGCAACTGTTAGACAAGGTTGCCTTCCGGGTGGGTTGATGTTTGCAGAATACTCTCATATTTTAAAGCATGGTATTACTTTCTGGACATGAAACGTAAATGCTGTGGGTGACACTGCAAGAATTTTTTTTTCCCCCTTTTAATTATCTTTCACAGTCTGGAGACGCTGTAGATCCCCATTAACTGTCTTTGGCTGCCCTAAATATCTTGGGCAGGCTGTATCTGAGTGATCATTAATTAATCCCAGGAAGAAGCACTCATCTGTGCTAGTGAACTAGATCTTCGTATTCCAACCTGTCTGTCATCCCAACTGAGCCGCAGGCCACCAAGGAAAATGCAGTGGGCCTCTCTGCTCATATGACTTTCTTGATTTCAGTGTTCTTCCCAGAGAGCACTATCAAATGATTTTTCTTCCCTGTCACGATGAAGTGCTTGGGTTTTGGTATTTCTCAATAGCCATTGAACTGCCATAACTAAGGGGCTGAACACGAGTTAAGGTTCTTTGAGTGATGGGTGGGGGGAGAAAGGGGAAAGACCGGAGAGTAAGGAAGCGAGAAAAGGGGATATCCATTCCTGGGCATTCAATGGAGGGGAGCTCTTTCTTGTACAAAACCTATCCACAAAGAACAGAGCTGAGATAAGCAACACTCACAGATGTTTTCAGCAAGGCAGCGGCTTCTATTCACTGTTGTTTAGGTTGTCTTTGAAACAAGGATTCAAAGTGGACCTTTGTGTGAATCGATTTTACTCCAGTGGTTGAAATTCAAAATTATTTAAGCTGAAAAGAAGAAAATCTTATTACCTGAAATCAATTTTAATCTCCTATGCTTGTACTTTCTTATTCGCAAAGGAATGTTCATTTTCTTTTATTGGTAGCATTAAAACATGTTGGTCTGTCACTACATGCAGCCATAGCGGTAAATACAGTAAGCAGAAGGGTCTTCTTACATATTTATGTTATTCTATAAACTTTATGTTCAGATTCTTAATTTTTATGTGTTAGGAATTGTGTCTGATTAGACAGCTGATTTTTTTATTTACTTATTTTTTCAGCTTGCATTTGAATGAAAATAAATCTGCATTTAAAGCCTCAGAGTCTTCATTTTTATTTTTGAAGTTTAAAGCAATCTGAATCTTTTTTTCCTTGGTATATCTGTCACTTAAAACGTTAACCATTCAAAAATCAAAATGACACATTTAGGAAAAAGAATTCATCAGCAGTTTTTTTTTTACCTGCTGGTGCTAAAGGTGCTCACGCACGACACAAAATTGCCAGACAGTTTTTTTTTTTTTTTTTTTTTTCAGTTGTCAGCTTCTTCAGAGTTGTGGGATAGCACATATCATTCTTCAACATCTACTTTTTCATTTATAGATTGAAGAGGAAAAACTAGATTTCCTGTTTTTACAGCTCCCAGATTGTGTTTTGGCTTTGAATGAACTAGTTCAATTTGTTAAGATGAATAGGAAACTCTACATTTTCACAGAAAAGGCTACTTTTGTCAAAAGCTGATTTTGTGCTTTGCCAGCCTATGGCTCAGCTATTCAGCTGATGACATCTGCCAGTCCAGTACACTGCCATGCTTTAAAAATCCTGGCAGTGGTATATACTGCCTTAATAATTCCTTATAGCCTGCTGTCCGTCAGGGGGGCTGTGCCCTTCCATAGCTCCTAATCTATGTTGGCAAGGAGGAAGGTCTCAGAGTTGTTAAATACCAACCTGATGTGAGAAAACAGATGGCTCCAAGAAAGAGAGAAACCTCTGCAGGATCGAAACCCTGGGAGAGGTATCCCTGGGACCAGCAGTCTCACAAGGAGGCGAGAGCGGAAGAGATTTAATGAAAAGCATCTCAGTGCCAGAAATAAAACTTTAAGGTCAAAGACGATTTTTGACAGAGGGTTTCTGCTAGTTAGACTTCAGAAAAAAATCAGGCTTGCACTGCAGCAGCCTTTTCTTTCCCAGAACCTTGCTCTTATGGATGCACCAGGTTCATATCTTTCTTGTCCTTGGATACTGAATTACGCAAAATATAACAACAATAATTTATTTCCCCCAAAACCTATTAAAAGAAATGCCTGGATTGAGCAAAAACCAAATGAAAACTGGCATGAGTTTTTGTTTTCTTACCTCTCTAGACCTTTCTATGGAATTACGCAAAAGGCCTCTTTGGAAATCCCTGCTACTTTCATCTCCTGTCTGTGCGTTCTCTCCTGTGGCTGTTTTTCCCTTCATCATCTTCACCAGGAGGCAAAAGCCTTTCTGGTTCATGGCTTCTGGTTTCCATGTCAGAATGCCTCCTTCTCAGCCCCAGCTGGTGGTCAGGCTCCCTGGTCGATTCATCTCTTTAGGGACTTCCTCTCTGGAAAGGTACTTTACTCTCAATGGTATCTTAGGGAATTTCGGTCTAATTAGGGGATAATCAGGATTTTAAAACCTTTCATCATTATCCCTTGGAATTTCATTCCAGTGATTAAAAAAAATACAGGAGATACCGAAGACAGACACCCCATTCAAAGTAGAGTTTGCAGTGGCGCAAGATGTAGAATATCAGCATCAAACAGTTTGAAACTGGTATGTAGCCAGATTTTCGAAATAATCGCGTACCCTGCTAATACCATACTAATAATATTGAAGCATTGACTTGTCTGCAATTGGAAGTGCTGCATTGTTAATATTCTGGCACCGTGGATCTGTATCTGCACTTGTATCCAATCGCGAGTCCCCTGAGCCAACTAATTCCTGCTGCTGGAGATACTGTCTAAATATCTTAGATTATATTTACTGTGCAATGCATTAAGCAATCCTGAATCATTCCCAGGGGAATCTTCCAGTTCTCTATCTGTGCAGTTTGGCTCTTCAGCAACGCCTGGGCTGTAGCTGGTGTAACTCAGAGAAAGCCCTGATCTGAAGCCCCCAGATATCTTGCCCAAATTAAAACCACAGGATGTTGTTTGGTGTCGGTATTTTTCAGATAATCCTTTCCAGACTGGATTTACGATTGACTGTGTTTTCCATTGGGCTGCATGGCTGCATCCTCCTGCTCTCTTATCACAGGTATTTCTGTGTGATCTTTCCTCGTTTTGTCTGAGTAAAGCACTTGGGTGCCTGATCTTGCCAACACAGAGCAGGGTGGGAAAGAAGAGGAGACCAAGATGGTCAGTGATCTTCTGAGTAGGAAGGGAAGGAGAAAAACCTGAGGTGCTAACACAGGTTTTTAGTTATTGTAAAGAGTCTGGCATGCATTAAAGCGTCCTGGTGAGAGCACTGCATGATTTCCTAAGGAAAGGAAACAGAGGTCTTACAGTCCTTCACTCAAATAACCACCCACCAGCCAGGTCTCTGGCTAGCAAGGACTGTGTTGTCTTGAGTTAGCATGAGTGCTTCATACCTGCTACTGGTGCTTTGTGGCTCTGTGGTCTTCAGACCCAGCAACACCCAGTATTTCTTATTTGCATAGGTGTGTGGGTATACACTGTGTAGACAGTGTTTTCTCTGTGCTCTGGAAAGGGAGGTGAGGATCTCAAAACTCTTCTTTTCACGTACTACATGCTTGCTCCATTGTTACTTTTTTTCTAGGCATCTGCTTGGATGCTTAGAGGAAGCACAACACCAATTTGATGTGTGGAGCAAGCTCCTAGTTCATCTTCCAATCCTGTTTAATATAAAGGCTTCAAACTGAGGATGGATCAGGTATTATACCAATAAAAACAGATGCTACTCCTGGTCTCTGCCGAAGGGCACTGCTGTGGAAGCAGGTTGCTGTGCTGGAGTTGGTGGGACCCACTTGGTTCAGCTGTTCCTGTGGTTCTTTGTAATCCAGCAGTGACCTGGTGGATGGGGTAGGAATTACAATGGGCACGTGCTGTTTCAAGGTGCAGGATGGCCTGTTTTGGCAAATGCATAAGTGAGGGGTAGAGCCAGGGAACAGAGAGAGTGTGTCCCCACTTTATTGTTGAGATTTTTTTCCTACAAGATTTGGGGACTTCTGTTGAGTTTATTCTAGATTCCTATGTAAACCACTTGGTTTGCTTTGAAGATTTCAAACCAACCTTCATTTCCAAGTCATTCTCCTTTTGAGGCCTTGGTTCTCTTTAAAGGCTAATGTGCACGTGCCATTCATTGATATTTTTAGCATAGTATAATAAACATAAGAAACAGATCTCATCTCTGTGGAGGCAGTGGGAAGCTTTGAGTCCTTTGTCACAGTTTCTCTTTTTTCTAGCAGCCTGGACAAAGAAGTGGAGAGACAAGGGAGAGATAGCATTTCAGGCTTTTGCTCTAAAAAAAGCTAGAGTGGTACAGTTTGGGGATTTTGAAAAAGTTGATACGCAAGAAAACTGATTAGGCATTTCAGTTAATATAAAATAAAACAAAAACGTGCAGCTGTTCTTGTATGCTGTTTTCCAGCCTTTAGCAATACTGATCTATACAGCAGTTGTTATTCTGTGACATTTGGAAAAGTTATGGAACAGTAGAGGAAAATAAAAAGAAATGATTCATAGAACAGATACTCTGTAAAATGTCCTTGACTTTTAAAAAAAATCCTTTGAAAATGTCATCCAGAAACAATTTAGTGATACTTTGCAATGCCTCTCTCCACTACTTTTTTTGTTATTTTGGCTGTATCCGTAGAATACTGTCAGCAAGCACTTGGGGTGTCTCACAGGACAGCAGGGAGAGCGAGGGACCTGAGCTGCCCAGCATGGCACTGGAGCCAGCAAGCCCTTAATCCAGTGGGAAGCAAGTCTACTCTTGCTGCAGCTGCAGCTTCAGTGGTGGTCAACCCATGCTGGCCGATGCAGGTCACTCTCATATGGTCCAGATTGGTCCAGAAGCTGTTCAGCAGTGTGGGGCAGCGCTGGCACTAATGCCACCTGCCCACAGGGAGGAGCCATGTGCCACTGATAAATCGGAAGGACTAGGCAAACATGGGTCTGTCTGTGCTTGCCTGCAGAGATTCTGTCACTTGACCCCTCTTCCCTTCACTTTTAGCTTGAGCTTTTAGCACGCCCTGCTCCTGAAGGGACGGCACGGTGCAAAGGCATCAGCAAACACCCATAAAGTTTTTGGTGGCATGAGTCATCTTACTGGGCTATCCCCTCTGCTCTGGTGCTCAGTGCCATCTTCTGCTTTCAGCAGTTCAGCTTGAGATCTGCTCCTGCTCAGATGCACACCCATAACATGGTCATTTTTCTTGTCTCTCTCTCCAAGAAATAAAAGTATTTTGAAGCTTGTGGATTAAGCAGGGAGGAAAAGACAGGTGTGATCTATGAGCTTTGCTGTTTGCTTTCTCCTACCTTGCTGGGGTGGCGTAGGCAGATGTTTCTCTTCCTATTGCTACACAGACACTTAATGCAGTCTCACAATGCGCCACTGCCATGAGGGGTAGTTTTTCTCCCCTTCCTTAGATATTCTTTCCTCTAGGGGTAGCTGCACGGTGAATCTGATGAGGGAATCTGTCTGGCTGAACATAATATTTTATTTTATTTTAAAATGTGAAAGGGTTATTTTCAGTGAGATAAATCCCCCTGTCAAGCTCACCACAAGCCGCACAGACACCAGTACTGGTAGGGAGGGGCTGTTCTTGCCTTACCATCTAAAGTGTCATTCATCACAGCCTTGAGTATTTGCTAGATTGAAGTAACTGTGTAATCTAATTTCAGCAATTTCACCATGAAAGGGAGACAGACGTTGTCCTCTGTTTCAGCAGGGTATGGTGAGAATGCACATGTGAAAGATCATTTGAAGTCATTTAGGTATTTAAAACAGATCCAAAGCTGTTGAGGGAGCCCTACTGTTTGACTCTCTCCCACCATAAGGTCTGAATTAAATGTGCTTTCTTATATAGGTCTTGTCACATGTTTTTGTAGAGCCTGGGGCTGTGTGTCCTGCAGTCGATCAGTGCATTTTGTCATAACATGATTGACTGGTGATAGACGTGTCCTGAACAGCTGGATGCATCTGTTACCATGTATTTTTCATGTGTACAATCTATCAGCAGATACCTCCTTTAAAAATACTATGGATTGCAAATAATCCTTTGGGTAACATACATCTTCAGAAATACACACATGCACATGCACAAAATCAAGATGGGGCTGGGTGGAGAAGGGGTTGGGGATGGGGAGGCTGTGGAGTAAAAAGAGCAGGCAAAGGAGGATCCATGGCTGGGGAGCTCCCTCTCAAGGTAGGTCTCTGGGGTAAACATCTCTTCCCCATCCTGGGTAACTCACAGTGCTTCTAAAGCACAGGTTGTTTTTTGTTTCTGCAGATAACCCCTGCATGATATGAGTGAAGACACAGTGCCAGTTCTCCTTATGTGTTGTACATTTTATATGACTATAAAAATAAAAATTGATGCTCCTCACTGCTCACCGCCTACATTTTTTCCTCTCATGTCTGCTCTGAGAAGTCATAAAAAGGTTACTTGTGCTGTAGCACAAGTATTTTATTAGCCTACGGGAAGGCTCTTCCTTCCTGTCTGCATTCAAACCGGATAATTTCTCTTCTGTTAGCAGCAGGATCAAGCCCTGAAAACCAATGGAAAAAAATTCCTTTGACCTAAATGGTGCAAGGCCAAGCTCTTAGGCTTCTGCTTTATGTGTCAAAGACTAATACTGTCATGGGAAGTGTAAGCAGCAGTACCTTCCTTGCATAGTAACACAAGACTGTGATTCTAAAAATTCCTCTACAGAGTGTTTTTGCAGAGCCGCCTCCCCAGGGTTCTCCATCTGTTTTCACACGGAGATTAATAACAAATTGTTTGGCTAATAAACTGCTCCCTGCTATCTCTGAAATTTGACCGTTTCTTTTCCTTCCCTTCCATGGACGGTTATTAGATTCCTGTCTGCCCCTGTGCTCCCACGTGGGAGACATCACTAATGTTAGATGCACGGCAGTTGTCATGCTTCAGCTCCACAGCAAAGCTTTCAAGGGGTGAAGATCTCAGTTTATGGCTGAAAGAGTTGGTGCTGTGGACTGCTGTGTAGTGCTGAGGGCTGACCTTGTTCCTACAGGATGTAAAGAAAAGGAAGAGAGAAAAAAGAAGCTTTGTGTATACTACTGTGATTTCTCCAAGACCCCGTTTTTTGTTTGAAACTACAGAGAATATATTCCCAGGAAAAATGGGACTGGGGCATGGACCTGTTTGATTCCCCAGCATCCCTGTGAGATGTGGGGCTGACAGTGGTGTTTCCAAGTGCTGTGTTCAGAAGGTCTGGACCAGGTGGCAGAGGGTATCCCAGCTGCTCCATTGGCAGAAACAGATGAGAAAAGAGTAAACAGCTCCTGTGAAGCTCCTGTGCTCCCTGATACAAGACCACATTAACACCTCTCCTGGTCAAGTACTGGTGAGGAAACTGCTGCCAAGATACACACAGTCCAGATTTGGAAGTTTCCAGTGATGGGACAACTATCCACAGCCCTCCATGATGTATATCAAGTGACACCTACCCACTTTGTTAAAACACCTACCTAACGTCTGTCCTGTATTTTTGTCAGCTTTTTATCTTACTGCATCCTCCTCTGCTGGATCAGAGGGATCTTCTTCACCATGTTTTTGTTTCTGATGTAGACAGACTGACATCAGATTTTACCTCCTTGTGCTTTAAACAGAATAACCTGGTCTCCTTCACTTCCTTATCCCGAGGGCTCTGATGCTGTTACAGCAACAGTGCTTCTTAGGGGCTTGCCCCCCGTTGCCCATTCCATCCCCTCTTCTCATCTCAGGAGCAAGTGAAGAAGAATCTGAGCTGCCACCACTTGATAACCCTGTTGTTGAGGTGTTTCTTTCTAGTTTTGGTGGTAACTCACAGTGGCAATAACTGCTGTAGTTGGGGCGAGAACATCAGACATAGCAAAATAATTCAAATGTCCTAGGCATCTTCTAGTCATTAACCAGCATCCCGCCTGCCTGGCGAGCACAAGAACTGGATGCAGGTTTCCAGTAGCAATGCTATCTGTGCCAGATTCAAAAGTAACATCACCTTGTTCCTCCTCACATAGTCGAGGTTGACATACTCTTTTAGGCTTTAGCATCACATCGAAAACTGACATTGGTTTACCATCTACTGTGAGTTTAACCAAGGTCACAGCTGGATAAACTTCTAAGAAAAAAGAAGCCCAACCACAAATCTTTGCCTGTAGCTTTGGGTTATTTGTAAATGTTACTGACAAGTTGTCCCCTTTTCAAAGCAGTAGGGATTGACCATGGAACTACAGCCAGGAAATTTGGGAATCTAATCCCAAATCAACTTCCATGTCTTCAGACTTTTAGTAGTTCGTCCCAGCAGTGATGCTTTTGACTTCTTTGTGACTCCAAACCTGCTTTCTTTTCACTGCCTCTGGGAGGGGAATCTCACTGTTGTCTCAGGGGCTCATTAGGCTCAATCGGGTGATTTTAGGATTTCATAGAGGCAAATCATGAAGTTCTATTGTTGATCCTCAGAGAAAAATGTTAAAGCCTATTATGCCTCCTGCATGAATTTACTACAAAGAGTGAGTTTATTCCATAGAATAAATATTTCATTTCCCCATAAAGGCATTTTTAAAAAACATTGAATGAAAGCTTATGAGAATTCCAGTCGATGTGAAGAGATCTCGAAGTCCTGCCAAAGTTAACATATTAAGAGCCAAAGCTTGCCATCTTTGAAGTTAGTGGATGGTTTGCTTTGGAGTTAAAAGGGGGAGGGAGAAAGCAAAACATTAGATTTCAGCGCAAAGTTACTTGCATATCCCATTCATCTTTCATATTAGGGTATTTGGAAAACTGCCTATCTACATGCTGCTTCCAAACCGATGTAAAGGCCACATTCCTCAGGCAGACAAGGTACAAGAACTGTATTGAGGAATTACTTCTCATTAGCACATTTATGAGTTGGGTTTTTTTTTTTTTTTTGGGGGGGGGACAGTATTTTCAGTAAATGTAGTGTTTTATAGAGCTGTTTTTCCAGTGTGTCTGCAAATTTAGGCACATATTTTTGCATGGCAGGTGTAAACTCAGATGGCAATCTAAACAGTCTGTTCCCAGCCATGCTGCAGAGGTAGCTGAGGTACTCCCTGCCCAGTGATTTAGAAGTAGTCCGACTAAAATTCCATTTTATGTGTCTTCTGATCACCAGGAAAGATATTTTTTTCTATCATGCAAAAAAACCCATCTGAATTGTTGAGTTTTTTAAAACCACATAGATCCTACTGGCCACAGTCTTAGGTGTTAAAATGATACAATTTTAAGAGAGTGTGTGTGTATGTATGCATGTGTGAGTGTACAAGGCATAAATCGTTGATTTAAAGTTCTGCAACAAATTTCAAAACAAACCAGCAAAATCTTCTGTCAGTGGGAAGACCAGGACCATACTGCCAAACCTAAAAATGCTCAACCTTTTTTCTAGCATCTGTTCAAGTAAAACAATTTCCCAGCATTGTGTGGGCTATAAATGATGATAACTGTGTTTCTTAGTTTCCTGTTAAAGAGATGACTCAGATACTAGGTAGAAGCTTAACTATTGGTCGTGTGCATTCTTTTAAATATAAATGTTCATGTAAATGTTCAGCAGTGCTCTTCAGAGTTGTTAAAACATTATTCAGTGTATTCAGATTTGTACCTAAATACTCCATGAATACTTGGCACAGTCAGTTTCTTAAATGTTATGAAATCTGAGAACAATTAATCCTGCGTCTTGTACATTGATGGAACAGAATTTGTCTGCCTCAATACATTTTTAATTATATGTATTTTACTTAGGCAGCTTTCCTATAGGTAATAGTGTTACTGTATACTGCTGTTAATTTTGCTTGAATGAGGAGTAAAAAATTGAGCCCTTGTATTTGTTACAAAGTTTTGTGAAGATTTGGGTTGTTTTCCCTGCTCAATCGGAAGACTTTGCTGTGGTTTCAAATTGCCTCCCCAGTGAAGTCATCTTAATAGTAATTTTGCTTTAAATTCAGTGTGTATACCATATTTTTAAGGTCTGACAGCATTACATAATGCTAAATCGGTAAGGTTTGAAACATCATTCATTTTGACATAATTTGATTACTTTTTGTAATATCCTTGCAATGAGCAGTAAATCAGAAGACACTCAAAATGCCAAAGGCTGGCACCAGTATAGCTGTGGTGATGCAGGATGAGCGCAGTGTTCCTGCTGAAATTGTCTCTAATGTAGGCCAGTCCCTTAAATCAGTCAACTTCTTCATCTATGGTTTTATTTCTTCATTCTCATGCACATGGGCCAAACCTCTTCTGTTTGCTACCAGCACTGCGGAGGAATGTTAAAATCACCCAGTAAGCTGCACTTCTTTAATCTCTTCTTATAAATGTGTTGTGGTTTAACCTCAGCCTGCAGCTAGGACCACACAGCCACTCACCCAGTTCTCCTCCTTCCCCCCCAGAAAGGTAGGGAGAAGAGGGAGAAAAGGAGGGGAAAGGGAAGAAGACCTCATGGGTTGAAATAAAGACAGTTTAATAGAACAATAACAGAAAAGGAAAATAATAATAATGACAGGAGTCACTCTCACCACCTGGTGAATTGGTGAAATTGGTACCTTCCCAAGCAGTGATCGTGAATTCCCCCATTTATATACCGAGTATGATGTCTATGGTATGCAATATTCCATTGGCCATTCCATAGTTCTGTCTGTGCTCCTTTCTCAGCTTCTATGGGAAGCTGAAAAAAGTCCTTGAATGGTATAAACATCGCCTAGCAACAACTATATGCATTATTGACATTCCTTTCATGCCAAACCTGAAACATAGCAATCCCTAGAAAGAAAATTAATTGTATCCCAAATAAAACCCGGACAAAATGTTAGTACTCTCTCCTTTTCCAATAGCTTTGGTTTGTTATATTTAAAATTGGAACCTGAGAATCAGGATTAGGTGATATTACAAAACATGTATCCAAGAAATAGAATTGATGTTCAAGACAGTAATAAGGATCTTTAGATGACATTTAAACTAGTTGGAAGTAACTCTTTATAGGTAAATTCTGGTTA
Source organism: Tringa solitaria (assembly GCA_026413425.1). NCBI lineage: Eukaryota > Metazoa > Chordata > Aves > Charadriiformes > Scolopacidae > Tringa > Tringa solitaria. The sequence continues at coordinate 16,412,706 of JAOXJM010000079.1, forward strand.
TTTTTTCTACTTGGTAAGAAAAAGACACTTTTGCAGCCTTCTCTCTCGTTTTAGGCTGGGAATGGAGTGCATAGTTTGGATGTCAGCAGTGGGACACCTTACTAAAACAAAGCATCCATGGGACCGTTGTCTTATCAATGACTTGTAAGTGCGGGAGCTGTTAAATTGGAAACAAGTGCTACAAGATGCCAAGCGAGGTGCTTGAGAGCAGCAGTGGGATGGAGGAGACAACACAGAAAGAGAACAAGTCTGGAAGCCAGAGCCCTCGCCACGGTTCCTTGAGAAGGGCTGTGGCAACCACTGTCACCTTTGATGGGGAAGCCACTATGGACCGGAGGAAAAAGAAGAAAAAAGAGTCCCGACCCGAGTCAATAATAGTGTATCGGTCGGAGAACGAGAATAAGGTGGAAGAAGAACAGGTGGATGAAGAAGGAGGGGAGAGGAGATCTGAGGAAGGCTCCAAGTTCCTGGGTCAGTCCATGGCAGATGGTATGTATTCTTGGGAACACCCACTTTCCATAAACTTTTTTTGATGCCAGCATGCACTGGGGTCAAATGGAAGTGACCATGGGACCAACCCTCTTCCAGGCAAGGAAAGCTTGAGTTCATACGTGAAAACGCCCTGAAATAAAAAGCATTACAAGTTGATTTGGGGTGTCTCCTGCAGTTCTTTGCAGAGGTTGGTTGTTGCCACACTCTTAGTTTTAAATGTATGTACTGGTTGAAGTTGATCCAGAAAAATGCTGAGCATGCTTTAAGCCAGTGATGCTATGATCAAGCCCCTGTCCATGTCTAAAACAACTGCTTGTTAAGTGAAAGGATGGAAGCAAATGGATTTAGTGGCTCTACCTGTGATAGGGAGTTTTACTCATTATCTGGGATTTGCTGTTGCCTTCTGTTTGCATATTCTCAGGACAGCTTCCTATTAAAGAGTGATTATTTGACAAGGTCATCGTGGGGCATCTTGGAGTCACTTTCATTTCTGATGTCTATCCTGGATACCCTTGCAGGGAAGAAGTGTGGGAAGCAGGTCCTATGGCTAATCCTCTTGTGAGTCAGCACTGCAGGCTGAGAGGGTCTTAAATGTGAATGTATGCTCCTGGTCCATCAGCCGCACCAGAACCCCTATCCTCATGGCTTATCTGCTGCCTTCTTATTTTTGTGGACCACTTCAAACTGCTCAGCCTCCTGTTAAGAGCCTCTGAAGATCTTTTTCCAAGTTAGTCAGAATTAAGACCAGGACGAGGCATTTTTTTAGCCCCTTAGAAGAGTTTATGTCCAGTATCACTGCAGGGACTGTCCTAAACCAATGTCACTTGGAAACTAAGGCCATCTGTTTGTGACTTTAACACACATCACAACACTTTCTTGTTTGGTGCCTTTGTTTTCTCCCTTAAAATGCAAATATAATTATATGAGAGTTTGTAAGGGTTTTCTAAACTTTAATTTGCATTGAGATACAGTGCAGATGTAAAGTGAAGTATTAGGTATTCAAGTATAACTCCAAGTGTGGATGTACTTATTCCAGAACGAGAGTCTTAGTCATATATATCTAATTCACCCCAAGTGTCGATGCTGTTCAGGAGTAAATCTAATGAGGGTACCAGAGAAAATAGGCATAATGTTTTTTATTAAATTACTCTGCCTCATCTCTTTCTCATATACTCCTGCAGCACTTTCCCTTCATATACTGGCCCCAGTACAGATGCTGGAGTCTTCTCCCTTGTGCTTTCAGCCATCTGGAATTCCTGTCTTCTCCCTCATTAGCTCTTCTTCCATTTTCTTCTGTGATAATCTTTTTACTGCATTGCTTCTTGCATTCCATCTTTTTTTTAAATTTAACTATAACTCCATATGCACTCTTTAATTGTCTTTGGAGTCTTTGGGGATTTACACAAAATATCTAATGTAGGTGAGTTTATCTGTGTTCACAGGTGTCTGGAACATGCCTTTAGACAGCAGATATGTCACCTTGACTGGAACAATCACCAGGGGAAAGAAGAAAGGTCAGATGGTGGACATCCATGTCACACTAACAGACAAAGAGCTGCAGGAACTGGCTAAGTCAAAGGAACCTCCTAAAGAGGACGTACCTGAGAAGAAGAAGAAATGTGATGTTGGACTGGACAGAGGGCCCCACATTGTCCTCTGGACCATCATCTGCCTCCCCATCATTTTTGTAGTGTCCTTTGTGGTTTCATTCTACTATGGAACCATTACATGGTACAACATCTTCTTGGTGTACAATGAAGAGAGGACCTTCTGGCACAAAATCACCTTTTGTCCCTTTTTGATCATATTCTACCCAATTATAATTATGGTTGTGTCTTTTTCCCTGGGCCTGTACTCAGCTGTGGCCCAGGTTGCATGGTCCTTTGGGTACTGGTGGCATGCTGTCAGGGATATGGAGAAGGGCTTCTGTGGCTGGCTCTGCAGCAAGCTGGGTTTGGAAGATTGTTCTCCCTACAGCATTGTTGAGCTGCTAGATTCTGACAATATCTCAGGTAGTCTCTCTGGCAAGAGCTCTGCGCAGGGGGTTGAGACCTCAGCACTCTGAGCCTTTGTCCTGGCTGACTATTTTGGTCATATGTGAGTGGTTTTCACCTAGAAAATAACACACTGATGATTTTTTAATATATATATATATTTAAACACAAACATAATAAATAAAATATTGGGCTGGGAGTGCTCTTTAAATGTCACAGAATGCAAGTGTGCTAGCTTCATGTGGTCTGGGTGGGGAGGTGCATGGCTCTCCAAGGATTTGTCATCTGTTTTAGCTAATTACAGCTTCTGGGAATGTTGAGAAAATCCAGGTCTGTGGGACTTCAGCTGTTTGGGAGGTGACAGAGGTATGGGTTGAAAAGTCCACTTGTGTAAAGTTAGATTTTACTTTTAGGGAATGGACATAACAGTGGCCTGTTGACTCAGTGAAAAGAAGTCTCTACTTGGGGGATGACCTTCAGGAGCTAGGAAATCATTCAGAGGTGAAGGCTAAATTGCATAATGTGATGTTCCTGCAGTTGTCCTAGAAATGGTCCTTTTCCAGTCTTTTTGACACGTGCAGCAAACCCTCCAGGTAGACTCTGTCAGAGTTTGAGAAACAGACCACTACAACAGTTGTGCCCAGCCTTTCACTGGGAAAGGACAGCAGAGCCGCCGGCAAAGGCACGTGAGCTCCACACTGACCTGAAATGCACCCATTACATGTTGGAAGAGTAGGGCTTGGTCAGTAACCGCGGTGCATGGGGACCTGATGGTCACCAACCACCCCCAGGGGACTGTAGCTGCAAAGATGGGTGCTAGGCCACAGCTCCATTTGACCTTTTGATAGGTGCACTGCTAGGAAGAAATAGGCTACAGGAGTTGTGCGTGGTGTGCGGTTCAAACGGTTGCACTATAGGCAGGAGACATCTGCTCTGAGGAAAGGCGATCAGTTTGCGTGGCGCTGCAACGCAGGTGTGGACCAGCAGCACCTGTATTTAGAAAAGTGGAGTGGATGGTGCTTGGGATGGGAAGGTCTCACTGAAATGGTCATTCTGTTTTTCAGGTTGCTCTTAGGGAAGAGCTGCTGGCCCACCCTTTTCAGAACAAGGGCAACCCTGAGCCGGTGTCTGTTACTGCCAGTGCGAACTGTGTTAGTGCCTCAGCTCTGGAAATCTGCATCCCACACACACTTCCTGGTTAATTGTATGGAAGAGCAATGGATTATACATCCTCCTCCCCTCATGTCTCATTTTCATAATTGGTTTCCCTCCTTTTGGGACTTTGCATGGCATCTTAGTGGGCTCCCAGACCAGGCTGAGGTGGCCACCATAGGCTGGAGAAATTCTAACTGTCTCTTTAAAAAAACCGACTAGCGGGAACGTTCTTTTTCTGGATTGACTGTTGGGGTTTTGGCCTAAGGAGGACAGGAGGAAAATAAAAGAGAGGTATAATGGACTCTAATGGGGACTGAGTTACATGCCTGAAACGTGATTAATTTTCTGAGTGCTCTAGTTCAGCTGGTGCTGCTAGAAAGTCTGGCTCAGCCCCAACCCAGAGGAGCCCACCGTTTGCATGCGTGTAGGTAGGTAATTCGTAGCGTGCAGGCAGTCAGGCTGTGCAGCCACTCATGTCTGTGTAGGTGTTTCACTTCCCCAGTCTCCCTACCAGAGGGGGAGCTGCTCTAGCTTTAGGATGGTGAAGAGAAGCGTTCAGAAGCTGGATTTCACAGGAACTTATGCTTCGTGTTGCATTTCAAGGATGAGGTCGAGAGTAGACTGACTGGCTGTCCCGGTTAGGACATCTGGGAGCCGGTGATGTATAGACAAGTCCATCCGATGCTCTAGATCTGACACTAAGTCCCTGCTGCATTCTTGGTCCATCCCCTTCTGGGAGGACCAGCCAAAGCAACCTCGTAGCACTGGCTTGAGGATTAACAGCGTGAATAGTGTACAAGCCAATTATCAAGAACAGGCTTGGCCCCACGCTTTACTGACAAAGCAGAGGTGCTCCCTTGGCACAGGTTCAGCCAAGCTGTGTTTTCTGCTTCCTGATGCACAGCTTCCAGTTTTTACTGGCTAAGTCTTTAAAGGCAACTTGCAGTAAAAAAAAAAAATTTAAAACAGTGAAAAAAAATAGACCCCAACCCTTGAGGCAATGGCAGGTAAATTCAGTGGGGTTCAAAGAGGCTGACATACGCCTGGGTTTCAAGCAGTGACTTGCTATTTCAATCAGGGAGTTCTGAATTAATAGAGAAGCTGAGGGTAAGTCATGGCAGTGCTGGCAGTCTATAGTGACCCACTCTGCTTAATACTCCTCCACATGGAAATTGCAGGCTCCCACATGGCTGGAGGGTGGGAAGAAGTGATGTTTAACAAGCACTAATGGGAAGGAAGGCCTGCTGGCAAGTGTTCTCACGCTTTGCCTAGAGGGACACTGCTAGCGTGAAAGGATTGGATTGTGTATCTTGGCCCCAACAGGCGGCAGACAAGTGGGTTTGGGGGAAGGATGGCTGGCAAGTGTGCATTACTGCAGAGGGTGAAAGCCCAATTCAGCTGTCACTACCAAACAGCAGCTGTTCAAGGCTAGACGAAAGGCTGGGGTCAGTAGCACAAAGAGCCTTCAGCTTACAGAGGGCTTGAATGATAAATACTAGCTCATTACCGAATCCAGCCCTGTGAAATGTCTGCTGAGCTGCAGGATTTGCTTTCAGGCTTGCAAGCAGCCTGCCAGAGTGGAGACAAAACCAAATCTGTGCCTCTTACTGCTGTGTAAACACAAAGGAGCGTCAGAGAAGTCGTGTTACCCTCCCTCTACCATGGCAGCTATGCTTCTGGGCTTGGAGGCCACATTTTTGGGAATAATACTGGAACAATCCATCATGTGTTTTCTACTTCTGTACACTTAACCAAGCTTGCCTCTGCTCTGGCCAAAGTCAGGGTGTTCTGCCATTGATTTTGGTGGGGCCTAGTTTAAGCTTGGGGTTAGTTCTGGTGCTATTTGTAAAAATTTTATTCAAACTTTTCTCAAAACAACTCTGGATAGCTTTCTCTCTTGTCCGTTATCCCCCAGAGCGGTTTGCCTGCTGCAAAATATATAATCATAATCACTTGTTGTAATAGAAAAAAGCACAAGGTTTTGTCTTGTTCTACCGTTGCTTTCAGAAACTCACAAGTAATTTCTGCTTCTGTGCCACTGTCAAACTCCAGCAAGTTCCAGTTATTCTGATCGTTGCGTGCGTTTCTGGCTGCTCTAGTCTGGATGGTTTTTTTAAGTAAAGATAATGTGTGTTTTCTGATTGTTATTTTTAATTGCATTCCCGTTTCCCATCCTTGCTGGCCTGGGTGGAGAATAAAGATGTACATGGCATTAGAAGAGTGCTGCTTTCATGCTTCTGCCTGACTTTGTGGTAAAAACAGTACTGTGGGATGGATACAGTCATTCTATGCTAATAATTGATTACAAGCCGTTATCTTTGAAGACCCACTTTAAAGTGTGTTTGAAATGGGTCTTAGTTTTACCTCTTGTTAACCTGTACATATTCAGAACTGTCATAACTCTGGGCTCTTCTTTGCTTTTACTTCGTAATGCACAAATGAAATTTTTTTTATTTAATCTCACTCGTTGGGTATCTGTTTGGCTTTAGCCCCAAGGATCTGTAGGGAGGGACACGCTTCCATACCAAAAAAAGAAATAGATTTACATTTACTCTACAAATATGGTCTGTATGTCTGTGACTTGGAGCTGCTATTTACAGATGTGCTGGGAAGATTTCTTACAACCCCTCAGTACTCCAGACATATGTCTGTAATGGTAAGTCAAAGAAGAATCCACCAATGCAGTCCTTCGAGGTGTCTTAATATTAAATGACACCCTCGGTGCTCTCCCACACAGTCTTACTACAGTCCTACCCTCCTGCTAGCACAGTGCAAACACTTATTTGACATTTTCTTTCTTCTGAAGAGGAGATGTGGATCTTTAGAAAACCCAAATAAAATTTCTAGCTGAGTGCTAACACAGTTTCAGTGTAACAAATCTTTGAGCCAAAAGGCTCCCTGCAGGTGACCTCCTCGAACTGGCAGTGCCGTGTCCAGCCCAAGAGCTGGAAATACCAGGAAGGTGTTCTTGGGGTGATGCCTGCTACAAACATTGCCAAAGGAATAGGATTCCCTGTGTGGCAGGTGTATGTTGAGGACTTCCCGTCTCCAGTGAAGAACCTAGTGAGGGACACTCAGCTTCCTGGTGTGGCAGGGTGGGATGGAGATACTGAGCCCAGAAAATTAGCTCATTAACCTTTGCAGTTCTCACCTTTGAAGTAGAAGGTAATAATTTTATAACATAATGGTTAGCAGTGGGTCGGACTCCTATTGAAGACCCTTGCACCAGGCAAACCCCCCCCTGTATGACTGCAGCATGTATTTCAGAAGGGGAAGAGAAGATGCTAATTCTGCCTGCTGACTTACCCATCCCATTCAGTATCTTTGAGAACTGAAACAGTCATACCGTGAACTGTGCTTTTCACCACAATTAGTCTCTTGAAATTGCCCTTCTAATCCCTGAAGCTGGTGCTTTGAATCCCGAGGCCAGGATCCTGCAGTTTCTCCCTATAAGACTATCGGGGGGGGGGGGGCATCTCCATGCTCTTTTGTTTTTGTAGGGTCTTC
>JAOXJM010000079.1:16419863-16430881 GCA_026413425.1 Tringa solitaria
GGGGGGGGGGGGGCTGCGCCATGGATCACCCCCATTGCCAGGTATCCATGGCCACCCCCATGGAGACCCCTTCTTGCAGCTGCAACCACTAGTTAAGAAAAGCCACTACAATCTGCTCTTACTCACTGAAGCATGCAATTACACAAGCGTTAAAGAAAGAAAATAAGGATGCACAGCCCATATTCCTGCCCTGTGATGGACACAATTTTGCTCAAAACTTATGCAAGCCCTTTTTGTCCCAGGCAGTGAATTATCTGTGGGACCAGTGCCCTTCCTGCTTCTTTCCAAAGACTTGGTGATGTGAAGGCAGTTAGATTAATGCAGATTAGTCCATCCAAATTTATTCCCTGTATGGAAATGGGAATTCACAAAAAAGAGGGAGAGGTTGAAGCAAATTCACACCTTTTCCAAATACCACTACCCATAAGAGGGGGCTAATCCACTTGGAAACACAACTTTTCAATTAACTTGGCAAATTGGAAGAGACATCGTGTTTGCTTGTCTTAACTACTAAAGCATGATTTCCCTTCCAACAGGCAGCCGCTTAATGATGAGGGAGGGATTGTAGTTGTGTCTTTGATAACAGAGTAAATTGCCATGGGGTTCAAAAAGCCCCCTAAGCATCCTTTCACATAAACGGGTGAAGTGTGGCTGCATTGGAACAGGCAGCCCAGAGAAATGAGGCTTGAAGAGCTCTCATGGATCCCCTCTGGTCACCCAGTTCCTTTAACTTTTAGTCTCCCTAATTTCTTGTCATTACACAGTAGCTGAAGTCTGTCAGAATGCATTAAAATAAAGAGAATGCCTGAGTCAGGCCAACAATGTGTTTGTCCCTGTGTTAAAAAAATGCCCTTGCTTTTAGCATGCTAAAACATAAAACCTCCCCCCAAAAATAGCGCAGCTAACATCTGCTGTGGTTTGCATCCATTGAAATTAGGTATGTCATGGGTGAATTTGACCTGGAGCCCTCTAAGAGAGAAAGTTTCTGCCCAGATGTGATCTCCCTGTCTTAGGGCTCCTTTTCCCAACCATTTCTTCCAGCTGGAAATTTAACATCACGAGACAAAAAAGGGTAACTACTGAATTTGATAGTATGTTCTGCCTGGTAAAAAACCCACCTCCCAGGCAACATGTTCCCTCAGGGGTTGGTGCATTACAAGTTCCTCCATCAGTAATGTATATTAAGACCAATATATTTCAATGTGCCTTTCACTATCATTACGTACGCGAAATTTTTTCTGCTCCTCCAGTGATAAGGTAAGTGAATCAATTATTTCTACTGCAAAATAACAGCAAACTGGCTCATTGTGGTATACAGCAAATACAGCTTAATTTATTCTAGCCTGGTTATCTGAATCACCTGCAGTTCCGATCCTAGCAACCCCAAATATCGCGAATAAACCTAATGGCTCTTGCAGTGCCAGTGCCAGGCATGAGTCCAACAGCTCCTGTGGTAGTTGGCCTAAGGAGAGAATTCAGTCTTCCTTTCTAAAATACATTACTTGTCCTAAACTACAGAGATGTCAGCTTCTAATGTCTTCCGCTATGATGTATTTAAATGTATTTGTAGCAAGCCACCCTTATAATTACAGGCAATTACTGGAATATCCTTCCATCATAATGGAGATTTTCCTTAATATTTTAACCATGTAAAAGTTGCATGCAGAATTAATAAACACAAGCAATTTTAACCTTCATTAATTTATTAAAATGAGCTCCCCTGTGACTTAAGAAATGAGCAGAAATAATTCCTAGTATCTACATGTAGGAAAAAAACAGTGAAATATTTAATATAGTAAGCAGTATCACATCATCCCAGGGCACATCAAGTGTCACTGCTAAATGACATCTCAGTTGTCATTTATGTGTTGGTAGAGCTACTTTTAGTGCCTAGTGACTAAAAACAGGTAATAATACTGACTACTCTACAATGTGATTACACGTTGCTGAAGCGATGAACTCTAATACTGAAACAGCTCTAAGGCAAATTTTCATGTGATAGTGATGACTTCAGCCAGATCCCGATTACAGGATTGCTCTGAAGCTCCAGTTTCACTCTAAAATCAAGGCTCTTTTGACGGCTAAATTTGTAATTTATTTCAAGAGAAAGTTATAAAAATTTAAACATCTGTCTTCTCTAGCACAAAAACCCTGCAGAAATCAGCAGTTGTCCCTCTCCCTTCCCTCCAAGGAATTCCTGCAAAAAATAACTGACAGGGAAAACATGAAATTATTCTTCTCTGCCTCTACTTCTGACTAGTGCTTCCTAGTGCTACAGGTTAGCATCAATTTACGCAAATAAAAAACAAACTTAATCCTTCCTCTTTCCTCTCAAATAGTAGTGCTCTCCTTTATTCTGCTACTTTGTCTCCCAAAGCTGTACGAACTGGGAACTCACAAGAATTAAAAGCTTTAAAACATGATGTCCCATGTTTGCAATGCTCCATTTTAAAAGTGCGTTAAGGCTGATGTTTCTCTAAAGATCCAAACTTCCATCCTTTCAGTCTGACTTCAATCTGTTTCTGGGGCAGGCAAATAAACAGGTATTTAAAATGAGACCCTCTCTCCCAGCTCAGCAAGAGCCTTTTTTGGCTGCTGAAGACTCCCCCTGTCCCCTCCCACAAGCTGCTTGGATGGATAAGGAACAAATCCCTGTGCTATAAGGATTAAATTGAACCATGAGCCAGCGCGTGTGTGTGTGTGCATGCCTACGTGCGTGATGCTGGTGGGGGAAGGATGAAACAGGGAGGATACTAAAGGCTTATCCTTGTGCATCCACAAAGCAAATCCTTCCCACAGTGAGTTATCCCAGTGAGCCAGTCCAGAACGATCCCAGTGCATGAAAGCACCTTCCAGAGATGCGGAAAAGACAGCTGGATTGCTAACGGCTGCAAACAAAGACTTACTGCACAGAGGGAGGTGACAGAAAAATTGTGAAACCAAGAGCACGGGGAAAACAAGATGGATGAGATTCTGCTTCTGTGATAACCCAATCTGAAACAGCAGCAGCCAATACAAGATTTCCTGGCAAAATGATGTTGTTTTGCTGTGTTTTATAATGCAGTCTGCATTCTCCCCCAGTTTCTAAGGTGCTATTTTATTTTATTTGTGTCTACTATGTACTTACTACCTCTTCTTAAAACACTGGCTGTAACTTTTTCCAAAAACTATTTGCTACGCTTTTGCTGGGCTGGTGCTTTCCTCAAAGCGAGCATATGTGATATGAACTCTCTGGTCCTCTCCAAGATCCCAGGTGCTCTGCAGTTAATTCAAGCCAGACGATTAATTAAAAAAAAAAATAAATCAGACCCCTACACTGCTCATAGTCCTCTAAAATGTAATAAAGAAATAATCTGTTCTAACAGATTTAACAACTAATCCAGAAAAGCCTGCCAGAGTTATTTCACGAGTAGAAACATGTGTCGGGTTTTCAGCAACTTAGCAGTGGGAAATGTTTCACCTTTCATGATACCAGGCTGAGTGGGCCTTGCATCGTATCCTTCAGAAATCCTTTGGATAATATTTATAACTCGTGAGAACATCATCCTAGGTAGAAACCCAGCTTAACGGATTGTAGATGTAGGAAGAAATTTATAAAACTACCTTCAAAAAAAAAGTACAATGTTAAAATATTTGGAAAAAAAACCCAAACGTGGTTTTTTTGCTTGGTTGGGGGTTTTTTGTGTGTGTGTGTTATTGTCTGATTTCTGCCATACCTTTATGCAGAAATTCCTCTGCAGTTCGGTGGTGCCTGCTGGGTGCACGCTACCTAGCTCTGCAGGCTGCAGCTCCTCCTCTGCCGAGGTGACCGGGATGATGTTGCCCTCCAGTGGCTGAACTGAAAAGTGGGGAAAAAAAGCCCACTGCAGTATTTTTTTTCTGCCTTAGAAACGCATCCTTCATGCCGTCACAGTGCAATGGCAGATGCTAAGTTACATCATGGCAATTTTTAATATATTCATATAAAATTAATCCCTCCCTGTTCCTGATAGTTATGCAATCTGAAGCGATCTTCAGTCACAGGAGTTCATGCTATTCTGTCTCTGGCGTGCCAGCTTATATAGTGGGGCATGGGAAAGCATTTAATGAGAAGCCAATCCAGCATTTTGTTTTGCCCTTAAGTGAGGCCAAAACCCATTTGCACAGATAGTACAAAGCAATCTCTCAATAATACATGCCACTGTAACATGGAAGTATTTCTTTTAAATACTATTTTTTTTTTTTTGCAATAGCATGTGACATAAATGCGGATAAACTTGCATGTGGCAACAAAGGCACGAGGATTTTAAAAGCTACAAAAGTCTCAGTGCCCCTCTGAGATGCCTTGCAGCTGATTTTTTAGAACATCTAGCATAACAAGGCATTATCTGTGTTGAAAGTAAAGCTCCTTTCACAAACACCCGTGAGCGCACAGCACTTACACACATCTGACTGTATCTCACACTGAGCACTAAGAAAATGTGGCTCACATTATCAGTGCCCACTGGTGAGAGGCTTGGGTTCAAGTGATCTGTAAATCAGAACACAGGCAACCTACTGAACAAAACCAAAGAATTAATTCTTAAAATGTCATTCTGTTACCATAATCATAAGAATCTCCTCTTTCGCTCTATATCCCCCAATTTTTGTAATAAATGAGGCAAGAAGCTTATGGTTCCTTTAGCACACAGCCCTAATCTTATCCCAATATGTATTGAAAGAGACTATGGCATTGTGGGACAAAAAATACTTGCACCTGTAGTTTAACATATATCACAACATGCAGACACAAAGTACTTGGTTAATATTGTAAGAGAAACTTTAATGTCAGAATTTCCTCTCATTTTGGAGCTGGACTTTTGCAACTTTAGTGTTCTCTTTCCTTCTTAAAGAAAAACACATTAAAGAAGTAAAATGAAATTCGGTTATCTAGAGCCCTCCTGACAGCTACATGAGTTTGAGCTGGGCTGAAGCCTTGGGACCCACAACAAATGCTTCTGCCTTTTGAGTTAATTAAATAATTGACAATTGTGGAAGACTGCCATTTACAAAAGTCATCAGCAATCAGGCAGCAAAATAATTAACACCAGCAGCAAAAAGGGATTCAAGATAAAACAGAAAGTCAGAGTCTGCTAAAACAGTGAAGATGTTTTCAAATCAGCTGAGCCAGGTGAATTCCAGACAAGGCAAATATGCAACAGGCTAAAGCAATCCCAGAAGCATTAATGATTTTCCTCAAAAAGATGGGTAAGATTCCAAATATAACATCTACTTTTAAAAAGGGATGAGGGAGTGCAAAGATGTCAGGGAGCTATGAAGTATTTGTGCTTCAGCTACTGGAAACTAGAATAACAAATAATTTAACCATTTATAGGTGCTCAGAAAATAAGTAGAAGGAAAATGAGGGAGTTTTTTTAAAGAACAAACAGTGTCAAATCAAACCCCCTCCTTTTTTTTTTTTTTTTGGTAAGAGAGAAACAGCCTTTTGGGAGAGAAATTATTTACCTTGATTTTAATAAGGCTTTAATGCTGTTTTAAACAACATTCTCATAAGCAGGCCAGGAAGCTGTTCATGAAGCCCAAGGTAGGAAGATGCTAACATATTTTGTTGTATGATAAAATACTGCAACAGCAGCCAGAATGCTATATACAGAGTTGTAGCTTGTGGTTACTTCTAGGGGTGGCCATCTCGGGCTGAGCATTGTTCTTTCTTGACTTGGCTGAAGACAAAACGTGCTCATGAAATCTGGAAATGACACCAAAATATCATAGGGGATGGCAAGCACAAATCCTAAGAAGATTAGAACTAAAAATGATTGTCACAAACTTCATAAATGGTCTGAAAGAGAAAAAAAAACAGGACTCAACTTGTTAGGCAAATGTGCTGGTCTGTTCATCACTAATAAAGAACATCAGATGGAACTACTAGATGGGCAGCAATTCTGCAGGACAATACTTGTATGCTACAGGAACGTGTTTCTCAACATGACTCCATGATAGTGTGACAAAGGTAAAGACCACATGGGGAAAAGGGGGCTGCAAACAGGGCTGGCTTGTGACTTGATGCTTTCCCTCTCTGCGGCACTTATTAAGGCCCCTCTGCTGGTGTATTACAGCCAGTGGGAGTCTTTACTCTGCCTGAGAAATGTGCCTTAACTGCATAGTCTGGAGAAGAGAAAGAAAGGGACTGGTCAGAGGGAAAGAGGAGGCTGTAAATTCAGCAGCTGAGGTGGAGGATGGTGCGGAGGAAAAGCAATAGCGACACTGTCTTTTGGAGGAGGAACTATGGGCATGGGGCCTCGGAGTCTCTCAGCTCTGTCAAAAGGACTTGTGGCGCTGTTTCTGAAGTTTTCCCTGGCTCCTCTGCGGTGCAGCGGGACTAGGAGTTGTGGGTGTGCTGCTTTGAAGTAGTTCGTCCATCAGACGTGATCCAGCCATTTGCCACAGTCCAGGAGCCCCTGAGCTAGAGTGTGCCTGGCAGGAGGCGCCTGAAGTCAATATATTCTTATAACTCGTTACCTCTCCTTAGTATGTTTTTCTTCTGTGTTTTCAGGCAAGATTGGATGGTGTGGTATAATCCTTCCTATTTAGCTTTCTAATTTTCCTAGCTCAATAATTTCCTTATTTTTCCTAGCAGACTCATTTCCTTCCATTGCATGAACTAAATTGAAAATGGACTGAGCTGGTAGACCAGCAGATGGGAAATGTTAAATCCCCAGAAGGATTTTTTTTTAAATTTATTTTTAAGTTTATTAAAGGCACAGTTTTGTAACGTGCCAAGTGTTCGTGAGTCATAGACAGCCAGAGGACAAGCCCTGTGGACTTACAGCTGATCCTCAAAGTCAAAGACTTGCTTTGGAGAGTGAAACCCGTGTTTGAGATCTTTTCCCTATAGATGTATTCCAGAGAAGCAACCAAGCAAAGATAGTGTTAGGTTTGCATCTCTTGGGAGGACCATCAGGAATCACTAAACAAACATAATAAATACTAGTGTTGGTCTGCACCACAGTTTTGGCATATGCTTGCAAGCAGGTGTTTGGAAAGACCTCTTGGGAGATGACAACTGTGAATACCTCATGAAGCCCAAGGTAGGAAGATGCTAACAGATGTGCTTCTAAGCTCTGCTTTGCTTTGGGTGCCAATTTCCCATCTATTTCAACTTTCACTTTGCTGCCAAGCTTGTACTGGTAGAAATACAAAGCTGATTGGTGTCACAGTGTCCTTGCCCTGCTTCATTTACCTCTGTAGGAAATTCAGTTCATAACTCCTCAGTTTGCAGTTAGTGCCCACATCTATGTGTGAGCCCAGGCAAAGAATGAGGTAATGATTGCAAAATTAATTCTTTGGACAAGTTCTGCTTCATGTATCTATTTCAATAAAGCTATTGGGCTAAATCCCAGATGGCTACGGTATTCCTCTTTCCACCAGGCACTTATCCAAAATTTTACCCTGTGGGCAATTGCTCCAAGGGGATGAAAGGCCAAGTCTTCTTTCTGTTCTTACATTGAAGGCATTCACATTTGCTCAGAGCTGCCGTAAGCAGCTGTGTCCCAGCTGCAAGTCTCTGGATAATACATTCCTCCCTGTAACCAAACAGGGAAGCCATTTTCCTTGCTGCCTTAAAAAGGCATTGAGTGAAGCTAAAGACAAGGCAGGCCCCTCATTGCTACTTCGCAAGAGGATGCGTATTTAACCCAGGCTTAGTTTTTTGGGGAAAGAAAAGTAAGCAAAAATGGAGTGAGCAGAGCAATGAGTGAGAACCTTGCAGGGACTGAGGTTGTTGCCTCTGTTGCAAATGAGATTGCAGCCCATCACCCTGGATGCTGAGTCCTTTGAGACATCACATATTTATTATTTATACCCAGAGACTGACATTCTGTAAAATGGAAATGGCCAATTAATCACAAGCATCTTTTGGCAAGTGTTTACAAGCAAAGATCTTGATCTGGGCTAATAAAGCCCCGTTGCACCCAGAGGGAGTTGATTAGTTGGATCTGATGATTACCTAGAAGGGAGCTCTGTGCAGACTTGTGAAGGAACCAGAGATTAAAGTTTGTTTCAGAAATGCCTAGCCAGTTTTTCTTTGAATAGTGGAAAGAGCTCTGAGGAAATCTGGCAGCAGGAAAGTGTGAAGGGCAGAATGTTTGGGTTTACTGTTTGTTTATTATTTTGCTGGGAGTTATAAGACCCTGTTTATGCCAGACTGAGAGCTGATAGATAGGAAGATCACAGATGGAGTTTCATGGGTACAGGTGTCTTTAGTTTTACTCTGATTTTGTAAGACCTCTGCTTTACCTGGGATGGTCACTCCAACCTTCCTGCAAAGCAGAGGTTCCTAGTTCACACTTAAATTAGGTTTCTCTGAGTAATGTTCACAATTACTGCTCTAGCACTGAGAGTTTGGACCGAGCCTGGGATTCAGCTTTTATATCAGATCAAGGATTTGGAGAGGTCTATGAAGAGTTTTGTGTCGATGTTCTGTGCCAGCAGTCAGGGCTGGGGTTTTACTTCCTAACCCTGGCATACAAATAAAATGTTCATTGATTATGCCTTGCAAAATGTTTTTCTGCTGGTGTGTGAAAAGCCATTGCTGATGATGTTGGATCAATTCTTGCTTCTCTGTTCTTCCCATTTATGTGTACATGTGTGTGCATCTCCTGAGTTACGCCTGGACTGCAAGCTACTTTGGAAATGAGTTGGGGTGGGGGATTGTCTGCTTGCTAGCTTGAGAGGTTCTTTAGCTCTTTGGCAAGCACTCCTAGGGACTAAGGTAATACCAGGAACAGTAATAATAACATCAACAACAATAATAATAATAATAGTAAGCAGACCTGATTTCCTTGGCTGATTAATCTGAAATTTCCTTGGAGACATTCAGGAGGAGCACATGGCTTTCTCTTGCAATTTTTTGCCTACTGGTTTCCCATAAAATACTTGTCGTGTTGCCAAGCTGCTCTGTTCCTTTGATATGCAAAGTGCTTTGAAGAGAGAATCCCTCAACTACCCAAACTGCCAAAGCATGGCAATGTAGTAAGGAGGGAAAGGGGATTTTTGTCTTATGACATCACTCAATATAAAAAGGAAGTGCTTGTGTTTGCATGGTCAGTCTTCTAGTACAAGGTTTTTGAAGTGTTCATGTGAGATTTCCTCTTGTGTAGCCATACTAGTATCACTACTTTGCGCTCTGTTTTGATAATAATTATAGATAATAATGTGGTTGAGATAGTTACACTGAGAACAGATAGTACGCTGGTAATGATATTCTCAAAGGATACAGGAAAGGTAATGCAGAACAAGAAGTACTCAATATATGTGACGAAATATTTGCCGCTCTCTGTGCATCTCTGATGATGATTTAATATTCAACGGGTGCCAAGATATACGTCCAAGCATACTTGGACTTGTTAAAATCAGCAGGCTTCGGTTTCATTAGACAGCCTGGATGTAATTTGGTTCAGAAATTTTCTGTTGTTAATGCTGGGAGAAAGCTAGCATTGTGCCAATGTTTAATTAAATAATCCTGTCCCACTGGTGATCCACAGGCAGAATGCAACTTGTGAGACGCTTCCATCTAGCCAAAAGCCATGTCCTGGTGGCGATGGGGAATGGCGGCTCCCTCAACAGATGTGTCCTGCTGGACTCCTGGGCACTGGGAGGAGGAGGCTGGAGATCCCTGGGTGGACAGGCTCTGTGGGGTGGGTGATGGATAGGGTGAGTCAGGAGGTGCTCTGAGGCAGGAGAGGACAGGAGGGCCCCTCCGTCTGCAGACATGCCCTGCTGCTGCCTTTCTTCAGGGACCTGAGGAGTCCACCCGAACCAGGCTTGTCCTTGGCTGCGTATAGCTCACCCTATGGCCAAAATAACAGATATGGTCAGGCCTGTGAGATGTGGCACTTTGAGCAGGGCTGGGGGAATGACCTCAGGAGTAACATGAGGGGAGCATCCCACATCTCCCTTCCATCTCACCCCGCTAGGCCATGCCCGGTGCAGGCACCCCCTGCGGCCTGTCCTGCAGGCCCCAACTCGAGGCCACGGCTGAGGAGGCCGCGTCCCCTCACAGCACCGCCTTGGCTACGGCCGTAGAGGCGGAGGGGAGGATCCGCGTCCCCTCCCCGCTGCGAGAGCACGGGATAAAGCGGTGCCAGGAACGGGATAAAGCCCCTCGCCTGCCCTTTGTCTCGGTCCCGCCCCGCGCCGCCGCCGGGTGGCGCTGCCCCTCCCGCGGAACGCCAGGCGCCGCCACCATGTTCCCGGGGGGGACGGAAAGCGGACGGGGCACCTCGCCGGCCGGAGCGCTGAGAGCGGTGCACCGCGTCCCGGAACGAGCGAGATGGCGCGCAGCGGCAAGGTGAGGGAAAGGGAGAGGAGAGGGAGTCTTCATTATCCCGACAGCGGGGCCGGTGTGGTGGGGATGTGCCTCAGGGGTGGGGTGCCACAGAGGAGGTGCTGCCCGCTTGGGCCCTGTCGCGGGGGCCGTGACAACGGTGTGTGTGTGTGTGTGTGTGTGTGTGTGTGTTTGCGCGGCCCCGTGCTGGCCGTGGGGAGTTGTTCCGGTGGCGCCTTCCTGTGAGCTGGACGTGGCTGATGCTTCACCTGAGGGAATTGGCCGTAGTGTCATCAGGCGACCTGGCCGTACCGCCGCCGGGCCCGGCCGGCCTTCAGCGAGCCGGCTGCGGCCTTGGTAGCGAACGGCACCGCAGCCGGGGCTGCAAAACCCGTCCCCGAAACCGAGCTCCTCCTGCCTGTGTCGCCGCCGAGCTGCTGCTGGGACCCAGCGGTCTGGTTCGAAGGGACTTGAGCCTCCCTGCCTCGGGGGCAGCTGCGGGTTTGGGCGCAGTGCAGCTACCGCAATAGTAATTGCCGCTGCTCTTTCTAAAATAACAGTAGAAATAGCTTTGCCCTGTTAAAAGTGCAGTTTGTTGGCCGCGGGAGGTGATTCTGCCCCTCTACTCTGGGCTTGTGAGACCCCACCTGGAGTATCGTGTCCAGCTTTGGAGTCCTCAACACAGGAAGGACGTGGACCTGTTGGAACGGGTCCA
>JAOXJM010000079.1:16430981-16449211 GCA_026413425.1 Tringa solitaria
TGGGGCTTTGAGCAACCTGCTCTAGTGGGAGGTGTCCCTGCCCATGGCAGGGGCGTTGGAACTTGATGATCTCTAAGGTCCCCCCCAACTCTAACCATTCTATGATTCTTTGATTCAGTATTGGTGAAAGCTGTGTTAAGGTCTCTTCTGATACGGGACAGTTTTGTATCTGTTAAACACAGGCTTTGTCTGCGCTGCCGGGTAGAAGTGCTGCTGTTGCCAAATCTCTCTTAGCTTTATTATAAATAGCTTGAGCACTGAAAGGTTAGAGATAAAGGCAGGCTTGTTCCCTTTTCATCCTTACCAATACTTGAGCAAAGCAGATTGATGTTAGCTCAGGTGTGACAATGTTGTCGTGCAATCACACATGCTGAGCATCCTAAAAGCATCACTTAGCATTTTCACATGCAGAATACTAGCATGGGATGCTCTGAGGTGAGATGCACAGAGGTTAACAACAGATGAAGAGGCATATAGAGGAGGATTACCAAAAGGGATACGTGCCCCCTTCCTGAAGGAGGATTCCACATACCTGAGTAGACACGAGGCTTGGAGTTTGCTGCCTTCCAGAAAAGCATGTTAGCCCTTGACACTTGATCATTTTCTCTCGAGCTGAACAGCAGCTCTTCCCTCCTGCACTTGTTTGGCTTCTTTGCTGTCATCTTGCCAGCTGTGAAGAGCTGTTTTGGACAACAGGATTAATTCAGCTGCCAGCCAATGTGTGTTTTGAGGCAGGACAGCAACAAGCCGAGGGACTGCAGTTGCTGATGCTGGTAGAGTAATTCCTCAGGCTGGCAGGTGAGCTGTAACAAGGCTCTTAGGAGAATCTAGTGCGGCCTCAGTTACTGCCTCTATTCTACTCTAAGCTTTTGCAGACCTAGCTGCCTTAAAGGCATTAATTCCTGGCTCCCAGGCAAGCCACTGGTGAAGTCAGAGTGAGGGACAGAGTGCTAAAACAGATCATAACCTGCTGGATGTCTAGTGGAGCCTTGTCGCTCAGCCTTCCTTTTTTCTTCCTCTTTTCCTGTCTTGAGGAGTTGCAGGGAGTTAAAGCAGTGCTTGTAAAAATGACAAGGGAGGTGCACAATATATTTTGGGAAACGGTGGAGGATAAGAACACTGAGAGCTGCTAATACAGAGCATTAGGCAACTAATCTGGGCAAATTATTTCTATAAAATTGGTATTAAGAAATATCTATTTGGGTGACAAAAAGAATCAGGTTCTTTTGGTTGATGTTTAAAAGGGTTTAACTTGGAGTTACCTGCATGGTCTTATGCAAAAGAGCTCTGATCAACACCTTTTCTTTCTGTTCATCCCTTTTGGTTTGCAAAAACAGGCTATGCATCTTCTGTCGCTTGATTTTTCAATCTTCTGGTTTATTGCCCATGTCCTTTTGGCAGTTTCACTTCGTAGATAATTGTATATATTTTGTATTTTAAAACAATGTGACTGGCTCCAGACTAGGTAATACTTAACCTTCCTGTGTTCTGGCAAACAGTAATTTTCTGTACGCAGTGTAATTTAAGCTATTGGCTGTCCACCAGGCAAGATTTCAATGTATATTTAAAGAACCTTAGCTTAATCAGTGACAATAAATTTGAGCTGGCCTTTTGTCAGTGTCCTTGAAGATACAGGACATAATTTTGCTGAATTCCTCTTGTACCTTCATTCAGCTGGATGGTAAAATTACTTACATTAATCAAGATAAGTAGAGTCTGTGGAAGGACTTTAAAGGAACTTAGCAAAATCAGTTGAATGGGCAATACACTGCAGGTAATATTCATTATTAACAAACATTGAACAAGAGAGCTCACAAGAAGCAATTTTATTCATATGTTAGTTAATAAATCAATTAAGGGAAAGATTTGGGCGCTGTTACATATAGGTAAGTTAAAGTGGTGATCAGAAATGTAAACATACATGCTAGCTTGTGGGATTAAAGCCCCTAAATTGAAATGGGAATTCTTCCTTCTGAGGCGTTAAGAGCATCACTGCACACTGCAGGCACTGGTGCTCACTGCAGACACCTCCAGTAGCAACAAATGGTCTGACTCTCCCTGGAAGCCGCAGGAATGCAGTCATTCTTAAGTTCTTAGGTTAGACCAAACAGTCTGCAGCTGTGATGGGCTACTGCCTGGGGTGAATGTAGCTGTGGAGTTTAGGGAGCAACCTTCTATCTCCACCTTGTGTTGTGCTGGTAATTGTCAACTGAAATATCTCTGGTTTATTTCCTGGTGTAGAAGAGCCCTTAGATCCCTAATATTCCCTAATATTCACGAAATTGAATAGAAATAGCCTCTCTTGACAGATTCTTGTGTAACATAGGATTATTTGTATTTTCCACTGAGATCCCTGGAACGTGGTATAGGATTAAATGATTCTCAGTTCCTTGAGTTTGTACTGATTCTGTTCTCCACCATTGTCTCTTAGTTACTGTAAAAGAAATCAATAGTGATGTAGTTTCACTTTTAGGTTTGTACGTTCAAGGATCTGAACTACCCCTTTTAAGTAATTATGCTTATATTCTTTATTCTATATTTTACATTCTTACTTGGTATTATCTTTCCTTTTTAGGCAGCCATAGTGCTGTGCCTGGATGTCAGCTTTCCAATGAGCAATTCTGCCTTTGGTGAGGAATCTTCACTTGAACAAGCCAAGAAGATTATGACAAAGTTTGTGCAGCGACAGGTATATGTGACTTTATATGGGATTAAAGCCAGTTAAAAAGGGAGAGGAAGCAATGATACCTGTGAAATATTTTCTTCATTTACTAATAATGGAAATAAATAAGAAATGATTAAGAATTACTCTGTCTTTATGCGCTGGTAGCATTGCTCTTTGTTTCAGCTCTACTTTCATGGAGATGTGGCAGTCAGATAGGTCACACTTTTTCTTTTGGACAGCAGAAACTTTTTGGGGAAAAAGTACTCTTTCTCTAAAATGTTTCAACCTTCTTAAGATTTACCATTCTGAAAACTAATTTCAAGGGCTGAATCAGCCAATTTTACTTGTTTTATCCCAGATAACCAACAGACTGAGGCTTGATTATATCTAAATTAGTAAACTCTTTATAAGGTTACATTTTGCTAGGATAGCAGTGAAGAAGTAAGAAAAAGTAAATCCACTGCAGTTGACACTGTTTTGAAATCAGTTCAGCTTGCTCAAATCTGCCTAATATAGTTGTGCATGAATCTACCTGTATGTTTATACCTGTTTTGTATTTTCTTTGTTTCCAGGTTTTTGCTGAGAGTAAAGATGAAGTTGCTGTAGTTTTGTTTGGCACAAGTGATACCAGGAATGCCCTCGCCAGTGGGGATCAATACCAAAACATTACTGTGCATAGGTCACTAATGCTGCCAGATTTTGATCTGTTGGAAGACATTCAAGATACAATTAAACCAGGCTGTAAACAAGCAGACTGTATCCTTTCGTTTTAGAGCACTTCTTGAACTGATTCAGCTACATAAGAGACAGGAAGTTAGTGTTGTGAAATGGGCTCACATTTGCCCTCCTCTACTATCAGAATTCAGTTAATTTGTGGTTGTAAATTTGTTCAAAAACAGATTAGCTGCTTTTTGACATTCTTTTAGGCTAGCGGATGGAGTCTTGGCCTAGGGAGTTGTTTCTTTTACAAAGTGTTTTGTGAATTAAAGAGAACAAAGACAGCAATAATATCATTTTGGACCTCAAATGTGGCATGTGTTTTTAAAAATAGTGTTGCAGAACCTAGTATATGCTTATCATAAAATAAAAATGTTCTTTATGAAATATGTCAGCAGAAGTACTAGAAGCCAGAAAAAGCAGAATAGAGATTTATCAGATTGATTGCTATATCAAGTATTTCTAACGTTGCCAAATGTCACTTGCTGGTTTGAATGTTGTTCATGTTTGAATGTATTCTGTTGTTAGCTGCATACAGCGAAGAGTTTTAAAAGAAAGTGATCTATAGTGTTCCTCTGTGTGCTTCATTTACATACTGTTCTAACTTCCTGTGCTGTCTTCCCTCTTTTTGGCCATAAAATGATTGTTGTGAGCTCTATTCAGATTGTCAGAGCTGTTTCAGAGAAGTGTGCAGCCAGTCAGCTGTATCTTAGCAGAAGCAGAGTCATATTCCTTCTTCAGTGGGTGGGCAGGTTTGTGTGTAGTGATAAAAATATATTCCCAATGAAAATTGGTGAGGAAGAAACCACCAAAAGATTGCTAGATGCAGATATTTTGAAGGAAAACTTGAATGAGAGAACTGTGGCCTGTATTGAAAGTATATGTAAATTTTGTTTGTGTATTCAAAGTAACATTGTGAAGACTAGATTGCTCTTTCATTGGACTTGAGCCTCCCCATTGACAGTTAAAATGTTGGGCCCAGAAGCAGTCTTTTTACTTTTCCGTCAAATGAATGGGGAAGAGAGACCACAAACCAGACAAGTTACATAGGAACCTCTGGCACTGGAGATACTTGAAGAGTGCTTGTCTCAAAAAATTGTATGCTTGTTAACTAATACACATGTTTGTCAGTGTTTGGGAGAAAGTGAAAGCAAGATTGTTTCATAGGAATAACACTTGTGACATGATTCATGTCCTAAATGTGATTTTTCTTAAATTTGCTTAGTTCTGGACGCCATTATTGTGTGTATGGACCTTCTTCAGAATGAAACACTGTAAGTATGTAACCCAAAGCTTTTTACAGAATTCTGACCTTGCGTTTTGGAGCGAATCCGATTTCTTGTTGGTGTTACATTTCCAGTATTATGTAAATATAGAAAATGCTTTAAAAAAATAATTAAAAGCAAACAACACACAACAGGAGTCTGTCCCTGAAGAGTCTCCAGGAGACATCTAGCTTTTCAAGACAATCTGAAGAACTTTCTGATGCAACTAGGAACTTTGCAATAGATTTATGAGAATATTGATGCCATTATACGAGACACAAAGACTTCACTTAGTGTGATCTGTTTTCAAAAGACATTAATTCAGATGTTAAAATGCCTAGAAAAGGGCTACCAAATTTGTAAGGGTGATGGCATATCTCACAAAGAAAGGAAAAAAAACTAGAAAGGTGAGTTTGTTCCGCCTAGCAACTTAAAAGCTGTTGGAGATAAGGTGGCTGTTTGTAAATATGCAGCCTGTAGGAGGTAAACATGCAGCAGGAAAAAACACTGTTTAGGCTGAAAGAGAATGTTGGCACAAGTGTTAACAAAGTTGTCAATGAATGTACTTAGACTAGAAATGTGTCTGGTTCTAAGACTTGGTGGACTGATTGTGGAGGGAAAGGAAGGTAGCCTTCCTTCCTGTCAGAACGGAGATTCAACATGTTGTTAAAAAGATTATATGATCTGATTGTAAATGAGAATACTAGACTTTGTGATGCAATTTTTATTTTTATGAATAAAGTCTAATCAGCATGGAAAGCTGTATCAATTTAACAGTTAAAAATGGGTTGTCAATTAAAATCACTGTGTTGATGGCAGTATAATCTTGAATACCTATAGACCAGCTGCTTTTTTATCATGTGGATAAGTTACTTGTATGCACCAAACCCTCTGATACTGAGTTTATGTTCAGTTGAGAAAATACTATTGGGTAAAAATTCAAGAAGATCACCCCTGTGTTCGACTATCCAGATAAAAACTATATTAATTTAACTGAAGTTTGTTCTGCAGCTGGCAGAACTTTCTCATGTTTATTGTTACTACTTCTTAGACTATTAAGTAGCCTTTAAAGTTCATCTTATGCAATGAATCTACTGAATTACCTTACTAAAATGGAACCCCTGCCGGCAACACTATTTTAAAATACATTTTCCGTTTTCACAAGGGCAGACTTACAGCTGCAAAGGAAATAACCAGTATAATCAATAAAGAGCCTAACATATTTTATTAGCATTATGTCTACATTGGTAAAAATTTGTAGAATCCCATTCATTTTTATGTAGTTAGTGATTTATACATTCACAGGGCTAAAGTTCTCAATTTTAGGGGGCAGGAATGAGTAGAGGGAATTATATAAACACCAAAACTTACCATAAATAATATGAGCAATGATAGAGCAAGTTCTACCCAGTAGGTTTGTTTATTTTTTTTTTGCAAGTGTATTACTTTGGTAAAGCTTCAATTTTGTAAGGAAAGAATTAGAAAAAAGGTCTTTTAAATAATATTTCCAATATATGTTCTCTTTGTATTTTAAGAGGAAAGAAATATGAGAAGAGACACATTGAACTCTTTACTGACCTTAGTAGTCCTGTCAGTGAGGATCAGCTGGAAATTATCATTGCTAACTTGAAGAAAACGGGAATTTCAATTCAGTTTTTGTAAGTATGGAAGCGGCTTTTATACATTATACCATTTTTTAAAGGGAAATTATTATTCTTTCTTAATAATAGTCTTGAAGGAAGTGGTAATCTGTTGGTGTATTGTTTCTATAGAGCTGTACCAGTATGTAATATGATTGTTACAATCACTTACATCAATTACACAGGCCGTGAATTCCAGTTATGAACCAAGTCTCCTTGACTAAGTGATGAGCAAATACACATTCAGATGATGGCTTCCTCTCTAGTTAAGCTTATGGCTTATAGCCAAAATCTGAAACAGGAGACAAAAGATCTATATAAGCAGAGAAGTGGGAAACGACGAGTGAGAAATAGCCTCAGCAGCAGTGGCTTGTCACAGCAACAGTCTAGATCCTTTTAGGTAACGGAGTTACTGGGAACAAACAGGTAATGGTTCAGGTGTTTATAGCATGATTTGGTGTCAGTAGAAAAGCAAGTCTGAGGAGACGGGCTGTATGTTCACAGAGATAGGCTTGGAAAATGGAAGCAATATCTTAAGTGTTTGGCCAGAAATCCCATGGCTGTATTGGTATAGGCATTGATCTGAAGAATCAATGGTGGACTGAGATATGTATTAGTTGTTGCATGTGACAGTAACTTTGGAAGATGTAGGTAGTAGGAATTTATTTAAAAGCAAAACCTTGTGTGAATGTTGATGTTGGCTGTTAATAACAAATGATTTCACAGGAGAAAGTTACAGCAACAGTTTTGCATCTGAACATTTTAATATTTACTTTCACTTAGATCCAGCATTCTGTAAAGAGCGATGTTGTGAACTTGATAAATTCATCAAAGCCATTTGTAGACCCACCTGCAAGATAACAGAGGGGTTAGGTAGGAAAGCATGACTGGAAATCACGGGCTGATCCACCACAGAAAAATTCTCTTTTCGCCTGTGCTGAATGTAAAAATGTCAGACTACTCTTAGGTTCTGTCTACAGAGCAAATGAAGGGGTGCTTGCAGCGTGCCTTTGAGATGCCCCTTCTAGGTTATTTCAGCCATTGTTGGCACTGGAGACACAATACCACAAACCTGAGCACGTGCTGCCAGCCACAATATGACTTTCAGAGACCTGGTATTTAGCCCCTGCTACCTGGTCTCCATACCCGTAGTTTGCTAGGCAGGTTAACACAGGTGCTACCGCCACAAGTTAACGTTGTGCTTTTATTCTGTGAGATTTCTGATACATCTTTACCTTCTCTTTGTCTGTAATGTAGTAAGGGAAGAGCCCCATGGCTGAGAGAAGCACTAGGGAAATGTTGCTGTTAAGGCATCAACTGCAGATTTATGCCCTGTCTCCCAGACACAAGACCAAATGATGCTTTGAGAAATACATGTAATACAAATGTAAAATACTCAGGATACTAGTTTAAAAAGAATTTCTTGGTAAACCTTTTCCTTTTGTTATAACCCATGCTTCTGTCTCACACCCTGTTCATCAATTAGGTTGTAACTTGTGGCAAATAGTTGGTGTTCCTCCCTGGTATCAAGTTCTGAGCACTGTGTAGCTTTGGGTATTAACACATTTCTCATCACGGGAGTCTCTAAGCACTTTTTAGTGAAAGTAATCTAACTTTTATGTATCAGAGGTTTGAAGCTTTTTGCTCTCGTAACAGCTTTAAAATATAGTTTCACTATTTGTCAGTTGGTGCTGCTTCCTGAAAAGCTACCAAACGCTTTGCTGAAGTTTGATCTTTAATTCTGCTGTATGTGACATTGTTGTGCATATTGTTAACTCTGCTTATTATGTGTTGCTCTCCAGATAAGTTTAGAGAGGACTAATGAGGTGAAAGTAAGGTAGAGATCTGTAGGCTGCTTTTTTGAAAACATAATACAGTGCTAAAATTCTTTTACTTTGTGGAAATGTGGTAAAAGGTATCATGTGGTTCATTCAAAATTGGATCAGATGAAAGATTTGAAAAATCTGCAGGCATTGTCTGGGGTACAAAGTAGAGGATCTTGCACATCTCTCTTTTCTATGGTTATTATACTTAACTCTGTTACATTTTGAAGAGCAGCAAAATCATTTTATCTATAACCCCTAGCTAAATTTTTAAATCTGATTCTTGAAGTGCAGGAAAATGTGTCATCTCCAGTCAGAAAGTCACCTAGTGTTGTAAGCTATTAAAATCTCAAAGATTAACATTTGTTCCAGAAATACCTAATAGTCCCACTGCAGTGAAGGTCCCATTTGCTGGCATTTAGAGCAAATACGGAATCACAGGCCTGGAATGGCCTTTAACAAGTCATCTAGAGCAATATTCTGCTTCAGACTGGGTCAGTTGTATGTATGTCATTGCTGAATGGTGTTTCTCTAATCTTTTTATAAAGATTTCTACTGATGGAGACTCTTCTGTCTCCTCAGGCAGTTAGTTTTAGAGATTATGATTTTGAAATGCCTTTTTCCGGTTTTTGAATGTCTGACCTGTCTCCATGATGTAATTTGAGTGCAGCCTGAATATGAAGAACCGATTGATCCCTTTCTCTCTGCAACAACCTTTTATGTTTAAGACTGTCTTGCCCTCTGACTCCTTTCTCTATGGGCTTTATTTCATTCAATCTTTTTCCATAGCTCTTATTTTCTAATCAGCATCATCTATACTCCTTAATCATTTCCTGTATGTGGAGATCTTTATTGACATACAATGCCTGGAACTGGTGCAGCATTCTGGTCATGATCTTACCAATGCCAAGTAGACCAGAAATATTACTTCATCTGTTTTGCAACCCACGTGTCTCTTTATACATCTGACAGCAGCTAGGTTGAAATTGTTGATCCTGATACAATTTTTGGGTTGTTTTTCATCGATTATTTCAGTTAAGAAGAAAGTCAAACTAACTGCTGCTGCTTGTGTTCTTAGTCTGCCGTTTCCAGCAGATGTTGATGATGGAGGTGGAGGCACAAGTGCCAGTGAATGTTCTAAAATGCACAGAAACTCTTTTCCAAGAAAGGCTTTATCTGAGCAACAGAAGGAAGGCATTGATGTGGTGAGGAAACTGATGCATACTTTGGACGAAGAAGGAGGGCTGGAAGAAATTTATACTTTCAGGTAAACTTGGCTAATTCTCTTTATTGCACTGTAAATTTATTTTCTGATTTCTTCCCCAAAAGATGAAATGAATTGAGTAATCAGTCACTTGGATTCCAGTTTCATTGAAGTCACTGAAGTTTTATAACTTATTGTACACTCAATTCCTTTGAAAGAGCTCCTTCATTGGCATTGGAACAGGTGGAAAAGCTTAACAGATTTCAGTGGAAAATGAATTGTCTATATCTGTATTTAAAGGAAAAAAAATCAGTTTTCTTCCACCTTTAGTGTTGGTGGATTTTGGAGTGAATGCTTTTATAAATGAGATTTCAAAAGCATGTTCTGGAAAAAGTTGGGATTTGTGACATAGTGCAGGTAGAACATTTGCATGCTACCCTTTGTTCCTTGGTCTCGGACTTCTTTCAGCTCACTAGTTTATCGAGCTCCCACAAATGTTTTGAGTGATGTTTGTTGAATCCTGCTCTTTAATCACAGACTACTGTGCTATTCTACCAAACAATATTCTTTTTTAGCAGCATTCCTAATGCAAGAATTGAAAGATGTTTTTTCACTTCATGTTTCCCCAATGAAAGAATAAAAATCTATGTGTATCTCTGAAAAACTGTGTGTAATGATATATCCAAAACATTTTCACGCGGGTCTTGTCTCAGTTGGGGAAAAAAGCAGAATGCATCTATGCACCTTATAAAAGTCTGATTTTATTGTCTTAGTAGTTATGTTCTACAATTATGAAGTGTGATTTTTTTTAGACAATGTGTTTTTCAGGAAACCTAGCAGACCATAGCTGTAATGTGATTATTAAGTGTAATTTTCAGATGAGGTACCTGTAGGTTTGCATGCTGTTATCTGTCATTTTATTTGTGGGATTTCCTTCCCAGCCCAACTGATTTGCTTTGCACCTCGGCAGCCAGTTAAACCGTTATTTGAGCATTAGTGTGGCATAGTGAAGAAAAATATATCACTGTGTATGTATTCCATGCCAGTCACAGAGCGGTCTCAGTCTCTAGAAAAAAAGCAGGCTTTGTCATTGCATGGAAAGGCTGCACAGAAAAGGAGTATCTTTCTGGGCCCAATTATCCTTTAGGATAATCCATATGCATGAACCTACTGTGTGGCTTATTTATATATATTTTTTTTTTTATCACAGGCTCTTACTACTGCATAAGCTGTCTTTGTGCTGTGCTTTCAGGGGAAATCCAAAATCTTTGGTTAAATAGGCATTTGGCTAATAGATTAAAGCTTTAGATGTCTAAGTTGTTTAAGGATATGTGAGGTTTTAGATGCAGTTAAGTTGCTTATCAAGCTTTAAGAAGTTAGCTTTGCAAATCTGTCATGATAATTTATCAACTCAGATGCGCTCTCTGTTTTCCTATATTCATTATTCCTGCTGGAATAGTTCAACTCTTGTGAAAATAAATTAGTTGTGCCAGGAAGGTAAGGAAGGAAACTTTGTTGTATTGTTTAAGGGTTTGATATTCTGACTGTCAGGCAGGAGGTGCTTCTGCTGCCTCTGGTTTTGGGGGGAGGGATTTGAGAGCAGAGGAGAGAGACATGTTTTTAAAAAACAAGTTGAAATGTGTGTTTACTGAGTTTTATTGGCTGAGTCTTCTTTGGTAACAAGGACCATTTTTCTTCTATGAATGTAAGATATTAAAGGACAGAGATAATAAATTGAGCTTCAATAAGTCTTTTGGCATTTGACACTTAGGTATTTGATTTTCATATTCATCCTTGAATGTAAGCGTTGCAGTAGGTTTAATCATGTAGTAATGGATTCTTTCTAAAAATCCGATTTGATGGTCTCTATTGCCAGAAAAAGTAATTTTTCCTCCCTCCCTTCCTTCCCCCAAAGGAAAAAAAAAAAAGGAAATGTGATGTTTATCTCATCATAAAAATCCCAGTGTATTTTCTCCTTTCATTGTGCTTCTCTTAGTATTTTTAAGAAAACCTGCTCATCCGAAGAAACTTGAAAAGTAGAATACCAAGTTGTATTCTGTACTAACGGTTTTAGGAGTTGATCTTAATTTCTGCCAGACAAGTGGTTTAATCAAGAGAGAGGTAGATTTGGGGTTCTATCATCATGTGAAAAAGGTGAGGTTAACACTGTTTTATGTTTGCTTCATCATGCAATAAAAAAAAAAATCATGAGTGCTTTCTGTGCACTGGAATTTTATAGCAAAATAGCTGATACAGTTTTTATCAGCTGAAGGCTGTTCTGGGGTGCAAGCCTATTTGATTTCACGATGATAAATTGTGAATTACTTTACTGTCAGTTTTTAATTTTTGGACTCCGTTGCTTAAAGTTGTGCAATTGAGTTAACACTCTTTAGTACAAAATTGTTATAGTTCCCTTTTTTGTGTGTTTTATGAACTTGTATATGTGCTGTTTAGGCTAGAAATATTCCAAGTTAACTTGTTTCTCTCTAACTGAATGCCTTGAAAATAACGAGTTCATTAGTACTGTATTAAAAAAAAAGTGTCAAAAGTTAATTACAACACAAACAAAATCCTGTTAATTGAAACCAGATTCTTTATTTCTTCGCCTCCACTGCAGAAAACATTTTACTACTTAAAGAAGCCTTTTCTAATTTGGGTTGTTCAGCTAACTAAATGCCCTAATTGGGTGAGCACAGATAAATGTAAAATGCTTAATAAGCAATTGGGTAGTTTCATCACCTAAAGACATACTGTCTGTAAGCCCTAATGTCACGCCATCAGAAAGGCTCAAGATGGGAATAATCTACTATATCACCTCTTTTTTTAATTCTCTTTTCTAACAATAGTTAATGACAAGATTATTCATACAGTTTATTTTCTAATGCTTTACGCAGTCTAAGCTGAAACAATTGGACTCCTGCATCTCCTTGAAGAGAGTGTATTGTCTGTAATATTTTATTACAGCTCACCAGAGTTCATTTCTGTTTTCCTGAATCCTTGATTTAGAGAGAGCCTGGAGCGTCTTTCAATGTTCAAGAAAATAGAAAGAAGACCTATGGCTTGGCCCTGCCAGCTCACTATTGGTTCTAATTTGTCTATAAGGATTGTGGCCTACAAATCAGTAAGTTCATAAAATCGTATATTTCAGTGTATTTTGGCAGCAAGTTAGTCGCAGCTGCATGGTTTTTTCCTTAAAGCTAAGAAAATAAAAATAAAACAGCATCCAAAATAATTATGGTAGAGATTTTATGTGCATAGAAGCCAGTACATCTAAAACTGTGGTTCCCACAGCAACTCTAACTTCACTATATTGTACACATGTTAAAGAACTAAAATTCATGATGTACAGAAATAGAAGTAATTGCTGTCTACGCTGTGACACTTAATGGTATTGAAGTTGACAAACCTGATTAAGAATGCTGCGCTTGTGTGAAGCTTTCCATTTGGCCTTAGTGATACGTCTGCAGCTCAAATAGACTTAATATCTGTTTCTTAAGCCCTAGGCATGAGAGGAATTATGCACATGAGTATGTAAAATGGTGGGTGTAAATGTTTTACCAGCTATTGTTTTGAATCACATCTATTGTTATTTCAGTCTTGGAAATAAAGGTATATTTCTTCAGCTTGTTTGCTTTCTACTGTTTGGCAGAGTTTGTGCACAGTTTGTTTCCTTTACAGTTTATATGGGTCCTTCACACAGTGCTAGGAAGAAGTGTATTTAAAAACAGAAAATGGGCAAAATTCCAGTTATTGAATAATTAATAGGTAACTATATAGTGTGGCAGCACTGATGGATTTGGTGAGATGAAGATTAATTGGTTTGTCATTTGAACCCAAGACTAAGAGTCTGGCCAATATTGTAAGGTTTCAGGAAGATGTATTATGAAATTGAAATATATCTGGTTTCTGAGAGATAGGCATATTCGCCTTGAAAAAAATCTCTACTGCCAGCTTTCTATTTATACTTTTTTGTTGTTGTTGTTGTTTTGTTAGGGTATTGTGCCAGAGCTGTACAAATATGCAATAAGAGTCTCCTCCCAAAGGTGTTTACACACAAAATAAATGAAGCTTGGGAAAGAAAGTGACATGAACTGAGTGACTAGCCTGAGGTCGTACAGCAGTTGGATCACAGCTAGGAATAGACTTGTGATATCTACTGACATAATCTATTCTGTCTTTTCTGTTTTCTGTCCAGTTCTTCATTTTTATTCTCATTCACTAAGTATACCATCAATTTCACTTAAGTAGAGAGAAAAGAGAGCATTTTTCTTTCCCTTTAGTTGGGGAACATTCACTCATTGCAGATATTTATTCCCTCTTTCCCCTCCTAGTCCCATAATGCAACTGGTATCTTTTTCTGCCTTCTGGAGCAGTTGCAGGTAATATAGAATATTTTTATCTTGTAATATAGTAAGCCTGATGCAAAACTTGGGCAAACAAGCTGAATGAGCTTTGAGTCTCCTTTTATCTTTAATATGTATCTTAATGCTTAGACTAAAAGACTTCCACAAATGACTTAGCCCATGACTTTAACGGGTAAACAAGCTAAGTGTGCAGTCAGTATGGCATAGCTCAGGTGTCAGGTCTTATACAGATGTAGCAATGTGCTGAGAGCACTGTCGTAGCAGTCAGAGATGTGTATTTGAGGCTGTCATTATCAGTCCCTTATTAGGACTCGGTCAAAGAATTTATATGTTCTGGTAAGCATTCTGGATCCCACTGAAATATTAAATGTTCCTTTTCTTTGAATTCTGATATAAAGGTCACAGAAGAGAAGGTGAAAAAAATGTGGACAGTTGTGGATGCTAAAACCCTCAGAAAAGATGATGTGCAAAAAGAAACTGTTTACTGCTTGAATGATGATGATGAGACAGAGGTTCAGAAAGATGATATTATTCAAGGTATGACTTCAGTTTGTCTTCAGGGTGCACATAAAGAAGATAATCGCTTGTACTCTTAAATCACCTAAGTGCTTTTATTTTTATACTTTGAAGCCTAGCTCTCATCTTAGAATGTAAGCTGTGTATGCTGATGGAACACAGAGACTATTATGTGAGGCTCTTTGTCTTCACATGTTTTAAAAATTCTTACTTTTGCCAGTAATAGGAATAATAATAATAATACCACCAGGTGGAACTTGGAAGGCACTACAGCTTCCCAAACTGTATTCTGTGGAGGACTATGCCTCAGTTCTGTAGTGAGTAGTGCTGCTACCTCTCTTCTGTTGTCACATCTTCAGTTGTACTGATAACATCAGTACTTTCATAACACTGATTTTTTTGTTTTCTAGATAAGCAACTGCTCTAGATATTCTGCAGTTGGGAAGATGAAATCGTTAAAGGAGGGTTTAGTGTTCAAGAGTCTAATAGCTTTGCTGTTCAAATTCTGTGATAGGCTCAATCTGAAGTAGAGGCATGCAGAATACTTCTTTTATAACCTTCAGCTATTTTTCTGAGCGGATTAAATTCCTTAGAAGACTAAAGGCCCCAGAAACAGCATGAAATACTCTACTTTTAAAAAATGGATTTTAGCAAATGTGTTTAATTTTTTGCAATGGTATAGGTTTTGTTACTAGTTTTTTTTTTCCTTTGCTGTTTCAATCCCACACAAGTAGAGCAAGTGTATTAACTATAAAGGGAAGAACTGTTCAGATAACACTAAAAATTGCTGTCAAATGAATAAAATGAATTGAAAAATTAAGATAAATCCCATATTTTTTTATTTTACCTCTTTCAATTGTAGTAATCATAGATGTTTTGTAGCAGTAGCAGATAAAAATGTCCAAACAACACTGATTTTCTGTTTCTTTAAGCAGAAATGATAGTTAAAAGCTAGTCTGTTTTATAACTTCAAAACTTTTAGTGAAATTAAAAAAAAATATACTTTTTATAGTGAATCTATTTTGAAGCATTTGTGACTATTCTCTGATGACCTAAGTTGGTGAGTGGTTGCGAGATACTAGTATAAAGAAGAGATGAACAGTCCAATGTGAACAAAAGAGACCAAAAATTTCTCTATCAAATGGCATGATACTTCTTACACTTAAAGAGCTGCTGATGCCTCATAGACATTTGTGGACCTTTTGAGAAATGTCAGAATTAGACAATATTTTGCATTTGAAGCAGCCATACTGAAATTTTTTTCATTTTGACTGTGTATTTGCTTTTCAGTTTGCAGGAAAAGGCATCTGCATATAGGTTTTTGATCCAGGGATTTACCTCTCTTCCTTCTGCTTTCTTTGCACCAGAGGGTATCATCCTTAGGCTATGGCAGTATAATGAAGTGATGATGTTATAGGGAGGATATTTGAGCTTGAGGTGGGGGAATAAGCAGTTGGAACAGATGATGCGTCTGAGAAACTAACAGCTTCCTGTTTTCTGGAGATATCTCTGTAATGTAAGGCATGGGAAGTAAAACAACAGATGTGTATAGAAAG
This sequence comes from Tringa solitaria, assembly GCA_026413425.1. Classification (NCBI taxonomy): domain Eukaryota; kingdom Metazoa; phylum Chordata; class Aves; order Charadriiformes; family Scolopacidae; genus Tringa; species Tringa solitaria. The sequence goes on from JAOXJM010000079.1 coordinate 16,446,732, forward strand.
ATCACTTCTGCATACAAGAGTGTTTTGGTTTTCCATTGCGTATGAGGGTCTATCTCACTCCTACATCTAACACATTTTGTTCTCTGAATCCCTTCTAGTGATGGTGGTGATCATACCACCATGATTTGTGGTATGTTTGGGTTTTCTTGTATTATGTTTGCAGGGAGTGTTGCAGTCTATTTACTGAAATCTATTCTGATTTGCTTATATCTATTCTGTGAGCATAACTTTGTTGGGCAAGACGTTCAGTTCACTTACTTTCTTTCCTGCTCTCTACAGGGGTAGCTGTGTTACATAAAACCACGTACAAGAAGTGCAACTGCTGTTTGTGAAGTACAGAATGTGTCTATGGGGTGTGGGGGTTTTTTTTGTTCACAGGGAAAGTAATTTGATGAGCGTGCGTGGAGTGTAGCTGTGGGGCATGCATGCATTGTTAAAATACTCAGAGAGCTAATTTTGGTGTTAGAATTGTAGGCCCATATGCTTACCAGATGCTCCTTTCTTGTTCTCCAGGGTTTCGCTATGGGAGTGATATAATTCCTTTTTCCAAGGAAGATGAAGAGCAAATGAAATACAAAACAGAAGCAAAATGTTTTTCTGTTTTGGGATTCACCAGATCTTCTCAGGTACAGTACTAAATTTCTCCCATTCAGCTTCCTGGGTTGTTCAAGACAATTGATTTCAGTTTGAATTCACTGAAGTTGTGGTGTTGTAGTGGGTTCCAGTATTGGGAATGGGGCATCTACAGTCAGGTATACAGGGTGACTTATTTGCTGGTTCTAGCACATGTAACAGTATGTGGCCTTGTGAAGGGGAGAAGCTCATAAATGTGGCCATTGGGCCCTCAAGAGCCACTGAACTCTGATCTCTGCAAAGTGGAAACATACCTCTATTGTAGTCTCATTTCATCTCATGAGCTTAAATAGTCGTGCCAGATCTGCAACAGAAGATCATGAAGAACATGAGCATGTTCTTTTTATCAAAAAAAGCCTCTCCCTCGACATTAAAGAAACGTTAAAGAAAGCCTGAGAACTGACTGCCTTCATTCTCATTTCCGTAAGGACTAGTTTTTGTGAACTCTGACTTGCTTCTTGTCTCTACTATAACAAAACCTAAATGTAGCGAAGACTTTATAGAAGTTAGATGAAATAACATAATTCAAAAACGCTCCATATTTCAATGAGATGCTTAGTGTTTGTATGCACTTACCTGTACTTCTGGTATTAAGTTTGCCATTTATTTTACCTGAAAGTTGTAAGACTTACATTGACCAAGCACCTTAATAAAAGCTATCCAGCACAAGGTGATTTTCTGCAGAAAGTCCAGGACTTAAGGATTTGGAAAGCTTTAGGCAAAGGCTTAACAAACCCTTCTTGAAGCAGGACACACGAGGAAGAAGTACAGAGATGTGAGTGCCAGTAGTTGCTAGAAACGTTAAGTTTCTCCCACTCTTTCTTCTGGATATCGCACAGGGTGACTAAAGCTTCACTCTTCTTGGAGTTCACTGCACCCAGTCCCCTTCACCACTGAAAATCAAAAGGAAATCATGGGGCAGCTCTTCACCTTCTGTTCTGAAAGCTCCCTTTTTGAGAACTTTCTGCTCTTCTTTGAAATGTCTCGCTGCTTGAACAAAATAGAACCCTTGACAAAGGCTGAGGAATTGTTACCTATACTAGGAAGCAAAGATGCTAATGAAATCGGAAGTATCTGTAGGAGCTTACTCCCAAATGGATATAACTAAACACCTTTTTACTTTGGTACAGGTGGCACAGAGACCCCTGGATGTTGCTAGATATTCCTTTAGACTACTGCAGTGAGCTCGTCCAGAGCATATTATTAATTGAGGAGCCAGGAACATTGATTTATTGAAATGAGAAGCCAGCCTAAAGGGGAACCCTAATCTGCTTGCTCCTTGAGGATATTCAAAACTGAAATTTCTTAAGTAACACAGGAGCTTGTGTATGGAAGGTGATTGATGGAGGAAGCATATCATGCTTGAGTTTATATGCCCTAAATTGGACAGAGCAGAGAGATGTTAGGGACTGCTAAATACTGTACCAGAAAATGGGTCTAGCAGATGAAATATATCTGAACACAGTGTTACAATGAGACAACTTCTTGCATCTTTTCATGTGTTATTAGCCTACAGCTGTGTTTTACTGTCTTCATTTACTTCTGTAAGATGTTTTTCACCATGTGCAGCTTCTGGTGGAGGCTGGCCTCCTATTTTGACTTGAAGTCTGACTTATTGAAAACAGAAGCTAAGAGGAAAACAGATGAGAAGCATCATGCTCCTAGAAGTGAGCTGTTACTTTAAGTGGATTTTTTTTTTTTTGCCACTGTTGGTCAGATAGTGTGGTAATACCTTCAAATACAGTTAATTAATTAATTTAAACTGAAAGAGGATAGAATTAAATTACATATCAGGAAGAAATTCTTTACCATGAGGGTGGTGAGACACTGGAACAGGTTGCCCAGAG
>JAOXJM010000079.1:16463215-16474422 GCA_026413425.1 Tringa solitaria
ACAGGTTTCAAATAAAGTGACTGGAGTTATTATGTCTTTAGAAAGGTGGAGAAGATGTCTATGAGTAAATTGACTCCTGAAATAGGCATGAATAATCTCGCACCTTCAACAAGCACTGCCTTTGCTTTATACTAAGATAAAGTTTGATCTGCGTTTCTACTATATGCTTTGTGTAGGGGAAAATGAGGCATGGTTTAGTCTTAATTTGGGAACAGCTGTATAATGAAGTTTTGTCCAGTGTTCAGTGTATATTTCATTAATTTACTGACTCCCTACTTAGTAGGCAGGACAGTTTACTTGAAGTGTTTATATTCATTTTTGTCCTTCTCATTTGCAGCAGTGAAGATGGACCCAAACCTAAGAAACTAAAAGTTGAAGATGAGGAAGGTAGCTTTAGCATCATGAAACTTGCTGAAGGCAATGTCACCTCTGTAAGCATATTTTTACAAATCTGATAAATAAGGGGGAAGATTAATTTCTCTAATGGTATTATAGTGAATATACAGAATTCCTCATAAAAGGACGGTTTCTAGCTAAAACATCACTGAAAAATTGTCTGCTTGTAGATTTCAGAGACTCTGCTAGAGATTTTAAAGACAATTTCCACTACCCTTATGTGTATGTTAGCACAACTTTCCATCAGTCTTGGATATTTTAGGACAAAATTCTCCTTCAGTGTCTAGAAATCTGAAGGGCAAGCCTGAGGATCTGAAGAAAACAGAATCTCAAATATGGGGTTCAGTAGTTGAATTTTGTTCTTGTTCTCTTTCATCTGCAACATGTTGCCTCTGTATGTTTAATCAAAGGTATTGCTGAGATTTTGAGAGGCTGTTCTCTGCATTGATTTGGGTTGTAAATCACAAATTTGGCTTCATCTTGGTGATAAGTTAAACATCTAACTTAATTATAAATATTATGTACATGGGTAGATGAGACCTGTGTCATAACTGTGTACCTTCCTTTATTTGATTTTTCAAATTACAAGAAAAAAGGGGATTTAATATTAATTGAGATAACTTCACTTGTTGTCAAACTGTCCTTTAAGATTTGTTTTTAAAATGCATGATAGACATTTTAAAAATATTTAAAAACTAAAAAGACTGACATATTTCGTACTCCTAATATACATTTCTGATTTTTCCTTAAAAGTGGCATTGACAGGTTTAAAAGAAACAATGAAGAGACCAAACACACTTACTGAAAGACTGAAGAATTATTTTGACAGCAAAGCACAAAGTTTTGAAATAAACTTAGAAGAATTTTGATTCCTGAAATGAAATGTTAAGCAATGTAATTTGTTTTTTCTAAAGTCATTGTATCTGTTTTTCAGTAGATGTTTATTTATATTTGACCTGGTTTTCGTTCCTTTGTAAGGGTTCTGCACTTGTGCACCCGTTTAGAGCTTCAGCTTTAAGATGTCAGACTAGGCCAGAAAGGGTAAATGAATTAAGCGCAAGCTTTTAATTTTGAGCTTCCTATTGGAGTGGCAAACCAATGATTCTGCACCCACATGCCTGGGAGCTCCCATTCCTCATTAAGCGTCTGTCAAGATTAGTGAGAGGTCTGTGCTGCGGGAAGTCTCAAAGCTGAACTAGCAGATAGCCTGAATTACTCTGCTTCTGACCTCTAAACCCCAGGGGATATGGTTGGCTTATAAGAGCGCAGGGTAGTAAGCGTAAGTTCATCTTGCTCATGTCGTAACTAACCTTTGCTGGAAGGGATGCGCACACATTGTAAGACTTCCATTTTATGAGTCTGCATGCAGAGAATTGTAGACCTTCTGTTTCCATGTTAAAATACACAGAAATTTAAAGATCCTTGTTGCCTTGCAAGAATAGAAGTGGATGTTGGCAGATGATTGTATCCTTTTTGGACCTTTTGTAGGTTGGCAGTGTTAACCCAGGAGAAGATTTCCGAGTTTTGGTGAGGCAGAAAAACGCTGACTTCAAAGACGGTAAATGACTTTTATCTATCTTAATTGTATTTGGTAGCATCTTCAGGGTTCAGTAAATTCCATCCATTTGTCTAAACATACGTTTCTAATGCTTTGTGAGATGCTCTGGAATTCACTGCTCAGCTTCTAGTGCCACTCAGCTAAGACAGTTGTCACTCATAATTCCCATGTCAGTATTTGCCTTCCCCATTTGAAAGTCTCAGATACCCGTGTTTGTGTAAGATGGCACTAGACATTGAGGCATCTGAGCAGCAACTCAGGTGTTATAAGAGAAGAAGGTACTGACTGACGGCTACATTCAAACTGGGCTTCTTATCAGGCTTCATGGGATCTTTCTGGCTTGAAGTGGAGGGATGTTCACTGCATGCAGGGTGAGAAACCTGTCTTCTGCTGTCTACTTGTTCTGTTCTATGAATAAATAAGAATCTGATGCCCCGGGATTTAAATCTTTACATGCAAAGATCAGTTCTTACTGCTGTTGTGAGCAAAAGAAAGCACAGGTGAATTTAGGGTGCAATAAGCAGGTAATATGTGACTCTTAAAGATGAAAGCAAGATCAGTGTGCACCAAATCTATTCTCAGCGTGCAGCAAGGCAGGGTTTTGATGCTGAGGCAAGGAAGAATACAAAGCACAGGTCAGCCACTGTCTTGCATGCCCCGAGTCTGAAAATGAAAGGAATTATCATTTGTTTGGTATTTCCCTACTGGAATAGCCATCCAGAGATATATATGTAATCCAATGGTATCCTAAAAAGAATGCACAAGGTGGATGAGGTCTTTTTGTTCTTTTTAAAGAATGATTTGAAGGTTGTGGCAAGATAAACCTCATCTGCTGAATAGCCACTAATGCAGCATTCCTTTTCAAAGAAAAAGATTTGCAGAGGTGCTGAAGTGAGGTGCCTGGGTATTTCAACAAGGCCTTTGGTCCTTTTGGACATAGTTTGAGGAGGGTGTTGAGTAGTATATTGATTTCTGATACAGTCTGTTAAAGCCTACGTAGCTATTTCTCTACAGAATTACAGATCTATAAGCCGGCTTTTTACATGGATTTTGCATTAGATCCAGAAGAAATTGTTTATTGAAAAATATTTGGAACTGTGTTCGCAAATCTCAGATATACTAAGATACAGTACAAAAGTACTTTACGATACATTAGAATACAGAAACTGTGAAACAATTGACTACGTTGTTATAGTAATTAATTTTATTGTGTAGGAAAGCTTTAAGGCAGCAATAAGTGTAGTGATTACCCTTGAAGGTGGTTTAACAAAGGAGTGCTTAAATATGTCCACTTGGTAGCTGTGCTGGAGAGAACTGCAGTACGTGATTGGAGAGCTTCTGAAGTGTTGAGCAATCTGCTTTTATTTTATGCGTGATCTGTTCTGTAATTATAAGGTGTGGTTAGACAGAAGGTAGTGCAGTCACCCATTTACAGGAGAGATAGAAGCCACTATAAATAAAAACATACTATGCATGTTATTTTTTTTTTTGTTCTGCATAATCCTTTTTCTGCTTTAGAGCCTTTTAGGTAGCTTAATACATAAAACATTACAGGCATGTTTTAATGGCTTGCTGTATTGCATTCTGGTTATGTAAATAGTAAATTCTGCCTTAAAACTATTCAGTGGTTCTAAGGGGTTTCTTTTAATATCATTTTCTATCATATTTAGTTATGAAACTTTTTTTCCTCTGCTAAACCATGTGAAATATAAAATGTCTTTGCAGGAAAGGATAATCTGTGGCATTCAAATAGTTTATTGGAAAAAAGCCCCAACAATTACATTATATATGTCAGGATGCAGACAGGAGAACTGTTAGGTTGCATCCTGTTTTGCTTCTTTCTTGTATAAAAAGAGCATCTAGTGTAGTCTTCCAAACCGAATAGAGTCTACATTCTCATCTTTAAAAAGGCAGCAATTCCTTCTTCCTCCCTTCCCCACAAAACAGCAACAGACTCCCTCCATAGGGAGGAGAAAGGACTTTCAATTGCTTGTTTGCTTGGGTGTGGGGATTTTTGGTAGATAGAGAAGTTGTAGCAATAGGAAGAGCTGTGCTTCAAATACTGACAGTACAGTGGCTTGTTAATTAAACTGCAGGTTCATGGCATGCATCCTCTTCAGTCCACAGCAAGTCCCTCACCAAAATTATAAAATAATCAAGACCAAAGTGTGGCAAGAGATATTTATTTTTTACACAGCTTGTAGGAAGTTCTGACGGTGTATTTATCATTGTAAATGAGTACCAGTGCATCTCCTGCAGAGGCCTCACTGGGATTTGTTGATCAGAGTTTGTGCTATTCATAGGAGAAGCCGATGATGCGCGGGTTAGACAGCCCATGTCTGAATGCTGGGTCTCATGGCAGCCAGGGCAAGAGAAACGATGCATCCACTGTTAGTGAGAACTGGGTCACTAATGTATAAACGCATTTTTTAAGAAAATCTAAGGGTTTCAAATTGGCAAGGGCCTTAGGGATAGGTTTTCTGAGACTGGCAGCTCAATTCCTGAAACAGTAATCAACTCTGGTTTTAATTGACATCTGTGTAGTTTATTACAGTAGGGACCCACTTATGGCTTACGTGATGAGTTGTGTGTGAGGGTGTCAACTTACCAGTTAAAGTTAATTGCTCATGTAACTAATATTGCATTTCCCTTCCAGATATCTTTACTTTCTTGTTTGCATTCATGGCCAGAGAGATGTCATTTTATGCAGGTCTTATTTTGAGTAGGTTATAAGTGCACAGTCATCACAAAGAACAGTCTTCTGATAACAGCTTCTGACATTTTTGTCAATGAATGCAAACAAAATAGATTAGTTTGCCTGAGTGGAATCTAATTGTTGCTCCCAAGGGTGTGCAATGAGTTTCTACATTGCTGTGGCTGCAAAGAAGATTCTCAAATTCAGCGAGTGCTTGCCATCTTTGTAATGCCAAAGGAGTAGCCACATGGCTACCAGTTCATCGTGTTTGATATTGACAGTTTTCTATCCATGTTTCTGGAGAGCAGAAGGTGTCTGATAGGGGGTGTTGTATTTTCATACGCTTCTGTAGAAGAAAGGATGGCTTAACAGGGGGTTAAAAAGACACTGAAAAATGCATAGTATTTTCTTTGATTTCTAAACTTTCCGTGCAATTTATAGATGAGATTTCATTGCATCTTACAGGACTGCTATCTGAGAACTGTCTGAAGTTCTGTAGTTGAAAGAGCTTTTTTTATTTTACTGATTGTCAGTGAAGAGAGAAATCTGCAGTTACAACTGTACAGTTTATGGACATAACGAAAAATATGTCCAGAGACAAATTGTACCAAGTGCTCATTTTTATATTTATAGCAATTTTGTTAATATTTTTATTCCTAGGCATTTCTAGAAAAGTAAAGTTAAGAGTCAGTAATTACACTGGTTTTGCACTGGATGCTTTGTATGCAAAGAAGATTTGCAATAGAGACAGTTGCAACAAGAGTGATATTTTATGGCAAGATTTTCTGTGAAAAATGTATATAGCTAACTACCTTTCTAGACCTTAAGATAATTTATAAAAACTGTAATATTTACTTTCACTTTTTGTTGGCGTATGTCTTTGCAGTTATTCTGCATTTTTATCTTATTGGATTTTTTTTTGTGTATTTTGGAAACTATTCATGCTCTACTGCTAGTTAAGCCAAATGCAATAACTGGTTTGATGAAAATGATTCAGTCATTGGAAGAGTATTTGCAAACCAAATACTTGAGTATATAAAATCACTTTGAAGTTTCCTGTATGTCTGCTTCACAGAGGAGATGAAGCCAGATTCGTCTTTGAAGGGCCTAGTGATCGGGTGAGACGCAAAGCTCTGAGTTGCAACAAACAGAATTTAGATTAGATGTTATAGGAGGAAAAAAAAAAAAACCACAATGATGGTAGTCAAACAAGGAAAGAGGGGGCCAGGGAACTTGGAGATTCTCCAACTTTGGAGCTATTTGCTACTCAAGTCAGTGGAGCCCTGAGCTGCCTGATCCACAGAGACCCTGGTTTGAGCAGGGATTTGGACCAAATATCCTTCAGACGTCCAGCTTAGATCATTCTGATCCATACCCACACACCAGTTAAAGAGACCATTTCAAAATTGAACAGCACCTCATAGGACATTGGAGTAGTTCAACAGCTCTTGATCTTAAAATTCTTATGTCTTGGCTTAAAGAAGAAGGAAGTCCTGAGAAAGTTTGGACAGTTTTCTGTTTATAGTCTCTTTCTTCTTTTCAGTTACAAAAAGTTGATACTTACAGAGCAGTAATTTACAATTTATTATCAAGTGGTTTAACTGATTTGTCAGTGTCTTTTTTAAGCACTGTCCATTAATAAAAACCATTACACCACCAATGGATAAATCAAAAGATTGGTGACAACAGGAGTCTTTTGTCTACAGAGAGCACTATTTTTTTAACTTGATGAATTTTTTAGGGCGAGGAGAAATCCCCAAGTAATTGGAACTTGGACTGTAATACAGCCTTATCTATTATTATGCTGTAATCTGGTTGGCACAGTAATCAAGACCAAGGACTGAACTGAACAAACATGAAATATAACTACACTTTTGTACTCTTAACTATTCAGAGATAACAAGTGAATGTAATCGTTCATGGCATATTTCACAAGAAATAGCAGCACTGGTGAATGTATCCTAGAGTAGGGAATGTATCTGAATGCCAGTGGGGAAGGGATTAAATTCTGGTAGAACTAAAATGTCTTCTATTTAAAGATATGGGTTTTTATAATTTTTTTTTAAACTGTGGTTCTTGAGCCTTTAATCGCTATGTTTGGTATCTAACCAATCAGGTACAGTAAAAGAGGGAAGCAGAAGATTAAAATTTCTTGGGATGATCTGCAGAATATGGTGCTTATTAGGAGTACTGGAATTCCAGTTTATGCAAAATAGAGAATATCATTAGTTTGCTTCCTTAAATATGTGTGGGAAATGAGGAAAGTTGGGAGAGAAGAAGAAAAGTTATTACACAGTGGTGACCTGAATAGGCTGTCAGTGTGTAACTCTAGGACCTGCACTTGAAAACTCTGGTGCCTGAGGTTTGCCTGGGACACATCAGAATTAATGCTAATATTCACAGTTTAGTTAGACATCTTTATGCAGAACACGCCTTTCTGCAAAAACAGGGAGATTTATTTTCTGCAGCACCCAAACCCAAAGCTTTGCAGTAACAAAGGCAGATGACGGGCAGCAAGAAATCAACAAAGTTCTCAGACATAGAAGTGTAAAGGAATACAGTCCACTTTGGAAAACCTCCAGTTACAATCCTTACCTGCCACCTCTGGTCTTTGACCCCCTGACCCCCTGAAGTAATTCAGTAGTGTAATCAGAACATGGAAATTTTATCTATTTTAGATTCATCAATCATTGGCCTGTTATATAAGGGAGACCCGATGGCCAGACCCAATTTTAGCCAAGCTGCTTCAAGATGTTAGAAGAATCAGACTTAAAATATTGTCGCCATGTAACCTGTTCTCTGCATATATTATGGTCTTTCAGTGACTCGTAAAACATTGTAAGGTTTTTTTTGGTTCCTTACAACAGATTTCAAAAGGAGGCAGCTCACAGTCAGAAGCAAGAAAAAGTTTTTTCTTCTGATGCCTGACAGTGCAATCAAATGGAAAAGGATTTTAAAAAAATTAAATGCAAAAGAAGTAGAGTGTCTGATAATTTCAAACAGTATGCTGGAATCATTCTGACAATAAAGAGTTTTATTACACCCTCGTAGTGCCTGGGGTTTTAATTTAACACATCAATGAAAAAGGCAGTGTTTAAAAAAAACCACCACCACCACTGAAAACACCAGCAGGACTTGCCTTTATTAGTGCAATTCGTAAGAAATTAGAACATTTAATGAGAAAATCGTTAACCATGAAAAAAATGGACTGACTTAACTTGGGGAGCTTAAGTAGTGAGACTTCGATTTAGTTTGTCAGCTACTGGTGAAATAAATAAAAAAAGAGTGAGCTAATCACCTCTGGAGCAGTAGGCACTTCAGCACGCTTTCTGGTGCAATAGCTGCTGTTGGACAGAACCATTATCTGCCTCCTTTTCTAGAAACTGTAGAGTCAAAAGCTGGTGGGAGAAATATCAAACATGACTGGTTTTACTCTTTTCAGAGGTGCTGTCCTGCAGATTCAGTTCAATTAAGCATTTTCTAGCACGTAAATATAACAGTGCTGTGTACACTTACAGTGAGCAGAGTGGAATATAGCATTTACATGCTTCTTGGTGTGTTCGCTTATCCTTGTCTCTTCCCTCACTCTGGCAGATGATTTTCTATGTTGATATTTCCATGGCTGAAACAGTTGCAGTAACATATGTGCCCATAACATCTGAACATAAGAAGGTCAGGCTATAGGTAATCCCATGACCTGCCTTTAGCAGTACAAGAAGAGGACAGGCAGATGCTGTGACTTATCCAGAATGCTTTCCTGCATTTTCTTCTTCAATGGCAACGTCATCTTTAATCTCTCTTGATAGAGTTCCTCTTTAAAGAATTCTAACGATTTGTTCAACCTTTTTTTTTAAAAAAAACTCTTGAAACTTCCAGCATCCCATAGCATCCTGATGCAAAGAGGTTAACTGCTTTTGTTTGAAGAGGTATTTTGTTTTCATTTGTTCTTAACCCAACTCTCTGCACTGGACTATTACTCCTGATTCATCCTTTTCCCAGTGCTTCTGAGTTTGTAGATCACTGTTGGATGCTCTTCACGCTTGTTTTTTCCCAGGCTGAGGTGTCTGCCAGAGGGTAAAATTGGACATTTCCTCAGCTATAATTAACCATGAAGTAAATTAAGTACTAAAATATAGCAGAATTTAGTTGGGCTTGCGGAACTCTTGATGATATTTTTCCTTTTCACATTTGCAGTGTTTTACAGCTTCCTACCTTTTAGGAGCTCAACTATAAGGATGAAACTAGTGTTCCCCTTCTTTTTGGTAAAAGTCTCATTGTTTGCCCCTGGTTCAATCTCTGTCAGGCATACCCAGTTTATAATACTTATCTCCATAATCATAAAGAGCAGTGCCCCCATGAAAAATCATCAAACTATCTGTACAGAGACAAGATATATGCTAATGTCAGTAACAACAAGGTAGTCTTTTAACTCCAATCACCCTACAGCTGTTGTTTTGACATTAATCACACCTTCATTATAAATTTAAGGCTTTTATTGGAACATGCATGTATTTCAAAGGATCTTTAGGGATCTACTTTGCGTTGTAGAACATAACCTCCCTCAGCTTCAGGATCCAAAATGTTCTGGTTTTACTTCCTATCAAACAAGCTAGGCTGGTGCTTTTTTTCTTGGCTTTCAGGGAAAGACTTTTGCCTTGGCCATGGCTGGGTTTCTTCCTAGTGTATCTGGCTTTTCCAGAGAGGCTGAAGTAATTGTCAGTAGCTTAGATAACAATTATCAATTTGAGTAGTTTGAGGCAGTGTGGGTATGATTAGCTCTTTTGATACCTGCGAAACAGAAAAAGAGAGATGTAAAGGAAAAAAATTTTTTTTACCTTGAAAGTGTGCATTCTTTGATTTGTTTTTTTCCTGCTTGTCTTTCAGTGAGCCAGCAGCTGATAAACCGCATTGATCAGTTCCTGGAAAATAAAGGTTTGCAGTACTACATGAAAGGGATCAATTGTATCAGAGTTTTCAGAGAGGAGGCCATTAAGGTAATGTTAATATGTGAAAACTCTCATCTCGTTCAAATTAAAGGCATGATGGGCCTATTTCGCTGTATTAGAAACTTGGTAATTTCTTCCTACAGCAAAAAGAATTGATTCCTAGATTAAAATCTCTTATGTTGTTTGAAAGTTTAGAAATATATTTGCATTTTATGTTTCTTTATTCCTACTGGAATGGAGATGAGCTTCTCTGGTATTACTTACTGTTGTTTCTTTTCTTTTAAACGTAAAAACGCAAGGCCTGTGACCTGATGTTTGCAAAAGAAAAATAAGCAGTCCTGCAAATTTCTTAAATAAAGCTAGTTACAAGGAAGCCTAAAGCTAGTTACAAGAAAAACTGCCTTTCAGAAAGCTAGAAAGACTTTGTGGCTCACCTTTCCTTAGAACTCTTGGCTTCAGTAGTGATAAAAACCAAAATCTGTACTGAGTCTTGTGTTCACCATGTTAGATAACTTCATGAAGAATTAAGTTTACAGCGCTCTTTAGTAAGCTACTTAAATATTTCTCTGTTATCATTGCTGTTATTTTTTTCAGCTGTCCAAGGTGCAGTGTTTTAATGATTATCTCCAGGCTCTGAAATCAAAGGTGGAAGATAAAGCCTTAGCTGATTTCTGGGAGATCATTATACAAGGTAGGATGGCATTTGGGAATGACAGGAGGAAAAAAAATAAATTAAAAAAAATATTCCAGTTGTATTTTCCATTATGTAAGAGAAAACTTTGTTAGCAATTGGACACTTAAACTAACCCCAGAGCAGCATTTTGATCTGGTTCATTCCTGCAACCTCTTAAAAAAAAAATAAAATAAAAAAAAATCTTTCTTGTTGCAATTTCCTTTTTTTCACTAATAGGTTCATATCAGCAATATCCATAATGTCTTGACAAGTCTTGTTGAAATGGTAAATTAATTGTGGAAGAAGAGAGACAAATGTTACAGACTAAGGAGAAGAAGATACAATTTCAACTGAATTTCAAAATAAATGGAAAAAACTCATGTAGCAGGGATATAAAAAGAGTCTTCCAAATTAAGCTTAAAAGGCATAGATAGCATTGAAATATGTCACTGATCATTTTGTGTTTAAGCAACCTGAAGGACAGAATATGTGATAATGTGACACCTACCTATGATTAAACTGGGAGATACAAGGCAGTGCAATTCCAAAAGACATTCAGAGACTACGCAAGTGATAAATAAAGGAACATTTTCACAAATATAAAACATGGTGGACTAAAAAAGAAATCTTTTACGTCATAGTCTTGTTTTTAATTGGAACCAGTGCTAAGAAAATCTGTTAAATGCCCAGTTCTGTTTCTTAAGGGTGCGTATTACAAAATGCAATGATATGCTTTTGAATAGCGCCTTTCAAAGTGAAGAACTCCAGACACTCTGTAATGTCTACTTCATCCAATTTTTCAAAATACAAGAAGAGAATTTGTTTTACAACTGAAAACAGCACAAGACAATACTGAAGAATAGTATATTCAGTAGTATTGTAGGGGACCCTTCTGTGAAGAAATATGGAAAAAAAACCAAAACCCCAAAAATCCACCCC